>JAFJYI010000267.1:0-600000 GCA_019022655.1 Acacia acuminata | reverse complement strand
AATGAATATACACCATTGCAATAGAACAAATGAAACATTCGGAATTTTTTCACAAGCACAAGGAAAAATACCAGAGAAGCAACAACAAAAGTGAATTAGAATAGCCAGAATCCAGACGCCGAGACGCGACCACGGAAGCGAAGGCAACGGCGGAGACTAGAAAGCACGGATGGAGGAAGACGAATTGAGGTCGCGTGTGCCGTGGCGCCCCTGTAACTACGTGAGAGACAGAGAGATTGAGTCTGAGAGGATGGAGAAAGCATAGATTAGAAGAGCAAAGCGCCGAGGAACGGAAGAGGAAACGCGTGTGCGGCAAACCTTTCAACGGGAGGGAATAAAAAAAACAGGGAAAAAATATAGGGAAAAAGTTATTAAAACAATTGGTGAAATATAGGCGACTTTTTGAAATATGTATCGATTATTGTTCGCCTATTTTTTTTGAAAAATTGGCGGCCATTTTTTTTATTATATTAAGAAAAAAACCCCCCATGTCCCTTCATTTTTGAATATAATTGGGGGCCATTTTTTTATTATATTAAAAAAAAACCCATGTCCCTTCAATGTCCGTCGTTTAATTTTTTATAATTGGCAACTTTGAATATAAATCAAGTCGGCAATTTTCAAATATAGGCAAAAAAAACCCATCCCTTCAATGCTCCATCGTTTCGGTTTATGGCAATTTTTTTAATAATTGGCGACACTGAATATAAATCAGTCGCCAATTTTCAAATATAGGCGACCCAAATTTGTATCGTCGCTTATTTTTTTGAAAATTGGCGACTGAACTATATCGTCGCCAATTTTTAACAAATTTTTTTTTTTAAAAAAAAAAAAAAACCCCATGTCCCTTCAATGCTCGTCTCTGGTTTATGGCAATTTTTTTTTTTTATAATTGGCACAAATATAGGCGACCTGAAATTTGTCTCAGGTCGCCTATTTTTTGAAAATTGGCGACTTGAAATACTTATCAGGTCACCAATTTTCCCATTAAATATAACATGGAGCGCAAACAAAAAATTCTCCCATATTTCCCTCTCGGGCCCAAATTATTTGGCGATTTTAGGCGTCTTGAAACATTATCGTCGCCAAAAATGATTTTTATTCCAAAAAAAAAAGTAAATACCATGGCGCCAAACAAAAAATTCTCATATTTCTCATAGCGTGAAGCAATTAAAGCGTCCTAAAAAAAATTTAGAACGTCAAAAATTAATTTCACAAGTCCTAAACAATAATTCAGGACGTTGAAGGCTCATTTTCCTTGTATATAATTACAAGAATGCCATTGGCCTCATTTTTTACTACCTATTTCTTATTTAGGACGTATTTGAGGGTAGTAATATCAAATTTTTGTAGTAGTGTTGGATCCAACGAGCATACGGATTCAGCCCCCGACGAGCAAAACTCAAAAGAATCCCTGTTGGGGACACTGGACGAGAGAGTGTTGAGGAACCATCTAAAGAAACCCAAAAGGCCTCTGTAGAGTCAACTGAGCAAAATGTTTCTTCTGCAGAGCAATCTGAATCTACTGATATTGAGATGATGTTATGTTAATTCGGGGGCAAAGATTCAGATTACGAGAGATGGCGATGCTGATCCCCACTCTACCACAAGGCCTGTGGAAGTGATAGGAAGTTTGGATAGTATTGAGAAGGCAGAAGAGCTAATAAGTGCTGTGATTGCTGAGGTTGATGCCATATCTTATCTTTATTTCTTTTGTCTGAAATTTTCTTCTACTCAAGCGATGACATTCTCTTCTTTCATCCGATTGTCTAGGCTGATGCTGGGGGGGTCTCCTACGCCTGTGGCTCGAGGCCTCTCCTCTATACAGGATACTTCAGGCTCTGAACAAATTCAGATACAAGTTCCAAATGAAAAGGTTATAATAATGACATTATTATGTCGTGTGGAGAATATGTTTCTGTTCATGGATGATGTGTTGACCTATGCTCCAACCTTGTGTCACAAACCTTTTTTTTTACAGGTTGAATTAATCATAGGGAGGGGTGGAGAAACCATTAAAGGCTTTCATACTAAATCTGGGGCACATATTCAGGTAGTTGATATCATGTACTGTGAAGTTTGATGCTCAATTTTTTTCTCTGTTGGCATTTAGCGTGGGATGAGATTCACACTTTCACATTGAGTTTTATGGTGAAGCTTATAAATTGACATAAGTGTTAGATGTTGAATTTGTAATGAAATAATGGGAGTAATTCTTTACCATGAACCTATTATAGGTTAGAAATGATTGGGAGTAAGGAGCTATCTTATAGTGAAGAAGTTAAACACACGATATGATTCCATTTTTGTTTTAAAATTAAGCAATGTGCCATAGAATTCGGCACTCAATTAAGGAAGATTAATAAACTATTAATCTTACTATTAATTTTGATGATTAATTAAGTATCAATTGTAAAATGTTAATAAACTATTAATCTTTCTTTTTAGAACTTCTTTAGTGGTTTGTGCTTTATGGAACATATTAAAAATTGTAGGGATAGACTTTCTTGCTGGATGATATTTTCTTCACTTCACTCTTTTCACCGTCTCCCCAAATCACCTTATATTTTGTTGTTGCTCAAGCATTCTGATGTTCATGTTCCTAATTCAGTTGATATCTCAACATGTTGCGGAAGGGGATGATTCTAAAGAAAGGACTGTCCAAGTTACTGGTGATTAGAGGGAAGTTGAGATTGCACGAGAAATGATCATAGAAGTCATGAATTAGGTTTGTTTCAGATTTGACATTACTTATGTTGAAAAAGCTACCAGTTTTCTATAACTGATCGTTGACTATAAATTTAGAGGCTTTGGCTATAATTCTTATGGATTGTATTGATTTTTGAATCCTCTACAACATATCTGACGCATGTTTTATTTTGCTTGTGCCTTTGATATAATGTTTGGAAATGATGACTCAACTTGTGTTATTATGATGATTGTGGCTGATAAATATGCATGCAACTTATGTTGCGTTGGTGGGTGTCTTTAGTTCTTCTATCACATCCCTGATCCATATGTACATAATACATGACAGGAAATTTCTTCTCTTGGACTAGAAAACCAAGCTTTATATCTTGCGTTGATTTATTGCATAATACCATCATACATTGCTTGTAGGTGTTTGTTGTTCTTAGCTTGTACTAAATCTTGTTGGTAAGAATGCTGTGGGAAATATGATCATGTTATGTCTTTACTTACAACTGCATGATGGAATGTAACAGGTTTTTACACCTGATTTTGCTGAGTCACATTCTTATTGTTACGAGGTCTATGTATACCTTTGAACCAAACTTGCCACAAAACTTAGATACTGGTGATTGATTGTGCTGTCATTGTAATTGTAATTCAATTTCAATTTCAATTTCAATGATCCTGCATCTCTCATGTATGAAAAATTAGGGGTCTTGAGAAAATTATAATAATGATTATGCTTCTTATATTTGGGTTGCTTCTCTGCTATTGTCTTTGCCAAAGAAATACATATTTGAGGTCATAGCATGATTCGTCCAAGGAACCGTTACATTGATGTGATGCATGTATGATCAATTTATGGAAGTATTATATCAGTTGCTGCCGTTACATTTGAGGTCATAGCATGATTTGTGCAAGGAACCGTTATATCATTTTTCTTAAATGGGATTGCTATTATATAATTTGTAGTTAGGTAAAGGATTTCTTCAGTCACTGGAGATAAGTTATCTCTAGTGACCCCCCAAACTATGTCATTTTAGATTACTGAAGGTTATCTTTATAATTTTGCACCCTTCATCAATTCACCTAAAATTACAAATACACCCATAATTAATTCAAAACGACGTAGTTTTAGGGGTCATTGGAGATAACTTATCTCCAGTAGTTATCTCTAATGACTGGAGAAATATTTTTCCCTTTGTAGTTTGCTTAAAAGTGTCAATGTCGTATTCAACATATGTTTGTTCCTTTTCTGAAATTGCGTGGTTTCTATCTCCTCTATATTTGAGAACTATATCCACTTGTAAAAGCAAGAATCAATTGAGCCTTTTTGTTTCTATTGTATCTTTGTTCCAGAAACTTTAACACTTTTTCATAAATGATATCTTTTATTTCTTGTCAGAGGAATTTAATCCGTGAGGCAACTGCATTTCTGTTGGACGTGTTGAAGCCTAATCTACCCGAACATGGTCATCTTCAAACAAAGGTCCTTTAGTGAATCAACAAGAAGAGATGATGGAGATGCAGGAACAACTCCAGTTTTTATTGAAGGACAAGCAAGAAAACAAGGATAAGCGATCGGCTCTTGGTGATGATGAGTATGACCTTGCAACTACTATATAGACATTATTTTTTATTTTTGTGCTGTTTAGTTTATTTTGTTGGCAACATTATTGTTTGTATTTCGTTTTCTTTTTGTATAATTTTTCAGGATTAGTATATGTTTTTTCATATACACTTTTTTAATACATTATTCAATATTGTTTATTTCGTAATATTATTTCTTTTATTTGAGTGGCTGTTGAGTAAGAGCCCTAAAAAGTATGATATTTTTTAAAAAAAAATAATAATTCCTCAATTTGCAACAAAATTTTTTCTATATTCCATTGCAAATTGTCAGATTATTTTTGACAGAAATTTTTTTTTTCCTAAATCTTGAATTTGCCACGGAAAAATTTCCTTAGTAATTTTCGTAATTTGCAACGGTCGTTGCAAATTTGTACTTGCAATAGAATAATTTTCCGTTGCAAATTGCAACGGTTTTCTTTTGGTTGCAATTTGCAACGGATTATTTTCTGTCACAATTTGCAATAGAAAAATTTTCCATTGCAATTTGCAAACGGATTTTTGTTCCGTATTATTTTGCATCACAATTTGCAATGGATTTTTTGTTCATTTGCAAATTGCAATGGATGTTACAAAATCCGTTGCAATGCCCTTTTTTGCTACAAAATTTTTTCCATCGCAAATTGTTCAAATTTTTTTTAAATTTTTTTTTTTTTCTTGAAATGTTTTGAATATAATTCTTTGGTGCTTCTATTCATTATACTTGGTTGTTATGTGCGCGAGGAAGAATCATGGCCGATTAAAGATGGCCGGATACTACGTGATTACAATTATGAAACTAAAATAAAATCTCAATCAAATCATATCTATAGTCAATCCCTAAAATCTTTCCTATTACTTAGCCATTTTTTCTACAAAGCAACAAATGGTGAGTTCCTCCAAATAATGTTATTTATTGACAGAATTTTATAGAAGAAAACAACAAAATCAATCCCTATAATCTCTCCTATCTAGATTTCAATTCCTTCAAATATTTTTAAGGACTTTGCGTTCTTGAATAGTGAGAGGAGATCAAGAGCTACCAGTGCGAGATCTGAGGAAGACGAGGCAATAGACAATTACCTCAACAACAGTGATCTACGCCACCAATGACTAGCAAAACAAGATCCACCACTCGAATTCCAAACAAACTTATCAAAATCAGCCGGACATAAATTCTCCGATTTTATATTTACTTTGTGCGGTCTTGATTCTTTTCCAATATAAGAAATTTCCTAATCGGTAAATCTTGTTGAAATTGTCGAGTTCGATGAATTTCTGGTTTATTAATTTTGTATTATAATGTATATTGTTAACTTTTACTATGTTGATATATTATATAACAGGCAATCTTCAGGAATTTCATAATATCTCCTCATTTTGTAATTGATATGACATCTATACTAGAAAACGTATGTTATCATATACATTGGAATTGTTAAAATACTTTTATTATAACTCTGAATATTTTAAACATGTTATATAATCATAAAATTTTTTAATTAGTTAATGCGTATACATTTGGCTCCCCAAATATTTATTTTAAGATTAGTCACCGTATGTAGCATTGTATAAACACCGTTACAGCAGGTTACACCAAAACCACTACAAATTTGTAGCGGCAACACTCACGTCAAAACGCGAGCTTGTTTGTAACAAACTTTGTATCGGTTATAGGAAACAAACCGCTACATGCGTGATGACGCGAAGGTTGTGGCAATTATATTTGTCACAATTCTAGGACAATAACCGTTACAGAATTCAAAGAGATACAACATTTGTCGTAGTTTTAAAAAAACAGAGGTACAAACCGCAAAAAAATTTCGTCATTTGTAACGGTTATATATATTCTTGTCTCAAAGACACATCAGATTTATTATGTCGTGGACAAGAGGCACCAGGATTGGAATATGGTGGTTTACTTAGAGCCTCGGGACCTTTACGACGTGGACGATGGTGATAACGTCGCCTACGAGAGTGAGCCGTTCCACTGCCCCGGTTTCGAAAAATTCTTCCTAGACGAAGATGATAATTTACCCATAGTTCGGTGCGTTTTTAAAATACACTTTATGAAATAATATTTAATTTAAGTTTAATTTGTGTTCAAATATTAAACTCACAAGTAACATTTTCTCCACACTTTTTTTTTTCAGGGATGGCGCCGAAGATTGATATAAAAAATTATGCTATGATAACATATTTAATCTGTAATCCTTCATTTTTTTTTTTTAAAAAAAAAAACATATATAAACGAATACTACTTATAAATTATAATTAAGTTATTGAAAAGAAATCAAAATTAACATAACCAGCACATCCATAATGGATATGCTTCAATGAATGAATATGACCGATTTTTGACATTGAATTAATAAATTACTGACTCTCATGAACAATCAAGCTAGCTACAGAGGGTCAAAAACAGCCAAAGATAAAATAAAAAGAGTTCAAGTTCCATAATACGGTATTTTGTTTCAACAAAAAATACATCTTCGGGGCTATAAATATTAAGGAACTAAACTATATAGTTCCAAACACAAGTCAAAAAATGGCTAAAACAGAGTATTCAATTGACACACCGATTTAGTGGGTTCTTAACGCTTCGCATTAGGTGAAAAGAACCATGCAACTAAATTTCTCCAAAGTCCAGATGACTTTGATCCTCTGACATTCCAAAGCCCATAAATTTGGGTAATGCATTTTGGTGAGTCACTAACAATGAGCCATGGGAAAGCCAACAGTTTTCATAAATAAAATCTATATTCATTCCCTGTAATTCTAGTTTTGAGCTTCTATTAACAATAAGCAAGACGCATGCGCAAGAGAATCACCTAAGAGAAGTGATCATCACATAAAAGAGAGGAAAGAATCCGAGCTTCAAAATTATATTAATAAAAAACAACAATAATTGGATATAGTCAGTTCCATGACAATGCTGATCATGAACTACTAATTCACTTAACAATTTCCTTTTTCTTCTTTATTGAGGAATCATATCATTTTATGCATAAGTCCTTGACATATGTGTTTCAAAATCAAGCCTAATTTGTTTTTTTAATGCAAACCAGTCAGCTTTGTAGACCATGCACCGAATGATATATGTAACACCTGTTGGAAATTATACCCTAGGGGTAAATCATTGTTCTCTATTTAGTTATCATTTCGTTCGCATGTTTACATTGATAACTGTATCCCTAGATATATCTTATTGATTATCCTAAATGTCCCTGGTCGGTCATCTACGTGGGAGCGAATATGAGATAAGACCAGTATGACTTTGATGAGATATGGAGATACAAATTAAAGTCATGGGCACTTGTAAGAGTACAAGATGCTGGACGGACCCACTATGAGAAAGCTGCATGGATTTAGTCATAAGCTTATCTCATGTACAACCATGTCACGACGCCTATGACTGAGATCATCATGGATTCCTACATGATGAGTCATCGACCTTTGACCTAGTCAAAAGTCACCTTTGACCGGTGATAATAAAGGTTTGGGATCGGGATCGGTGGTTTTTATGCGGAGGAATGTGAATGGTCAAGATGGAATTTGTCCCTCACATTTGTAGAGAGATATCTTGGGTCCCTCGATGAGTGAGTCTAAGAAATGTATGGCCATACTATGATGGAAAAGAGTTTCCATTTCACTTATTAGACTACTCGAGAATTGTAACATCCTCCATTTTATAGGACAATTATTAATTACTAACTTGATTAAACCATTTGTTAAAATGTTTTATGCATCCAGTTAAGCTACTGATTTAAATAAGCCTATATTTTAAAACTAAAGATTGCTTTTAGAATTTACCAGAATATCCAAAATATACTAGAATATGCCAAGTGAGCCTTAATGATGTGGCAATATACAATAATTCAACATGTACCAAAAAGGTGGAAGCACTACCGTAAACAAAAGTAGCTTAAGCTTGCGAAGCCTTCCCTGATTGACCTACACGAGAACTATCACCTGAAAAATGTTTGTAATCATCAATCCAGCTCATTGTAAATGCTAATATGTGCTCATGAGGTGCCAAGTTGAACATTTTAAATAACAAAGTACTATATATCAAATTCACAAAATTACCACATAACAACTTCTGTCACAATTTTTAAATCAAATATCATATCACGAATCACATATATAACATGCCATGCAATAGGTCGATACCCTGCCAATCCTTATCACCCCCTACCCTTATAACTGCTGACAGAACCCATGGGCTACAATATAATAGGTTTAATCTCTTTGACGAGATTATTCCAAGCTCACCAATGATGAGGTGTAGCCCTAGCCAAAGGCTTCTGAGAACTCATATCGGAACATGGGCTCCCTTTCTCTCGAATATAGAAAGGTGTCATTGTCCCAAGGGCTGACCCTAATCCCGACCAAAGGATTAGGATGATACCAAGGGCAATATCCGGCCATCCACTGTGCGCTCAGTGGCGGCAATACCACGTGGTATTTAATACACAATAACTCCCATCATCACTGCTCCACATCATCATAGTCTTGGCATGAATATATGAAATTCCAAACAAGATTTACGACAATAATACACATTAAGATAACAATATTATTTCAGCTCAAGAAACCATAAAAAGTACATTTTCCATATAATATCACTAATCATTCCAAAATAAATCCCACAGGGCAACTTCGTAAAAAAACATAGTTCTCATGTATTAAAAATCACTCACAAACATCATACAAGCAAGTACAATGAGTGGAAAGTGGTTACCTCAAGTTCTCGACACGACACTAAGCGTAAGAGAAACAGTCCGCTTTAAAAAATAAATATATAATTATATGTCAAGAATTAACTATAATCACTAATATCATAATTAAATAAATAATTAAATTATTATTTCACTTTAGTTTTTCCTAGAACAATGACAACTTATCTATTCCTCGATTTTTAATCGAATACTAACTTTTATAAATATAACCCAATTTATTAAACAATCTCTAAACTTCCACATACTCAGAATCATATCAACTATAATTTAAAATGTCAAATCTCAATTCATAATTTCATATATTTCAAGATTTAGCAAAAACTAACCGATTAAACCTTAAATAATACCTCTAGTAATCCAACTAAATGTTTAAACTCATTCAATCGGTAAAAATATACTATACAACATAAATCCTAAATCCTTTTAAATAGAAAATAAATTTAAATTCCCACAGCAACCAGCTAACAAATCTAAACCGATTAAAGTTAGTTATTAATTATGCTCCTCATATATACAGTCATTTATTATCAAAATTCAAAACTTTATCATAATTATAATCCCAAAATTTTCACTAATCAGTATTATATTATCCTTATTCAAAAGAGAAAAATGCGTAGATAACTTTGTAAGGAAAGTTTGTTAAAAAGAAATTAATTAAACTACCTAAATGAACTTATAAAATAAACAACATACCTTAAAATATCCTTTCTTGACCCTTCTTTCTTCCTTCTCTCCTTCTTTCCTCACCCTCTCAATTCTGCGCCCTCACTCACCACCGAAAACACACACACACGCTACACTACACTACACTACACACATATATAATTAATCAACCGCCTCTCCACAATTGTGGCAACGTGCTGCCACGTTTTCCAAAACGTGGCAGCATGTTTGTCTTTTATTTATTTTTTGATTATTTTTTTATAAATATTTTTTTTATTCTTTCTTTTTTTTTTTTGCTACTTTTTTTTTTTTGAAAAAACAAACTAAAATATTATTTACTATCATTATTAGTTTTGACATTCTTATTCTACTAATTTATCTTACTGTCACAAGTGACATTTCATACTTTTATTTTGACAATTACATATTAAATTTATATATCATGATTAAATATATATTTTTTGTTTTTTTTTGTAATTAAATCCTAATATAAAAATTAGGATGTTACAATTGAGAAAGTAATGGTCAAGAACGAAAAGTTGACATTATCCATGCCTCATCCTTGACCAAATTATAACCGACAAAAGAGACGTGACATGGTTGTACGATAGGTTGTATCGTGTCATCGATCCCCATGTGAATTGGGTAGTCGCAGTGTCTTCCTAGAGGCCGCTTGCGACTTGTGGGCCCATACGATATTGGCCCACCGCCAATCTCATATGGGCTGCGGGGTCGCACACAAGAATAACCCAACACGAGCAAAAGTGTCCAGATTCATTAAATCTTGGATAAATCTAAGATTTAATGAATACTGAATTTAATCTAGGATAAATATATATATGTGTGTGTGTGTGTGTGTATATATATATTAAATTTGAAATTAATATATATTAATATTATTAATGGACATTATAATATTATTATATAATATTTGTTTTGTATTCAATTTATTTGATAAATTAAATATCTAAAACAAATAGAGATATTGTATCTCATTTAATTTTCGAATAAAGGTATCATATATCTATTTAATTTAAATTGAGATATAGTATCTCAGATTTAATTAAATAGATAGATATCATTTCTCGATTTAATTTATAGAGATAAATTAAATCGAAAGGCTTTTTAATTTGGATTAAATAAATAGATTAGATTAGATCTATTAGATAGATTTAATTAATGTATTTTTAATCCAGATTCAAAATTTGAATTTCAGATCTAGCTTTTAATTCGGATTAAATAAATAGATTACATTAGATCTATCGAGATAGATTTAATTAATATATTTTAATCCGATTTAAATTCAAATTTCAAAATTAATGAGAATTAATTTTGAATATAATACACCGATGGAGTTTTGGAAAAACTTATGGAACTTTTATCAAGCGTATTAGAAAGCCGTGAGAAAACCCTAGAGTAAAAAGAGAGAGACGCTCAATTCAAAAGGTGCTAGCACACTGCCGTAGCCGTGTTCGGAGATTGTTCGTGTGGATACCGGTAGAGGAAGACAATTCATAGAGTCGGCTTCTACTGATCGAGGAGGTAGCCCACCAGTTCAATTTGAAAGAGAGGCACACGGTTTCGGCGCATAGGTAATATTCGGGTTCCTTAACCTTGATTTAAACATGCTTGAGTGATCCTTGGGACGAGATTCATAAAATTTTAAATCCGCTGCGTGTACGGATCCCAATAGACACCCCCAAATTTCTAATAATCATAATAACATAAAATTGCAATGATTTTTATGAATAATTACTTGAAAGGGTTAAGGTGCAAAAATACACATGTGCTTTGGTCAGAGGAGCGCCCAGTAGCAAGTGCTTTTTTTAGGTGCAAAAGTGACTATGTGGTTATAAAAGTGGAGCAAAATTATCATTGACCGTTAGTTGACCGTTATCTAATGCTGACGTGGTAGTGGGGTCTGACTTCTCCATTAAAATACTGCCACCTGTTGCTCCTTCCCACTCTTCCATTCTCAACTTCTTCTTCCTCCCTTCTTTCTCGCCACATTATCTCTCTGCTTCCCACAATCTTCATGCAGGGCCAACTTCGCCGTCGGTGAGAAAGCTCGGGGCTTGGATCGAAGTTACAAGGGACATTAATTCCCGATGATTTATTTATACGCATCCTTCATACTCGCACCTGCTCTACCAATGTATAATTGCAATATCCAGATGATGTCGCAGATCTTTGCTTTACCTAGCAATGAGAAATCCTTCCTTCGTTCTTTCGCATTTGGAGTTGGGTCCCAGTAAAGACAAAAACAAACCGGGGGAAATTTTCAATTTTATTCATCTCAGTAAAGTAAACGTTAAATAGAGCTGCTAGTTATGGAGACCAACCGTTTCGCACCAAAATTTTAAAAAGAGTTAGCGGGTTTACTGCAACAAGTTCCATGGCGTCTAAGCTCTTAGCTTTGGCCTGCTTCCGCAGTGAAGGATGGGATCAGCTATCGTCACAGCCTCATTACCCGTCGATGTCGACGTACCCAAAGGGCGTGACGGCGGAAGAGGGAGCCGCGTAGGGGCTCGAAGCCAAGGCCCTTTCTCCGTCGTCGAATGGCATGCTTTCTGCTTGCGTTGGCTCCATCGAGAAAGCCATCAAGCGCCTCCCGGAATTCGTGAGGTCGTCGTGGATGTTCTCAATAATCGAGCTTTTGTTACTACCCCACCTTCATTAACGTGAGTACTTTGTTTCCTTAGGGCTCTCTCTGTCCTTTAAGTCTAAAATGGCTAGGTTAATTGGAATTATTACTGTAGGATAAAGGAATAGATTGTGGCTATTTATGCATTGTTTTTAGAGATGAGATCCAGGATCTTCTCATGGTCCGAAATTCCCTGAAGCTACTTGCATTGGAGGCCTGGATTTTAATTGTTGAACCTTGTTGATTGATACAGTGGAATCATATCAAATGAAATAAAAAATACATCGACCTTTTACGTAAGTCTTGAACGGCATTATTTGGCTAATACGTAAAAAGAGTGCTCCTCTGGTAACCAATATAAACGTTTTTTTTGCCCTAGCTTAATGCGATCTTTGTATCCCATTTCCGATTTTCAATTGTTCTATTTCCCATTTTTATTTATTGGAACGACATATGCATTGATTCTCACATGAACTCGTTTTTTCTACATCGCGCTTCTTACCAATGTTTGTTGAAAGGAAAAGTTGATGGATGGGAAACCGTTGTGTGTTTAATGGAGAATGGAAGAGAGGGAAGGAGGAACACATGGAAGTATGTTTAATGGAGCAAATCAGACCGAGCTAGTCTCTCAAGTCCACCTCTCAGGTCTGTCTATGGAGGAAGAAGAAGGTCCGTGAGTTTTGACTAGGGACTAAAATGAAAATGTTAAAAGTTTATAAAGGGACTAAATTGAAATTTTTAGAAATGTATCCGGGGCTGAACTGTAATTCATGAAGCATTAACATCCACGTCATCATCCACATCATCATTTTCAGTACAGAAAATGTCAACTAACGGTCAATGTATAATTTTGCTCCACTTTTGTAACCACATAGTCACTTTTGCACCTAAAAAAAGCACTTGCTACTGGGCGCTCCTCTGACCAAAGCACATGTGTATTTTTGCACTTTAACCCTCACTGAAATTTAAAATTACCAAATTTGGGAAGTGTTACCGACGCACATGTCTTGGGACAAGTGCAAGGCTAGCTTATTACAATAACATAAATCAAAAACTAAAATAAATATGTTTTATTCGAGCATAAAAAATAAAGTAAAATAAAAACTAGCTAGAATTAATTGAATGTTCTTCCTCACTTCTCACTGCTAGCCTCAACCTTTGGAACCCGTTTCACTGAAAATCTGCTCCCCGAAGGATCATCACAGCCACATAAACATAAACATCAGCAAAGCTGGTAAATCTTAATCAAGACAAAGATAATATAGTGAAAATAAAATATTTACATATAAATAACATTCATATATAACCAAAAGAAAAATGCCAATTTCGTTATTCTTTCTTAAGTTTAATTCTTGGAAAGAGAACCATGGTAGATCTGGGAAACCCCGTCGGTCTCTCCCGTGACTCGGGAAGCCACCGGTCACAAATAATCAAATTGGCCATAAAACATCTCTTCCTAGTGTGCAAACCTCTTCCCAAAATTGCTACTAGTGTGCCGGGAAACCCTACTAGACACCACTTTGGGAAGAACAGATAATATTTGTTCACATCATACAACATATCGATGGTATAAAGCCTAAGGGTTATCATCACTTTAGGAGGTACCATCCCAAAACTATCCTCCCAGTGTTAAATTATTTCAAATACACACATAATAAAATTCCCAAATGCACACTACTACAAATAGGAATTTAATGACCCCCAATTAACGTCTGTTTTAAAAAAATGTAGACGTTAAAACGTAAGCGGCTAACCTTTGTTATAATTTTTTCCTTACTTTTAACGTCCGTTTTTAAAAACGAGGCGTTAAATGTTTAAGCGGTGGCACTATTGTAATTTTTTCTTTACTTTTAAAGTCTGTTTTTTAAGAACGGACATTAAATGTCTTACTTTTAAAGTCCGTTTTTTAAAAACAGACGTTAAATATTTAGGCGGTGGCACTATTGTAATTTTTTTCCTTACTTTTAAAGTCCGTTTTTTAAAAACGGACGTTAAATGTCTTACTTTTAAAAACGGACGTTAAATATTTTGTAACAACGACTGTTTTAATAAAATCAGTAGTTGTATCTTAGACACCATTTATTTTATTTTATTTTTATTTTGAGTTACAACGACCGGTTTTCAAAACAAGTCGTTGAAACTCAATTTTTTTAGATATTTCAATTTCAATCTCGCACCTTCGACATTTTATTGTTCCCTCTCTTTAATAAAAATATAAAATTTTCTCTTCAAAACCCAACGGTCAGAACATCTTCCTCAAATCTATCCTGAACGCAACCTTTCAATAAGAGTCTTGAGACCCACCCATCTCCGTCGTCGCACCCAACGGCCTTACCCTTGCCACCAATGAGGTTTTCTATCGCGGTGTGAGCGACTTCGACTCCAACTCGTCCTTTGTCGTGAACTATGAGCATGCCGTACAACCTCCAGATCTATTGTTTGCCGCCGGTTAAAGATCTCGGTTGCATATTTGTGTCTCTCTCTCTCTCTCCCCCTTCTCATTAAACAATATGTTGAGCAACGATCCCAAGCACCGTGAAGAAGAGGAAGCCCCCCACAAGCGATGATGAGGATATCGAAGTTCTACTTCTTGGTGCTTTCTTTTGTTGAAAATTTTGAATGGATAGTTCATTGTAGTATTTTTCTACTCTATTTCTTGGTGCTTTCTTGTATTTGTCTTCTATTTCATTTAGTTAAGACTTAAGATGTTTTTTTTATTTTTTTTATTTTTCTTCTTATTTTGTGCTTCGTTGGACATGAAATGCTCTATTTCTTGCGTCAAATCTTGAATGGTGTTGTTTATCATCCATTTTCAATCCATTCTTTTTCTCACGAGGCTTTACCTTGTTCAAATTGCGCCTTAGATTGCGTTTTAGATGGTTCTATGGACTACCTAGCATGTGGGTTTGTAGACGTACAAAGACTGTTATTTAAATAACAATCTTTGAAATTCAACGACTGTTTTTTTAAAACTGTCTTTGTATGTTATAAACTTTCAACGACACTCCGATTAACGACCGTTAAAAATAGTCGTCTAATGGTCTTAAAAACGGACATTAAAAGTGTTTTTTGTAATAGTGGCGATCTTTGAAATTTTGTCTTTATTTTATCATGAGATTTCCCAAATTAAATTATTAAGTATATACTCATGGGTTCCTATAAGGTTGTCAGGAGAAATTTCATGGCAATCATTTAAACCCCTGGCTCAACTCATTATCCCTTTTACTCATGGGTTCCTATAAGGTTGTCATGAGAAATTCTTATGACCATCATTTAAACCCTTAGCTCTACTCATTATCCCTTTTTCACTTTACTAGCTTTGACATAAATATGAAAGACGTGATCATGATGGGAAATAGAGTCGCCAATATGAGGAGGGAGAAACAGTTTTGACATTATCATAATCGCTATAACTAATTCAAAATTTCAAAATAAGAGATTAAGATAAACTCTGAAATCGTTGATTATGTATCGTTCATATGTTCATGGAAAATCCCCACAATCTACTCATTAAAATACATTAGTAGTATTAGGATTACTCGGTCTCCGTTTTTGCTAATCTCCTTGAAGAATAATTTGATGTAAAGTAAGAATAGAGGAAGTAGTAGAGGAGAAGAGGAGTATTGAGCGTTAGCTAGGGTTAGGCGGCTAGACCTTGTTTATAATTTAAAATTAGGGTTTAGCTATGGGTGGGCACTTTAACTATTTCCAACTCATTAATAGGTTATATAACAATATCGATATTATTAAAGTTCTAAATTTTATTATTACTATATTATTGTTATTGTTATAATAATAATAATAATATGGGGTATTACATTCTACCTTCCTTAAAATAAGTTTCGTCCTTGAAACTTAATTGCGTACAAACAAAACTAGAGCCCCCATGGTGAGATTAGCTTGTAGCTCAAAACCAGCTATATTAATCAGAATGTTTTCATAAACATTGGAGCAAGAGACAACAGCTCCAAAGGGTAAGGCAATGTTGGTTAAGAAGGTTGAAGATGGTACCATTCTCGTCTTCTCAACAAAATAATATGAGATAACGAGAGAGGAATACACCGGTGTCGAATAAATATAGCGAGTGCCGACGGAGTAAGAAGGTACCTATAATAACTTTTGGGTTTATTGCAGCCTCAGAGTTGTTCGTGACATAGATCCTTCCTTGATTCCCTACGGCTTGATCAGCATCAGCATTCTGACTAGTTGCTCAATTTGCTCCAGCTCCATTGTTGAGATTTTTAGTAGTGGCATATTGTCGATTCCCTCCACTTCCATTTTGAAAGTTTTTTTGGTAGCGCGGCTGATTGTCATTGTTCCTACCCCCTTGGTTATTGTTCTTATTTCGTCCTCCATCTGGTTTTGGTTGTCCTCCTTGAGAGCCTGTTTGCAAATTAAATTCCCTGAAATCACACTGGTTAGCCTTTTACTCCTTCCCTGACATCACACTAGTTAGCCTTTTACCCCTTGCCACTACTGTTTTCAGTAGTGCCATATTGTCGATTCCCTCCACTTCTATTTTGAAAGTTTTGTTGGTAGCGCAGCTGATTGTCATTGTTCCTACCCCTTGGTTATTGTTCCCATTTTGTCCTCCATATTGTTTTGATTGTCCTCCTTGAGAGCTTGTTTGCAAATTAAATTCCCTGACATCACACTGGTTAGCCTTTTACTCCTTGCCACTACTGGAAACAAGTTATAAGTTCTCCATTGCACTTCCTCCTAGAGTGTGCCTCCTTGCTGCATCCTTTACAAGGATATGATCTTGTTCCTTGAACTTGGACCAAGAGTTGATTCTCGCCATAATTATCTCCGCCGGCATATGTTTGCCCTTGTGGTTGTTTGCCACTCCAGTTCTTGCCCTCGTTATCATAACGAGGCTTCTTGTCACCGCTAGCTTGTTGAGGACCATTGCCAAACTGCTTTCTTTTGTTCCTCTCCATGACTTCCTCTTCGTTTGTAAGATATTAAAAATGTTCAAAACTCGTTCATAAGCTTCCTGGAAGGTCTGCAATGGTATACCTCCCAAGGACTTCTGAATTTTGAATGTCAGCCCTTTTTCATACTTCTGCGCCTTGTCCTTCTCTACAGGAATTGGATTTGAAGCAAAACGTGAGAGCTTAATGAATTTGTCAGTGTACTCCTGCATTGTCATCTTCCCTGTCATCCTGAACCTTGCAAATTCCTCCTGTTTCTGCCACTTAATTGCGTCAGGGTAGAATCTATCGCGAATCCGTTCCTTGAAAATCTCCCAGTCAAATCCTTCTTCAACTAAGTAGCCGTCTTCACCGTGGACCACTAGCTATCTGCGCCTCCTCCTTCAAATAAAATGAGCCAATGCTAATCTTCATGTTCTTGGGGCAATTTGTCACTTCATACAACTTTTCCATATCGCGAATCTAGTTTTCAAGAGCATAAACTAAATCCTAATTACCTCTTCAACATCTCAAACTTTTGTATTTAAAAATAAGAATTCTAAATAAAATTCATAAGTCAAAATAATCACATAACGAGTCACAAAATAATGTTCAACAAACAATTATTAGAATTTCAAAGAAAATAAATCATTTTTAAAAGACAAGAAAATAACCCCTTCACTACCAATCTCTCACGTTTTTTTTTGTACTTATTTATTTATTTAACTCGGGATCTTAGATCCCTTGAGTTAATATCAAAAGCAAACCCAACTTGAACTTAGGGCTTCGATAACATTTTGTAACACCCCCAAATTTTTAACAATTATAATAATAATATAAATTTCAATAATTTTTATGAATAATTATTGAAATTCAAAATAATCAAATTTGGGAAGTGTTAGCGCCGTACTTATACTGGGACAAGTGCAAGGCTAACTTATTACAATAACATAAATCCAAAACTTAAATAAATATGTTTTATTCAGAATATAAAAAATAAAAGAAAATAAAAACTAGCTAGAATTAATTGAATGTTCTTCCTCACTTCTCACCGCTAGCCCCAACCTTTGGAACTGTTTCATTGAAAATCATCGCTCCCCAAAAGATCATTGTAATCCTAATCATAAACACAAACATCGGCATATAAATAACATGTGGTTTAATCCTAATCAAGACAAAGATAATGTAGTGAAAATAAAATATTTACATATAAATAACATTCATATATAACCAAAAGAAAAATGTCAATTTCATTATTCTTTATTAAGTTTAATTAGTGGAAGAGAACCATGGTAGACCCGAGAAACCCTGACAGTCTACCTTGTGACCTCGGAAGCCCTGCTGGTCACAAATAATCAAATTGGCCATAAAACATTTTTCCTAGTGTGTACACCTCTTCCCAAAATTGCTACTAATGTCTTGAGAAACCCTATCAGACACCACTTTAGAAGAACGGATAATATTTGTTCACATCATATAACATATCGGAGGCATAAAAGTCTAAGGGTTGTGTTCATCACTTTAGAAGGTTCCATCTCAAATCTATCCTCCCACTGTTAAATTATTTCAAATAGGCACATAATAAAATTCCCAAATGCAGTCTTTGAAATTTTGTCTCTATTTTATCATGAGATTTCCCAAATTAAACTATTAAGTATATACTCATGGGTTCCTATAAGGTTATCATAAGAAATTCTCATGACTATCATTTAAACCCCTAGCTCTACTTATTATCCCTTTTACTCATGGATTCCTATAAGGTTGTCATGAGAAATGAAAGTGGAGCAAATCACCAAGAGGGGGTGAATTAAGGATTTTAAAATTCTTTTCTAAGTGCTCTATTTTGAATACTAAAAACAGGGTATAATAGAGTAAGAGAGAAGAAGCAAAACACAAGGAATTTATACTGGTTCGGTCCAACCTCTTGACCTATATCCAGTCCCCAGACACTCTGGGATTTCTAACTCAAATGATTACACACTCTGTAACTCTAGAGTAATTCTCTTACTAGAACTTAATCCACCTTACAAGTTGTAATCAAATATCCCAATCTCCAAGTCTCACGACCTGAGATTCTTACAATGAATGATTTCAATAAATGAACTCTCTAAAAGAGTGGAAGATAATCACTCTAAGTACAGATGTATCAAAAGATACTTAATACAAGAAAACTCAAAGAGTAGTTGGAAACTTGAATGATTTTCATTTTCAGCAGATTGGTTGTTGAGAATAATTAAATGCAGCTCTATTTATAAAAAGAGAGCATTAAATGACTGTTGTAATCTTTAATATAACCGTTGCCTTCATTAAGGAATGATTAGGTTGAGCTTTGGTCTTCTTTTCTCTCTACTCTTTGGTTAATCCAGTTGCATAGAAGTTTATGGTTGACTTCTTGAATATTAATCCGTTGGAATAGCAGCTCTTTGGATGTGGAAAGGAAATATTAATCCCTTTGCAACATATGTAGAATGATTGTACAAAAGGATGCAAGTTTTCTGGAATTTGCATTTAATGTGTTGACATCACTTTTTGCCTTTGTCTAAATCTTCTTTTAGTATTCTTAAATCATCTAAAACTCATTAGCAAACTAATTAAACATAGCTAGGAATAGTAATGAGTGATGATAAGAAGTATTAAGATCAAACGGGAAGATTTCACAAATTCGAACAATTTGATTTTCAAACTCAACGACACAAACTCGAGTTTGTTCACACAAACTGGAGTTTGTAACATTGCTCAAAAGACAAACTCGAGTTTCCTTCTTCTAGAGAAGAATGTAATGTTTTGAGCTTAAAAGCACATTTTGAATCATAGAGCAAAACTCGAGTTGATTAATGACAAACTCGAGTTTTGGACTTTATAGTGAAAACATGTTTAAGTCCAAAAGCTCAAAACTGGAGTTTCCAAATGTAAACTTGAGATTTCAAATCACCGAAATGCGCAAAGCTCTCGGCTTGGCCTAAACTCGAGTTTGTAAAGATAAACTCGAGTTTTCTCGTAAGTTTGGAAAACCTTTGAAAACTCTCTCGCCAAGTGAAAACGAGTTTCTAAAATAAACGGAGTTTTTTCAAAGTGAGTAAAACATGAAAGCTCTCTATCAAACACAAGCTCAAGTTTTCTCAAAACTTTGGAAACCATAAAAAACTCTTGGCTAAGTGCAAACTCGAGTTTCCTTGTCAAAACTGGAGTTTGCTTAAGTTCAAAACATTGAAGGCTCTATGTATGCCCAAAACTCGAGTTTGCAATTGCAGACTGGAGTTTTGTTTACTTTAGAAAATATTGGAGAGTCTCTGTATGGTGCAAACTTGAGTTTGTAATCCTAAACTCGAGTTTGTCTTAATGTGAAAAACTTGGAGTGCTCTCTGTGTTTCACAAACTCGAGTTTGCCTACGTAAACTAGAGTTTTCTTTAGTTCATTAAAATTGAGCTACTCTCTGTCAAGTCCAAACTCGAGTTTACTAACCAAAACTCAAGTTTGCCTTTGACAGCAAGTTTTTCAACTTACCAAAGACAAGCTTCAACTTGTGTTTACAATTGTCAGTTATAATCAAAACACATAGAGAACTAACAAGAAATTCTCATGACCATCATTTAAACCCCTAACTCTACTCATTATCCCTTTTTGGCTTTACTAGGCTTGACATAAATATGAAAGACGTGATCATGGCAGGAAATAGAATCGCCAATAAGAGGAGCAAGAAACAATTTTGCCATTATCATAATCGTTATAGCTAATTCAAAATCTCAAAATAAGAGATTAAGATAAACCCCGAAATCATTGATTATGTATCATTCAGATGTTCATGGGAAATTCCCACGATCTACTCATTAAAATACATTAGTGGTATTAGGATTACCTGGTCTTCGTTTTTGCTAATCTCCTTGAAGAATAATTTGATGCAGAGTAAGAATAGAGGAAGTAGTAGAGGAGAAGAGGAGTGTTGAGCGTTACCTAGGGTTAGGCGGCTAGACCTCTGTTTATAATTTAAAATTAGGGTTTAACTATGGGCTGAACTCTTTAACTATTTCCAACTCATTAATAGGTTATATAACAATACCAATATTATTAAAGTTCTAAATTTTATTATTACTATTATTATTATTATAATACTACAACTACTATAATAATAATAATAATAATAATATTATTATTATTATTATTATTATTATGGTATTACAATATATGTGTGCTTATGGAATGCAGTCGCCATAATATTAATGTGGTATATATCTTTGTAGTTTAAAGTTTATCTTCTCTGTACTAGTTTTCTTTTGGTACGGTTCTTTTTGACAAATAGAGAAGATAAAAGTTTATCTTTTAAACCATTTTCAAAAAGTAGAAAAAAAAACTATTGAAAAAAAAGGCAAGTGTTTTGTAGATAAAATTAAAAATAATAAACAAGAAGGCATTTGTTCATAAATTTTCAAAAGAATTGGCAAAAGTTTGTAAAGTTATTTAGATGTTATGAACTTGGTCATTAACTTTAACTTGTATATCAACTATTTACTTTTCTACTTAATTCATTCCATCTAGCCTTCATCCAACATTACAAACCTACCATTTGGTAATTATCCTATCCTTATAGAAGTAGACTCTCCTCCTACTGTAATTAATGAAGCAATTCATCATGATTTGAGGGATGATGAGGTGGATGAGGAAATCATTATTGAATCCCCTCAAATGTTTGAAAATGTAATTGCTCAACCCTTTAGCTATAGTAGTAATGATTTGATTGTACTTGTTGATGTGTGTGCTCCTACCTCTTTATGTGATGCTTCAACTCTTGAAAATGCTTCTCTTCATAGTACTAGGGTTGATTGTGATAAATTGAATTATATATTTTCACGCTCTTATGAGGAATATCAAATATGTGTAGATTGTTATCATGAAAAATGTCACATACTTGTTGATTTTCACAAGAAAACATTTAGTGAAGTGGTTGATTCTACCATTGGTCATAATACATCCTCTTGTACTATTGATGATAATAAGCATGACAATTGTGAACATGTTGACTCTTGCATGGATGCTAGTGTGGTTGATGTGAGTGCTACAGACCATAACCTAGAAAAAGATATTTCTCTTGAATCCCATGAATTGCATGATAGTTTAATAAAGGAAGATTCAATTGTTTTGCTTGATGATATTATAAATGAAATTGAATCTTTCCATATTATTCTTTCTTGTGATTTGTCACCCGATATAGACAAGAAAAATGATTCTTTTGCAATTTCAAAAGCCTCGGGTGGTGACAATTTGAAAAATTCTCTTCCTTCTTCCACTATTTTTTCCTTCCATATCTTGTGTTTGCAATGATGATGTGGTGTGCTCCAACACTAATTTGGATTCTACATTTTCCACTTTGCAGGTAGAAGAGAATTTTCACAATATAACTGTTTGTCTCACTCCTACTGATGGGAGTGTAATTAATTTCCTTGGATGTGATAGTTATTTGGAGAGTTTAGAACTCAACATGCCTTTAGTTCACTTGAAATCTCTATATGTTTCTATTTTTGGATAGGATACCGCTATTTTGTCTTATTTGCTGGAATATTCTTGGAAAGGTTGTCGATAGAACCAACATCCACCGTACATCCACCTCAACCAAGAAAATTCAATGCGAAAGATGTTAAAAAGAACAAATTCATGATTCTCATCAAGAATGAGAACTTCTCCTTCAAACGACTCAAGATATTCTAACAAAGATTGTCTCTTTCCTCACTTATTTTCTTCCTAATTCCTTTAATTACTTACGCTTAGTTTTTGTATGAGGAAGATAAGTGTGGGGGAGAGACACAATCCAGTAGAAATAATGTAGTTTACTAAGTATAATAAGAACCCCCATACATGCTTTGCAATATTTTTTGCCAATACCCTACTTAATTACCATTGTGCCTTAAATTTCAACTGGTTATCATTCTCCTTAGAGTGGTTTTACAAACATTGAGGACAATGTGTTGATTAAGTATGGGGAGGGGAATACATTTTGAATCCCATTAATTGGTTGTTTTTAAATGAGAAAATGCCTTAAACAATTTTTTTTTCAAGAATGACTCGCTCCATTGCATATCCTAAGTGGTAAAGAGTTGCATTTGCCACTTTGGAAATGTGATTTGAGGGGAATTCTTTGAGCTTTCATGAGATCTAGTGTTTTAGCAACTTTTTAAAACCATGTTTTTCTTTTCAAGTGAATGGGAAGAGAAATGAACTCATAATTGGATTTTTGCTTACTCCTTGTTTTGAGAAAGAGTTTCTACATTATTAGTGCTTTTAAGACTTGAGCATGATTATAATTGATAGCAATATTTTCATTAATTGTATTTGTAAGGTTAGCACTAGAAACAATTAAGTAGATATTTTGTGGTTAGCTTACTATGCAATTGAATGTGTTAGAGTGAGCATTGCAGAAAAACCTTGTTGGAAGGTTATTTGAGCCTTAAATTCTTTTCATATATGTATGATTCACTTAGTTTTTCTTCTTCTAGAACTTGTTTTGACTCTTTTTTGAAAT
Source organism: Acacia acuminata (assembly GCA_019022655.1). NCBI lineage: Eukaryota > Viridiplantae > Streptophyta > Magnoliopsida > Fabales > Fabaceae > Acacia > Acacia acuminata. Next base: position 576,227 of record JAFJYI010000267.1, on the reverse strand, counting down.
GGCATTTGCGTTAGTATGATGAAAATGAAAGAGGCATTCAATTTTAAACCACTTTCACCAAAACACAAACCTACATTCATTTATCATTTGCTTACTGTAACATCCTAAAATTTATTTAGAATAATGATAGGATAAATTGATGGTAATTAATTTATCAAGAAAATTTAGAATAGGAGTAAAACTTTCTAATGTGATAATATAATAATTTTTATTATAATACATTATAGTAATATATTATATTATAATATATATGTATACATAATGAAAACGTGGTCGGAAGGGGGTAATAAATTTTACCCCCAAGCGCACCCATTTTCACCCCATATTCACCCCTCCCCCCAATTTCACCCATTTATCCCCCTCCTTAACCATTATAAATACGCACCTTCATGTGCGTATTCGAGCGAGCAAGTGAGTGTAAGAAGATAGGAGAGAAAAAAGAGAGATGGAAAGTGTAGAGATAATTATTTGGGGAGCCTGGTAGTAGCTTTTTGGTGATTACTTCTGAATTAGTGAGTAACAGGTAACTCTGAATATTCTTCAATATACTTGTGAATTGTGTATGATTATAAATTATATTTTTTATAGACTGATTTATATGTATATGTATTGTTGTTATTATTATTATTATTATTATGATAACATAATATTACGTTTTGTACCCACAAAAATTACAGTTTTATGCCTATGAAAATTACAGTTTGAAGGCTCTTTTGTACTCCTGTAACTGATGTTATGTTATTTATTTATTTAGTTATTTTTGCCATGATCCTAGGATTTCCGCATTGTATTTAACTTTGAAACATTTTGGAAACTTATTTTGACTTTGTATGATAAATTTTATTTGAAATAGTTATGTAATTTAACAATTTGGATAATGATCATCCCTGTTGGAGGTATTTTAAATATTTTGACTAAGTTTTCGGGTGTTGAATTTGGGGTGTTACACTTACCACTTTTGAGCTATTCCTATGTTGTATGCATGTCATTACCCATAGTGTTCATAGTATTCTAAAAATCAAAAGTGAATTTCCAATTTAAAAAATGAAATACCATGTGTATGGAAAAGTATTGAAAAAAAAAAAGACAAGTGTTTTGTAGATAAAATTAATATATATATATATATATATATAATGGGATTTAAACTTCTCATGTTGCATGAGAAGAAGAAGATTCCAACACACACATGAAATAGTGGGACCCACATATATATAATGCTAATTATATATATATATATATGTGTGTGGGTCTCTCCATTTTATGTGTGTGTGACATGAGAAAATACTTTTCCTACAACAAGAGAAGTGTTTTTCCCATATAAAATAACAAGAAGGCATTTGTTCATGAAATTTCAAAAGAATTGGCAAAAGTTTGTAAAGTTATTTAGATACTATGAACTTGGTCATTAACTTTGACTTTCATATCAACTATTTATTTTTCTAATTAATTCATTCCATCTAGCCTTCATCTAACATTACAGGTCTTCTAAGTCCTCTTAATTCATTTCATTAATTGCTATCAGCAATGGAGATGCTAGAGTTGTTACAAACCTATGGTAAAGTGTTGATTAAGTGAGCTTGAGTGAAATTATTCCAATGAGGTGAGATAAGTGAAACACTAGCTAATACCTTGAGAGTTCTCTTGTGTTTCAATTCATTCTAATATTTTGAATTGTGTAGTTAGCTAATTTCTTTACATCGATTGATTATAACTAGTGTTGGCTTGAGGAATTTGATTAATTAACTCATTACTTTCTAATTATGGAATTGCTCATCTTTCAAATGTATTAGTGATTTGGACTTGGAATCTTATACTCAATTGCCTTTGTTTAGGAGTACAAAAGTCTAAGTGTGGGGGAATTGATTGAACCATATTTTTATATTTTTTATAATTAAATTGGGATTCTTAATGCATTTTATGGGACATTATTGCATGATTAAGCACTAATCTGAGTTAAGGACATTTGTATTAAATTAAGTGTAATTTAGGGATAAAATGATCAAATTCATTAATTATTTATGCAAATAATTTTTTGAACTTTTGATACTACCTTTTGTTTAATCTTGTATTGTAAGGGTTTTGAGTCACTTTCCATGACTTTTAAATCTTTCGCTTTAGTCCTTTGGTCGAAACTTGTGTTTTGATCGAGGCTAGGTCGACCCGAAATGAGAGAAAGAGAGACCCGATAAATTAAAAAAACCAAGCCGCGGCAAGAAAGAACCACGAGACCTTCACCTTCGATCTTCATCATCGCTTCTCAGTCGCCAGCGACCTCGACTGTTACCTCCATCATCATCGATGACCTCCAAAACCTGACCTCCAACCTCAACACCACACCATTAACGCCTAGGCAACTTTGAAGAGAGAAGAACAAATCAAGCGGCGCCACGAACCAATCGGACCTTCACCATATGAAAGTCGCCATCGGTCTTCCTCTCCATCCATCGTGGATCACCATCACCACCACGTTTCCACCTCCACTTTCCCAACGAGCATCACCGTCACCTCTTCCTTCCAAATCGAGCTCTAGCAAAGAGATTACAGAGAAGCAGCCTTCTTCCTTTCTTTATTCAAAATTGTCACCGTGGTTTCCTCTATTTCTTTGATGCAGTCACCGATAATCTCCCTACTTCATCAATCATCATAAATTTATTTTATGGTGGTATTCCATGGTTGTGATTTTCTTGTGTGAAGAAGATAGCTGATAATCTGATGGCTGGTTGTGGCTGAAGCTTTCAATCCCTTAGCAGATTGTGGGGCTATCCAATAACTATGAGAGGCTAATTTAGAGCTTTGTACAGCTATGAGAGGTTTTGCAGACATGTAACTATGTATAGGGATAAAAGAAAATGACCAAATTAAATGTGTATTTGTCTATTTTGAGAAATTGGAGACCTATGATATCGGGATGTTTTAATTTAGAGCTTTATCCACGTCACTATCAATGGTAGGACGTAAGAGCCGCTATGATTTTAAGTTTTGATGGGACAAAATGTCTAGTCAAACGTCCCTTCAAGTGCGAATATTAAAACATCAACGCTGATAAGCTCACATGATGTTGGTTCTTAATCAATCATCAATCAAAATGTGTAAATTTTAGTGCTTATTTAAAATAGTAAAAGAAATTTAAAAAGGTTTTTTAATTATTATTTAAGATTATCACAGTAAATATGTAAAAAAAAAAAATTATTATAATTTATGTGAATAAGTATTTTCGGGTCTCAAATATCATCTCAAATAAATACTTAATGCTTCAAGCTAACCTCAAAGTTTGTAGTTAAGGTCGTAAGTATGTTCATGAATTCAAAAGTTTGTTTTGAATGATTTTGTCTTATAATCATTGATCTGGTCTTCCATTTCTGTCCCATCTGTCCCAAATTCAAAAGTTTGTTTTGAATGATTTTGCCTTATAATCATTGATCTGGTCTTCCATTTCTGTCCCAGCTGTCCCATCGCTATTTGCAAATTTGGTTTTGTCATTATTTTTCTTCATTTTTTTTGTCCTCATGGTTTTTTGTTTTATTCCAATGAAGTTGAGTTTCAAAAAATATACTACGGGAGCCAAAGTAAGCCTACCTCATTTTCATCTTTGTAAAATGGCGTTGGGATTTTTGGTACTATTCCATTCTTACGTGTTGGGTATGGCCTTTTTAATGTAGCACTTCTTTGGTTCTAAATGTCTAATATATTTAGAATTGGAGGTAATATTCTTTTTTTTTCCCCTTGCTATGTAATCCTTTCCTTTGCTTTTTTATTAAACACAAGTATTTATTTATCTCTACAATCTTGAAGTTCTCATTTGTTGAAAATCCACACTTGCTTCAAGCCTTAACCATTAAATTTTCTTTGCCCCTAATAAAATTTTTACCAATGAAAAGCCTCATATGGTAGAAAAAGTATTTGGAAAATAGGCATCTTAGTTTGGTGATTTTATGAAGAAGAAATGAAGCCAAGGGTATTACAATCCTCCATTAATGGAGGATTGGCGCACTGGAAGAGCAAGAGCGAGAAGAAGGACCGGAGGTGGCCTTGCGGGATGGAAATGGGGTATAGCCCCATTTTTTTCCCTTTAAAATTATTATTATTTTTTCTTTTTTTTCTTTTTTTTTTCCTAATTATTCTTAAATTCATATTGGCATTGAGAAATCTGTAACCCATTTTTTTCAATTAACCACCCTTTTTCAAATTCTCCAAGAGTCCAAATAATTAACTATTTGTATATTTTATCGCAATTAGACCTTTATAATATATAAATAATTAAAATCTCTTAAATGATAAAATATGTTAAATATTTCTATTTAATCCCACCAAGCCTTATCAAATTTTCTTTCCATTGTTTTCTAAAAAATAAAATTTGGGATTATTATGAAATAATTTCCTTTCTGTGTTCTATGATTTAGGTTATTCAAGGTACCGTGCTTAAGACTGAGCTTCCATATTTTGAAATATGTGTGGCAAACATTCCATATCAAATATCCTCTTTTTTGCTCAATACCATATCAAATATCCTCGCCACTGACATTCAAGTTACTCAACCACCAACCTGCATTTAGTTTGCAATCATTATGTTTCAGAGAGAATTTTCCATGAGACTGGTTGCTCAGCCTGGTGAAAAAACTCTATTGTCATCTCACTATGAACACTCAACTCCTTGCTCGAGTTTCCCACCTCCTCAAAGTTTGGGAAAACAATTTCCAACCTCCCCCGAAGGTTGATTCCTCTGTAGTGCGAATTGAGCCAAGGAAACCTCGCATTGAAGTTAAGCAGAAGGAATGGGATGGATTTTTGTGTTTTTGTTTTAATAGAAAGAACAACACACTTGGTTCAATTTTTAAGCTCTCTCGCTGCTGGAAAAGAACTACAAGACTTTGCAATCAGTAAAATTCTCACAAGAAGGTTTGACAGAGGAAACCGATATGAAAATGGAGTTCTCTGGTTTTGGCAACTCCATGGAAGATCAAGGCATGGGAATGGATGATGGATTAGACGAAGACGGTGAAATGGAGATCGAGGGCGGGGACGGTGACGTGAAGGAGGTGCAATCTGAACTTAAGGACAAGGTTATGGCTGTTCTAAAAGAGGTAGATTTTGAAGAGAAGAGGTCATCCAAGCTCAGCCTGCAGGAATTCCTGTATTTGCTTTCTTTATTCAACCACTTTCCTTACCGTACTTTGTTTTTGCTCATCTAATCTTTGATTTTAAAAGGAAAAGAGCCTGATTCCATTACAATTAACATAATTGGACCCCTCAACCTCTCAATAAAAAGAGAAAATCCACTCAAACTTATAATTTAAACACAAAATCAACTTTCAACCAGTATTTCTACGTTACCATAACCAATTGTCAAAGTCTCAACCAAGATATTACTCTAAAAACTAAAATCCCTCTTCTCTCATTGAGGGTTCAATCTCAACAAACCTAAGCCTAAAAATTAACCTTTTCCAACAAAGTAAACCGATTAAATGTAAGGTATTTACTTCCCTCTACAATCTTATGGCTCCCATTTGTTGAAAATCCACACTTGCTTCAAGCCCTCACCAACAAACTTGCTTTTCTTACCATGAAATTTGTACCAATGAAAAGATCTCAGAGAGCAGAAAAGTATTTAGAAAATAGGTATTACAGTTTGGTGATTTTATGAAGAAAAAATGAAGCTCAAAGTATCGCAATCCTCCATTAATGGAGGATTGGCGCACTGGAAGAGCGAGAAGAAGGACCGGAGGTGGCCTCGCTGGATGAAATGGGGATATATATTAAGGGGGCGTGGGTCCCATTTTTTTTCCTTTAAAATTATTATTCTATTTATTTTTATTTTTATTTTTTTTCCTTTTCCTTTTCTTATTTTTTCTAATTATTCTTAAATTCATATTTACATTGAGAAATCTGTAACACCTTTTCCTCAATTAACCATCATTTTTCAAAATTCTTCAAGAGTCGAAATAATTAACTATTTGTATATTTTATCCCAATAACACTTTTATAATATATAAATAATTAAAATCTCTTAAATGAAAAAATATGCTAAATATTTATATTTAATCCCACCAAGCCTTATCAAATTTTCTTTCCATCGTTTTCTAAAAATACAATTTGGGATTATTATCACATAATAAATAAATTCAGGACAATTTCTTTATATTCAAATAATTATACGAAAATTTCCATTTACCATGAAATGATCCCATAAAATTCAACCCTTTATTAATAGACATACTACTCACAAATTTTCAATCTTATTTTACTATTTTCTTAATTTTATGTTTACATTTCTCAAATAATGGGTTTGGTATACTCTACACCTCAAATTAATTAATAAATCACATCCTTAGAGTAGAAATAAAAATTGGGATAGATGTTACATGCAACATATTCAAAATGCTGATGTAATATTTACTGGATTCTCTCTGATATTTTGCACACTCTCACTCTCTAAAATGTCATTGTTCAAGTATGTCAATATGGTGTTGAATATAATGCAGATGATAATGGAGAAACTAATGGCTAACTGTCTTTATGATGATGCCGTGGGTTTAGTTCCCTCCTCTTTCCGGGAACTACCTAATCATCAAGCATAAGATGAGGAGCTGTCTACATATCAGAAACCTGCTTGCACAAACAGAAATATAGCATCCTCACCCTTGAAAAGACTCATTGAGAGGCGCATTTCTGTTCTAATGTCAATGAAATTTCTAAAACTGGACACAAATTAAACTATTAAACCATCTGTACTACAATGGTAGAAACAAATGAAACATAGTGCATTGAGTATATTTTCTGTTGAAGGTCATGTATCCATATGCATTACAAATGCAGCTTAATGTGTTTATACATGGCCAATAGCTAATGATGTTATAACTGCATAGGTTTACTTACCAAGAAGTGATAGCTGGTGTCTAAACCAACAATAATTGATGCTCTTTGTTGCAGAGAACAATCCCTGGCATATATGAAACATGCTGAAGTTCTCATTAGAAGGCTGTTAAACGTGATCCTTAAAGGACTCAACGTGAAGGAGATGGACAATGAAAGAGAACGTGCATTAATGGGGTCATTGATGCTTGACTTCAACTTCTATCCTCCTTGCCCAATGATGAAGCTGTTGCCAGTGTAGGTCGGCATTCTGATATATCATTGATCACTGTCCTACTGCAAGATGAGATTTGTGGGCTTTACATAAGAGCCAGTGATGGTGATAACTGGATATTGGTGCCTCCTGTTGATGGTGCATTGGTAATCAACATAGGAGATGTGCTTCAAACAATGAGCAACGACAGGTACAAAAGCATTGAGCACCAAGCTGTTGCAAACAGAACCAAAACCAGGATTTCAATCCCAATTTTCGTAAACCCGGTGCCTGATGCTGTTATTGGTCCATTACCCGAAGTTCTGGAGGAGGGAGAAGAGTCAAAGTATAAGCAAGTTGTGTTCTTAGACTATGTCAAGTATTTCTTCAGTAAGCCTTGTTAGAATATAATTAGATTTCATAATTTGTATATTGTAATTGTATCTGATTCTATGTAATATTTAGGGTTTCTGTTAGTCAGCCCTGCTGTAATATTCCCTTCTATTCTCTTCTAGAATAGTGTATTCGTTGTGTATATATATCAGACACAGAGCACAGGCAATAGTGTGCTTCTGCTATAATTCTCAACATATTGCATTCTCTATCTTGGTATCAGAGTGAGAGAATGAGTTCCTCAGGGTCTTCCGCTACTGTTTCCATTGACACTACTCCGTCCACAGTCCCGAAAACCTATTCTCTGCTCAACTCGTCCAACCAGACAACCGCGGTCAAGTTGGATCACTCCAACTTTCTTTTCTAGGAATCAATAGTACTCCTTCTGACTGAAGGAAACCGCCTTGAGAATTGCATTGATGGAACTGCCTGTGCTCCGCCGAAGATCATCCCTAGAGAAAACAGAACCAAACCTAACCCAGCTAACACAAAATGGTTTTCAATCGATCGCATGCTTGTAGGGTGGCTGCAAAACACCCTCACTCAAGAAGTTGGGGCTCAACCACTCCACTGCAAGACGACAGAGGATGTGTGGAATAGCGCGAGAGAACTCACATGCACATCCACGAAGGCACAAGTCATGGTTCTGAAGAATGACTTGCACAATACCAAGAAAAACTCACTGACAATGGCTAAATATCTAAATAAGATGAAAACTCTTACTGATCAGCTCGCCCTAGCTGGTTCATTAGTTGTTTTGGATGATCTCGTGCTTCACACCTTAAATGGCCTTGATGTGGAATACAACGCTGTAGTTGTAAAGCTCATTGACAAACCAGATTTGACCTGGATCGAAGTTCAATCTGCTCTACTCTCTTTTGAGTCCATACTTAATCAACTGACCTATTTCTCCAACCTTAGCATTCAGCCATCCATTAATGCTACTCAACGCCACGACTCTCCTCGAAACGATCAGTATCAGTATGACTCTGGCAATAACCATGGAGGAAGGAACAGTTCGAGAAATTCATGAGGTAGAGGTGCACGTTGTTGCGGCGGATGTTGTCACGGTGGTAACGGCGGTGGCAGACCCTTTTGTATTCACTGTCAACGCCCAGGCCATACCTTAGCCACATGTTACTACCGCAATGATGATAGCTATAACAGTAATTATAGTAATAATTATTCTACTAATCCTCAAGCTTTTTACGCTAATCCACACTCAGTTGCAGATCCCATATGGCATATGGACAGCGATGCAAACCATCATGTCACCCCTGATTCTGAGCAACTCGATGAAATTGTTCCAGCTGGTAAGTTTCATTTGACAACATGTACTAGTGAACGAAATTCTATTATGGGCATTGGTACAACCACTCTTCCCTACACACATTCATCTAAGTTAAAACTTAGAGACGTCCTCTATGTGTCCACTGCGACTAAGAATTTGTTGAGTGTTAACCGCTTAATACATGATAATCCCGTTCATATACAGTTTATTAATCGAAGTTGTGATGTGAAGGACCAAATGACCGGAAGGCTGCTTCTGCAGGGCATTCCAAGGGAAGGACTCTACCCAATGAAGGAAAGACAATTTGAAGTTCAACCAACTGTGTCTATGGCAACTCATAATGATCTTCACTCTCAGTTTCGGAAATGGCATCATGTGTTGGGGCATCCAAGTGCTAAAGTTCTAAAATATGTGTTATCTGAGTGTAATAAGAAATTTTCAATTGTTAATGATGATCGTGTATGTGAGTCCTGCCAATTAGGGAAATCCAAATTGTTGCCTTTTTCTAAATCTGTCTCTCAGCCTTCGTTTCCTCTTGAACTGGTCCATACAGATTTGTGGGGTTCGGCTCCCATACAATCTGAGGGAGGACACAAATTTTATATACATTTTATCGATGACTATAGTCGCTATACGTGGTTGTACCCTCTAAAACATAAAGGAGAGGTTGTTCATGCTTTTAAAATTTTCAAAACGCTTGTTGAGAATCGGTTCGATCGAATAATTAAGGCTCTACAATGCAACAATGGTAGCGAATATAAACCATTTGTCCCCATAGCTCAAGAAGCTAGAATCATTATATGTTTTACATGTCCCTACACCTCTACTCAAAATGGAAGTGTAGAGAGAAAGCATCGGCACATAGTAGAAATGGGATTATCACTGTTAGCTTATGCTAGAATCCCTTTGCGATACTGGGTAGAAGCTTTTCAACAGGCTGTATTCTTGATTAATCGATTGCCTTCCTTGGTTTTACAGAACAAAACACCTCTATTTAGATTGTTCAAAACAGAACCAGAGTACAGATCTCTTCAGGCTTTCGGATGTGCTTGCTATCATGTCTCTTGCTATCTATGTCTTAAGCCATACAATGCTCATAAATTCCAATTTCACAGCCAAAAATGTGTTTACCTCGGTGTAGTGTCTCAACAAAAGGGCCACCGATGCTTGAATGAATTGGGTAAGATCTTCATTTCAAGGCATGTTGTATTTGACTCTAGTGTTTTCCCTTTTCGAACAAGATTCATGAAGAAGAATGCTCCAACTGAAGCTCCAGCAAGCTCAGTTCCACTTGTTATATGAGTTAATTCTCAAAATGCCAATATGGAATTTTCTGATAATGAGTGTGATTCCTCTATTGAATGTGTTGGTTAATTTGAAGCTTCAACTGAGAACGATGAGGTTGAGAATGATGAGGCTGTTGAAAATAGTGAGCCAGTGCCTTCCTCACTAGGCCCAATAATCAACACCATATGGTAACTCGGGCCAAAGTTGGAATAGTGAAGCCCAAATATCCCTTCATTGGTCTTGCAATTACCGAGAGTTCGAACCTAATTCCATTCAAGAGGCTCTGTATTCTCCAACTTGGTTCAGTGCCATGGCCGAGGAGTTTGATGCTTTAACGTGCAATCAAACGTGGACGCTAGTTCCCTATAATGGTCACAAATTGATCAATCATAAATTGGTGTTCAAGAAGAAGTTGTAAGCGGATGGGTCAATCCTCAAATATAAGGCACGTTTGGTCACCAAGGGTTTTCAACAGTTCCTAGTGTCAATTTCAATGAGACTTTTAGTCTGGTGCTGAAATCGATCCTCAAACACAAGGCACGTTTGGTCACCAAGGGTTTTCAATAGTTCCTAGTGTCGATTTCAATGAGACTTTTAGTCCGTGCTTTGAAATTGACAACCATTCGCGTGCTATTGTCAATTGCAGTCACTTACAATTGGGATATTTTCCAGTTCAATGTCAATAATGCATTTCTTAACAGCCATTTGCAAGAAGAGGTGTACATGTCTCAACCTGAAGGTTTTATTGATTAGAAGAAGCCAAATTATGTCTGTAAGTTAGCTAAAGCACTCTATGGCTTGCGACAAGCTCCTAGAGCTTGGTTTGACTGCTTGCATTTTACTCTCATCAATTGGGGATTTCGAAACTTGAAGAGTGATATCTCTTTTTTCATGTTGCAAACTCATAATTTGATTATCTTCATACTTATTTATGTGGATGACATTTTAGTCACCGACAATAATTTAGCTTGTGTAGATAAATTTGTGAAGCAGCTGAACTTGCTATTTTCCTTGAAAGATCTAGGGTCGCTGTACTATTTCCTTGGTTTAGAGGTGCACAGAGATAAATTAGGCATTTACCTAAATCAGACCAAATATGTGGCTGATCTGCTGTCCAAATTTGGTATGACAGATTGTGCACCAGTCACTACCACTATGGTGAGTTGGTGACAGGTCGTTCAATCTCTGCCAGTGATGGTGAACTCTTAAAAAATCCAACTGAGTATTGGAGGGCTGTGGGATCCCTGCAATACCTCACTATTACACGCCCTGACATCTCTTATGCTATAAATAAATTGAGCCAATTCTTGTCACAACCCAGAACTGTTCATTTCCAAGCAGTCAAGAGAATTTTTCGTTATCTCAAAGGTACTCATAATTTAGGACTGCATATCAAACCATTTAGGAGCCGTCAACTTATTGCATATACTAATGCAGACTGGGCATGTGACTTAGATGATAGAAGATCAATGGCTGCTCTGTGTGTTTTTCTAGGCAATAATCTAGTTTCTTGGTCATCTAGAAAGCAAAAGGTAGTCTCAAGGTCTAGTACTGAATCTGAGTACAGGTCACTTGCTGATGGATCATCTGATGTTAAGTGGTTACATTCTTTGTTACCAGAAATGGGCTTGTTTATTAAGAGGCCCTCTGTTGTGTGGTGTGATAATTTGAGTGCTAAGGCATTGGCAGCAAATCCTGGACAACATGCTTTGAGCAAACACATTGAAGTTGATGTTCATTTTATCAGAGATCTAGTACTATCGGGCTTGTTGATGTCAAATATATTCCCTCTTCTTTGCAACTTGCAGATTGTCTCACAAAGCCTTTCTCATATCCTCAATTCCATTCTTCAGAAACAAATTTGGATTGTTGGTCACTCCCTCTCGTTTGAGGGAAAATGTTAGAATATAATTAGATTTCATAATTTGTATATTGTAATTGTATATGATTTTGTGTAATATTTAGGGTACATGTGTCTGCTAAACATAGGGTTTGTTATGCATTCTGTTATTCAGCCCTGCTGTAATATTCCCTTCTATTCTCTTCAAGAATAGTGTATTCAATGTGTATATATATCAGATACAGAGCACAGGCAATAGTGTGCTTCTGCTATAATTCTCAATATATTGCATTCTCTATCTAGCCTCATGATGGGAAGAAAACTATTGAGTTTGCCAGGATATAATTTGTGGTGCCTGTTGTCATCATCCAAAAAGGGTCTTCCAATTTTTAAATTTAGATCCTCTGGAGTGACAAGAGTCATTATATGCACTGTATTTGACAAGATATATAAACCCAAAAGGGGGAAAGGGGGGGGGGGGGGAAGATCAGTTGTACAAAGGAGATTGTACCTCATACGAATTACACTCGAGTTTTTCTCTGTTCAAATGTATGGCCACGTGAATATATATAAAAAACCGAAAGTTGAAGGATGCACCCAAAAGTTTAAAAGGGAAGTGTGTAACTTATGAGTTGAAAGTCTATCGCCTATAGTGTTACTCATTCAATATGCAGAAAGGACGAGGTTTGACCAATTTATGGCCCATTTGGATGAGCTTTTTTGAGAGAAAAAAAGTATTTTTTTAATGTAAAAAAAATGATTTTTTAATTATTTTATGTGTTTAGATTATATTTTTTTTAAAAAGCAAAGGTCACAAAAAAAAAAAAGTCAAAAAGTCTTGCTTTTTTTAAAAGCTTCAATTTGGAGCTTAAAAAAAAGTACCTTTTTTAAAAGTCCATCTCAGTAACACCCCATCTTCAACACCCAAAAACTTGTCTAAAATATTTTGAAAGATCTCCAATAAAGATAATCAAGATTTAAAATATTAAAAATACAAACCTGATTCAGATAAAAATTTCATTTTAAAATCAACGTCAATTCCCAAAATACATCAGAGTTAAATACAAGCGGAAGTTTTATGGTTGTGGCAAATATAAATAACATAACATAAACTACAAGAGTACGAAAGAGCCATCAAGACTCACTCCATATGTGCCTTCCCTTGCTCCCTATTAGTACTTTCACCTGAAAAATGTTAATATGAGGGGTGAGTTTCCGCGTCTCAGTAACTACTGAATATCCAACCGTACACAAGCAAATCACATATGACCATAAATAGGAAAATACTAAAATATAATTATTTATATATATACATATATACATTTTTATTTTCTAAAAATTTTCATAAAAATCCTTTACAAAAGTATTTATCATTTTATCAATCTTTTAAAAATATTCAATAATAAATCATGCAATATGCATCCACCCTTATATCCTCTTCCACCTTATACTGCTGACGGAGCCATAAATGACAGCTAACACATAGTCCAACAAACACATCCATGTGACTCAATTGTTTCAAGCTCACCAAAACTTAAGATACACCGGCCAAAGGCATAGAGCTTAAGTATGGACTATGACTCCCCTCCTTATCGAATACACAAAAGGAGGTGTCACGTGTCCCACAACTCCAATGCAATCCCTACTAAAGGAAAACATGGAAGAAGGGGCCCTAAAAAGGTACCAACCACTGTGCACCGAGTGGTGGCATAGAGTCACATCATACCAATTCCTCCAAAATCCAACCCATCACAATACATCCGCCATGATAACTGTATTCATTCACAAATAATGCATTACACTTTCACTTATATCAAATATATTCATAAAAATACGTAGATAATAACCATCACAATATGCGTATTCGTGAATAGTAAATATTATGCATATATATGAATAGTAAATAGTAAAATACGGTACGTATACGTTGATAATAAATAGTAAAATACAATCAAGTATATGTGAATAGTAAAAATACAATATATATACGTGAATAGTAAAAATACGGTACAAATACATGAATAGTCAATCAATAATATACGTGTAAATAGTTTTATCAAATAAAATACCATCACAAATTCAAAGTTCTCATACCAGATCTTAAAACCTTATAAACCATAAAATATTATACATATATTCTAATCTGAAAATAACAATAATAAATAAATAAATAAACATTTCTAACCATACATAATTCACAAGTATAAGGAAGAATATTCAGAGTTACCTGTCACCCTTTAACTCCCAAATAGTTATCAAAAAGCTCTTATAAGACTCCCAAAAATTACTATCTTAATCTACTTTTCTCTCTTCTCTCACCCTCGGACCATATAAGTGTGTGGTGTGTGTGTGATTGGTGTGTCGAATGTGTGACCGGTAGGGGGTATTTATACAAAAGATCCACCCCCCACTTCTTTATTGGCGGGAACGGCGCCCTCCTATTTTTTTTTATTCTAAGAGGGGCGCCCATCGCCATATTTCAAAAAGCTTATGCGTCGTTTCCCTACTTCATTACCTTCTCCATCTAATTTTCAAAGTGAGGCCCACGTTTCCCTTTCATTTCTTCCTTCCTTGTCCATTTCTCATTCATTCCACGTCCATGATTCATGTATAGTATATATTAATATAATAATAATAATAATAATAATATATATATATATATATATATATCTTCTTCTTGTCTTCTTCCTTCTGCATTTCCACCGCCTACTCTTCTTCTATATTATATATTAATATAATATTAATATAATATTATAATATCACAATAATATATATATATACACACATTCCAATTCTTTTCTCTTCCCTCTTCGTTTTCTTCCTTCCACATTCCACCGTCACCTTTTTCCCTTCTTAATATTATATATTACTATTATAATATAATACTATATATATATATATATATATATATCATTCTCCGTCACCGCCTCCTTAATAGTAGTAATAAATATAATAATATTTTAATAATAATAACAATATATATAATAATATTAGATAATATTTTAATAATAATATATAGTAATTTGTTTATCTTATAATATAGATAAAGACTCTAAATTTTCTTACCTATAAATCTCTTCTAAACCTCAAAATCATATTCCAAAAATACTTAATTATTATTTAAAAATTTGGGATGTTACACCATCCAAACGGGCAATATAGATGTTTGACTTACACAAATTGATGAATATATAATCATGCCCAGCTTTTGAATAAATTCTTGTATTATATAGGATTAAGGTATAGAAATATACATGTGGTTTCTTCAAAAGTGCATTCAACACCAAGCACCTTTTTTTAAATGCAAAAGTAACTATGTGATTACAAAAATGAAGCAAAAATATTCATTAACCGTTAGTTTGAATTTTTTGTATTTTTAAAAACGAATGGACGATGACTCGCTTAAATTTCATCCTAACTCCGGTAAAGAATTGGTGAAAATTACAAAAAAATAATATAGATATTTTGGAAATTACAATTCAGCCATTTTCTCTCCAATTCCCTTCTCTTTCTCAATCTCAATCTTGTCCATCATCGGGCCGCCCATCTCCGCCTCCTCGCCATTGCTGCCTTTCTGTAATCTTCAAATCTATTTGGGCTCTTTTCTATAATTTTCTCTAGTTTTCTAGTGCCAACTGGAATGCAATTTAAACGAGTAATCGTCCATCGGCCTTTAAAAATATAAATAATTCAAACTATCGGTCAATGGGTGTTTTTCTCTACTTCTATAACCACAAAATCACTTTTGTACCCAAAAAAAAAAAAAAAAAAAAAAAAAAAAAAACACTTAATGTTAGGTATATTTTTAAATAAACCACATATATATTTTTATACTTTAATCCTTTTTATGTATATATGCTGGCCATCTCATATTTTTCACCGCTTAGAATACCTCTCATTTCATGTGTTGTGACCGAATAGCTTCTGAATAAAATATGCTGTCATGTTTTCTGTCATGTTTGGATCAATAAAATCAGTACTGTAGCTTAACTGAGAAAGGAAATAGTATGCATATTTAAAAGGCTGCTTTATGTCTCTTCATTTAATGCAAGGCAGAAGAAGCTACAATCTATCAGACGATTACATTTTTTTCTTTGATATGCCAATTACATGGCAATGTCAATCCTAAAAGCGGTACTAAAAAGCATTCCACTCTATTATTTGTCATAGCAAGTTATTTTATCTCACATATTTCCATGCACTAATGTAGTTCGCATGCTGCACATAAAATGTTTTTTTCATTATACTTTGCATTATCAAGAGTGAGAAGTAGGCATGGATTAAAATAGTTGTGCGTAAAAATAAAAGTAGGTCTAAAAAAGTTTGTATCTGTCATAAAATTTTAATGTATCATGCGAGGGTAAACATGGAAGGATATATTATTGTTGGGATTATATCGTATGTGACTTCTTCATTATATTCTGATATATTTTTTCAGCATAAAAGGCGTGGACAGCTGTTTTTTTATCAAAATTAAAATGAAATGGCTATAGATTTACAGTCTTCCTAAGTGGAGAAGTAAAGAAATATTGTTTGCAACACAAGGAGATATTTAGGAAAATCGATAGATTATTTATGATTTTATGATCTAAATAATATTGCAAGAAGAAAATAGTATACTAAGATTGAAATAAAAGGAAAAAAAAAAAACATATCAATGTGCAACCTCCCCTTGCACGGGAAACAATGCATCCTATTTATGAGGATGTATCTTAAGATTTGCTGAACTTAGGACAATTTAGACATTCAGTTAAATGGATGAGTTTCTGTTAGACTATATGTTAGTCTATTACTCTAGTCAGTGGTGATAGTGATATCAGGGAGGTATAGTGCATATTGCATATTTGTATAATATATTATATGATATCGCTAGTGAAAGATATTTGAAAAATGAAATGATGTTCCATAATTTTGAAACCCTTTTTGGCAAGGGATTTTTTTAACCAAATCGAGAACTAGTTTGTGAAAAGTTTTATGATGATAATCTTAATAAATTATTGTTAGTTGAACTTGATTTTTGAACCGTATGTTCTTGATTTTGATTTACATGTATATTTACGAATAACCAATGGTTACTAATGTTAGTATGTAGGTGTCCTAGAGACAATCTGTTGAACACCTTGTACTGTTTGATATTTCATGATTAATATATTTGAGCATAATTTATCTTTATCATATTTATGTCTCGCCTATATTTTATGGTTAATATGAGATTAAAGATAAAGGCCCAAGGAATAGAATAGGTGTTTACTCGATGATCTATGATAGAAATCATGATCATGAGGAATCGAGGACACTACATGTCTATTGCACCAAACTTGTTCCTAGTCTTGAATCACCAAGAAAGGGCATTGGTGATCTCAATAAGACTAGTATGACATCACACTACTACAAAACAGGGATACGGAGTCCTATTTTTTGTACTTTTGGCGTCCTTTTCGGAGGGACGTATATCTGGGGGGCGCCGTAGGGAAAACTTAAGGAGTCCTATTTTAAAATTAGACGCCTAAAGTCATGACTTAAGGAGTCTAATTCTAAAACTTAGACTCCTTAAGTCATGACAGTTACTCTTTTTGATGTCACTTATGTAAAATTAGACTCCTTAAGTCATGACTTAAGGAGTCTAATTCCAGTACTTAGACTCCTTAAGTCTCACTTTAGGAGTCTAATTCCAATACTTAGACTCCTTAAGTCTCACTTTAGGAGTCTAATTTCGAAAATTAGACTCCTTAAGCGTTCTTTTTTTAAAAAAAATAATTGTTTCATAAATTCAAGGGTTTCTTATATGCTGGCAAAAAAAAAAGGATGTGTTTACTAAGCACAGTATGTTGTTTCCATCAAATTGAATAAATACAAATCATTGCCAGAAGTTGGAAATAGCTACTCACAATCATAGGCCAAGAATCCCAATGGGATTAGATAAATGGAGTTCCTTAAAGCCACTGATGCAGTTCTCAAACCAGATGGGTCGGCAAGTGAGTACATCTTAAACCTGAATTTACAACACATTAACTAATGATATTATATAATGTACAGACCACCGACAATGAGTGTAAGAGCAGCAGAATGAAACCCATCTATGTCTGGCATTAAAAGAAATTTGCATTCTGAAATGCTAATGGTTTGAGAAAAGATGATAATGGTATGCTCAGGTAATAAACTATGCATTCTGACTTACCCAGTTCTAATGCCAAAGTCCTTGTAAATTCTGAAGCCAACCATTCAAACCTGTATTCAGGAAAAAACTGTGGCCAAAAGGAGCAGTCTTGAAGTAAACAAACAGCAATGACTACAATACTGGAGCAATAAATTTTTGTGAAGGAGAGAGGGGACATGCAGGTTAAACAAACCAACCTGATTCAATGAGTTAGCAGAAGCAGCAACCATCATGTTACCCATGCAAGTCCAACATAGTGCAGGAAAATCAAGTATAAGAAAGCTTGAATGAAAAGTTAAAATCAATTGCAAAAATATGCACATTAATAATAAATCAAGTATAGTAATTATAATCAACATTTCATCATCAATAGGCTGAAGCCATACTCAGAATCAACAGCTTAAACTAGCAAAATAGCCTAAAGAATAATCAAAAGTTTATGTCAACTATACTAATTAGTGTATAAACAGCCCAAGAACAAAAAAATAGAAATGTCACATGCAGAATTACGTCCAACATTCAATTCCTCCTCTATGTATCAGATTCTAGGAATTTAAGGGACCTCATTGTCAAAAAGATCAAATAAAAGGCTTCTAACCTCATTCAATATGGGGTTGTAAACAACACCAACTTTACTGTAGGGACTTTTTGAATGGTTAAACCAATGGAGACACAAACAAAGGGAAACCTGCCCATAGTAAAACTTATCATTAATATGGAAATGATAATTCATCAATTGAGACATAAGCAAATCTTTACCCATGCACGAAGTTAGTAGTTCCATCCAAAGGATCAACTATCCATGTTGGTTCATCAATAAGTTCTGTAGCACCTAAAGCAGCAGTAGTCTCTTCCCCAATGAACTAGTAGTAAGGACAAATCAGTAAAGTGATCATAAGGGAAAGCATAAGGAAAAAGAAAGGAAATAGGCCATCTATCACAAACTAATTTCTAAGAAAGCTTTAAAGAAAGCTTTAAATGCATTAAAAAATAAAAGAATATAAAGGAAAAAATAAGACTAAATGCTATTAGAAATTCTAGTTGCAAGCTAATTTCTAAGAATCACAGTAGTGATAATTAAAAGAGCTCAAGACAGCATGAAATTTCCACAATGATTTCTCTGAAAAATAATCAATAACAGTATAAGAACAGTGGCATCAATTAAAAACATGCAATAGTCACATATAAATAATTTCCTCCCACTGAGGAGTTCTCTAACCTTAATCTTGCAGATTACGAGGAGGTTAAAGCAAATTTGGTCCAAGACTATGTGATCAATTTTGGAGACACTTCACTGGAGTTATTCAAGCCTGAATTTAACTTCAAATCAGAACATGTTATTAACAAAGTTCAGCAAACACTTTGTGATAATTTGTTCATCATTTCAAAAAAGATGTCTAGACTAGAAGTGATCAGGCTCACTCGAGGTAAGTCTTTCTTCATCATTTCAGCAAAAAGGTTCTCATTTTCACCTTCATTAACATAGTCTAACTCCTCAAAGAAGCGAGCAGCCCACTCATCAACCAAGCCAACCACATCTAAAGAGACCTGAAAAATATAGATGGAAAGCAACTGCGTTGAGAGGAAGACATTGACAATTAATGATTAATGTTCTTGTTAACAACGAATGTTGTCACTTCAAGAAATCAAGATCCAAATTCAATTTAATATAGAGATAGGTGTCAACTTATCATTACTAGAATTTAACTAACCTGAGGAAACCTGCGAAGAACCAAACCAAGGTTCCTAATAACGTACAAATCGATTGTAACAGTTTCAAGAACAAAAGGCCTCTGAACTTTAACAGCTACCAAATCTCCATTTTCCTTTAGACGGCCCTTGTATACTTGTCCAAGAGATGCTGTGTATATTAGCATACAAATTAATGCTTGCTTATTGATTAGCTTAATAAACCTTGCAAGAATCTATTATATCTAACTGATTGTCTTGAGAGCTACCAGCGGCAATGGGAGAAGATGAAAGTTCAGAATAGATATTTTGCCAGGGTTGACCAAGCTCCTCTTGAATTAAGGCCATTGCTATATCATCTGGAAATGAAGGAACCTTCAAAAGGGAAAAAAAAAAAAAGAACATTAGAAGCCATTGTCAAAAGATTGGACTGTACTATAATCATTTGCACTCCATAATTCTTGTATTGGTATGAATCTTGGTTCTTTCTTTCTTCCTTTCCTTTTCCTTTTGGTGAAATGAAATCTTGGTTATAACTGAATAAGATAACAGATGTTTAAAGTTGCTAGAGAAGTTGGGACCTAAACCAAAGAGACTCATCTTTTTAAATCTAAGCCCAAATTATGTTTCAACAGTGGCTGTGACTAAAGAATACACAGAACTTGACTTATGAAGCTTCTTCTTATCTTTTTTAAATACACATTTTTGTCCCCATGCTGAGTATGGAGAAAACTTGGATCAAATTTAAATGGAACAAGACCATATGCAGGGGAGAAAGCAAGAGAGAGAAGGGGGATGGAGGGAGCACTAGGGTTACCTTATCACAAAGCTTCTGCAGCTCTGTCATTGCAGCAGGTGACAGTATATCAGGCCGAATGCTCAATGCTTGACCAAGTTTTATATAAGCTGGACCCAAAGATGTTACAATTTCCCGTAATTCAATGGCCCGGGCAACTTCATTCTGGTAATAGAAAAGGTAAATCAGAATAGCCACCACATAATAGTGAGAAATGCAATTCATATAATGACTGAAACTGATGTTGTTGTATATGGCTATGATTTTTAGTAATTACCCAAGAACTAATTTGTAATGAACCTAATGGAACCAGCTGGTGCATCCAATTCTCAATTATCATTAATTATGTGAGTAAGGGACCCATTTCATTCTCAAAGCTTAGCCAGATAGAAGAAACAAATGAAAGGTTTTATTAACTTATCTAACACACCCTCACAGACCACCATAAGGGGAAAAAACAAAATCAAAAGAACTCACCTAAGAATTCCTGCGTGTACATCCTAGTTTCATAAATGTGCCCATCAAGAAACTAGAGAAGTGGATTCAGTAGACCAGGTATTGTCACACATTACACATTGCCTACTCTTCTCAAGCAGTTTAACAAGAAAACAATTCTAATAAAACCTACCTTTTTTCCTTCCCCTTGTAGTTTTATTTCCATCCCCAACATTCCTGCCATAACTTACTAATAAGTCACTACCTTTAGAACTAAAGCTAGTTACAACTTCTACCATATCAACAGAACTCAAATTGAAGTGGTATGAGAATATATCAACAGCTCAGATGCTAGGTAGCATGACAGAGAAACTTACCGCCTTGACGTTCTTGTTAATCACATCCCAAAGAAGTCTTGAAAGAAACCCGCCAGCAACAGATAATAACTGGACAATGCATGTTGCTACAGCACGTGGCCGTTTTCCCCAATAAGCAGAAATGCTGGCAGGATCATAAACCAAGGGCAAGAACTCACTACTTTCATCAACCTAAAGAAACACAAAAATACCAAATAATATAATAAAAAGTCACGCATTATTCTCTTTATTAAAAAACCAATAAACAATCTGTAGAAGATCCAGCACAATGACAAACAGCAAATAGAAAGGTCCCTTGGGGACGGAAAAAAAATTACACATATAATCTAAGAGCTAAAATTAATTGCAAATTATGTGCCCAAGAGATGAGAGCAGTATCGGGTCCTATTTTGGCTAGTTTTATGCAAGCTATTCATTTAATTAGCCAAAATCAAGCCAATGCAAGGTGATACTTTAAGGCTCTGTTTCTACCGGACAGAATTCGAGATGATTAAAGCAGAATTGAAGACAGCTTTACCTAAAAAAGAGAAAGAGATAAATGCTACCGGACAGCTATTCAGGAGTATGAAGATTTTCTCGACAGCATTCGAGATGAAGACGGAAAGAGTTTACTCGAAGACCGAAAGCTCAGATGATTAAAGCAGAATTGAAGACAGCTTTACCTAAAAAATCAGAGGGAACTAGAAAAATTATTAGTTTATCAATTAAAAGGAATAGGGTTGTGTTTGCATCCATTGAAATTCGAGAGCACACTTACAGGCTTACAATATCAAACGTGGGGTTGGAAAATTCGCTCAACTTCCGCATACAGAATCACAAAATGAAGTTAGTGGAAGTGGAAAACAGATCACCAAAAAACAGATTCAATAAAAAATCACGATGAACGGTGAACAGATTCAACAAAAAAAATAGAGTGAACCTGAACGGAGTGAACGCGATTCAACAAAAACAGATCAAATGGTTGGACTGAATAATAAAAGCGGAGTGAACGCGAAAAATAGATCACCTTTCCGACGGTGTGAGAGAGGAGGCAAGGAGGATGGTGAGGGAGAGGACGTTGATCGGAGGAGCTACGCTGGAGAGGGGGACGATGGCGCAACGGTGGAGCGAGAGAGGAGACAAGGCGGAACAGGGTTGAGAGGAAATCAGACTGAGCTAAATCGACGGGCACGCAGGGACAATACGATCGAGGAAGGATATGGTTTTGGTGTAAAAATAAAAAATTAGGGAGTCTAATTCTAAAAGTTAGACTCCAAAAAGAAAAATTAGGGCGTCTAATACTGAAAGTTAGACTCCAAAAATTTCCCAATTTCGCACCAGGCGCGCTTATCACTTGGTTTTGGCGGTACGGCTGGACTTTAGGCGTTCTAGTATAAAAATTAAACTCCAAAAGTCACCCGATTATTACAAAAATGCCACCGCGTTTTTTTTTTTTTTTACTTCCTCTTTTATTAATAGGACGCCTATTACAGACGCCAAAACCATTTTCTGTAGTAGTGTCATCTACTTGTATAGTGATACAAGGTAGGGATCTCATGGAATGCGCAGCATGTTGATGCCTTAGGCGATGTCGTGGGTGGATCTGTTAGAGAAACGATAAAGATCAACCCGACCCGTAAGAGACTCCACAAGGATTCATTGTAGAGAGTATCATTGGATTTGTAATGTCTCTCATCGTTTGGTAGTGCGGATCATCCTAGACTTGAGGATGTCATCAAACACTATGTCCTGGGGTTATACTTTGACCGTACAACTCTATCCGCTTTGAAATATGGGGAGAAACGATTACTCTTGGGTATAACCCGAATACATGAGTATAGATGGACGTCCGAAAGGACTTACAATCCCCTATAAGGGATTAGTTGTTCACAAGACCTAGAGGCTTGGATGACTTCTAGTTGACTTTCGGGGAATCTATGCATAGTAAATGATCATGAAGAGTCATGATTAAATCTTAGAGTCAATGGAAGAATATTCCTAGTTACGTGAAATAAATGCTACATTTAGTCAATCAAGAGAGTTGATACTCTATCCTTACTCTTGACTAAATTGAACAACATTGTAAAGGATGATACATGCACAAGATCAAATTAGAAAGGTAGATCACTTGATCAACTTGATTAGTTCTCGGGGCTAGAAGATTCTAGTGTCTTATGTAGTTATTAGATAAATTGACCTATTAAAGGAGTTTAATTGGTTCAAATTTATCTATGTTAGTAACTAATTAAGCCTAATGGGTCACACACTAAAGGTTATTCTTGATTGCTTAGTTTAGCAAGTTTGGACCAATAAATGTTATTGGGCTTTGTCAAGACTATTGATGTAATTGGGTTAGAACTTCAAGCCCAATTATAATAAGATTAGGAGAAGGAGATTAAGGATAATTTATGAATTATCCAAGGCTGTATCCAATCAGGATTGGATAAAGAGAGCAATTAATTAGTAATTATTTATTCACGTGGATAGTGTCAAATGAATAGTGCTAAGTGAAAAGAAATACTATTCATCTTTTACTATTCATGAATAATTGATTATTATAATTAATTATAAGAAGACTTCTTGAAATAATTAATTGTTTAAGAATCACTTCTTGGAATAATTGATTTTTCAAGAAGCACTTTAGATTTGAAGTAGAAATGAATATGTGGCTCACATTGAAAGAAGAAGATGTGGCCATGGTTCACCCGCTGTTTCTATAAATAGCACTCATTTCCTTCATTCCAATTCACCAATTCACAAGCTTCTTCTCTCTCTCTCTCTTCCTCTTAAGGAAGTTCTCTCTTCCTCTTAAGGAAGTTATTTAGTCTTGAGTAAAAATCCAAGACTTGAACTCTCCACCTTATATTCTTTGCTAAAAGATTCGTTAATTGGGATTGAAGGAGAAGAAGTTCTCATTAAGATCAAGATAATCGTGTGGATCAACGTTAGAGACTTCATACTTCTTTGATCGTCTTCAGTGATCACGTATTCGAAACCCCGTATGTGTTTTAATGAGTAGATCCTAAATATGTATTGTAAAGAGTTACTGATGCATAGTTCATGGTTCATGAGGATAGTATTTCCACATGGTACAAGAAATATTATTTACCAAAGAGTTTTCTCGAGTATGCTTTCTGTAGGTCATTTGACTTAGATCGATCTGTCTCATCGAGAAAAGAATTATTCTTGGGCGGTAAATATTATTCACCTGTGCAAGAAATATTATTTACTTAGGTGCAAGAAATATCATTTACCCGAAACAAGAAATATTATTCTGCAAGACAATAAATATTATTTACAGAGCGATAAAAATTATTTACCATTCACGGTAAATGTTATTTACTGGTGCAGTAAAAATTATTTACCGGCGCAGTAAAAATTATTTACCATCACAGTAAATATTATTTACTGAAAAGACAATAAAAATAATTTACCTAAGACGGTAAAAATATTTTTACTTTGGTACTATTCACATGAATAGTAAAATCCATTGTGGGTTCCGCAGATACTGAAAAATTTTGTTTTTCAACCTTGTGAACATGTTGCTTGAACGTCAAGCAAGAACAATCTTAACCTTCAACTAAGATCCTTGCATCTTATAGTTATTATGGTTTTTTTTTTTGGGATATTATTTTAGTAGGGAGCAAAGGAAGACACTTATAGAGTAAGTCTTAAAAGCTCTTTTGTACTCCTAGAGCATATGATGTTATGTTATTTGTATTTACTATGATCATAAGACTTTGCATTTTATCAACTCAAATATTTTTAGAAATTCATTTTTGACACTATATATTTTGGGAAATTAATTCGGCCCTATAAAAATAAGTTTTTGTTGACTGTCAATATTTCAAATACTTTGGTTAAGTTTTTTATTGTTGAAAAGTGGGTGTTACAACATCTTTATTTTTATATAATCAACAAATAAAAAGTCAATCTCATTGTTTTTTTTATGACTAGAAAAACATAAGCTTTCATTTGCAATTATTTTTTGCTATGAATAATAGCTTATCCTAAAATATCAATCACATAAAACATCGTCATATAGACTTTTAATTTTATCTTTAAATAAGGCATTTTAGAAAATTACATATCATAATTATTATAATTAACTAACTTAACTACCTTATTTAATCTAATAAAACCTGGTTAAATAGTTCGATGCTTAGTACCAAACGAGTATTATAGAGAAAATAATTAAATAGTGGGCTATATGGGATTTTAAAATTGAGGATAAATTTTTCTTAAAATAACTGAAAATTTAGGAGAAATGCTTATAGAAATTTCAGATAATAGAAAAATTTATCTTGAAGGCCAACGGGTAATTATTGATTTTATGGGTTAAGGTGCATATTTACCAATAAACTATTACAAGAAGAGCATCTAGCACAAATATTTATTAAGGGTATCTTAAATACCAAAAAACAATTAAAAGGGGTCAAAGAACAAAACAGCCGTTAGTTTTTTTTTTTTTTTTTTCAATGACGTTTAACTCAAGGGATATGATGATGTGGCGAAGATAATTGATGAAGTGGCAAGATTGTGTGTCAAAAAAAATTGACTCTGGCTTATTTTTGCTCAGACTCTCAAGAAAGATAGGAAGCAAATGTCAAAATGAAAACGCACGATCGCAAAAAAGTAGAGCAAGCTAAGAAAAAGAAAGAGAGTCAAAGGAAGATTGTATCCCAATTAAACAAAGTCACCTGCTTCTTCTTCTTCTTCTCCTCCCAGTCTCAGACCACTTTCTTAATCCCTTCCACTTTGTATCATACCACCTGGTCTCTTCTCTCTTCCCTCCCCTGGTTGTTGCTTAGTTGAATCCATCCCCACCAAAATTTCTTCCTCCTTTTCCTCTCTTTCTCTCTCTCTCTCTCTATATATATATATATTCTTACACCTTCACAAAATCATAACACCCTTCTCCGATTTGATTCAACTTACCCCCCAATTCCTTGTTTTCGACCGTATTTGCTCCATTCAAAATGAGTTCCGATCCTCCCCCGCTGCCGTCAACATTGGTGTTCCTGTTCATACGTCCTCCCAGATACTGCCGGACTTTTTACAGAGCGTCAATCTCAAGTACGTCAAGCTTGGCTACCATTACTTGATGACCCATTTGTTGACCCTCCTGTTGATCCCACTCGTTGCCGTCATTTTTGTCCAAGCTTCTCAGACCAACCCCAACGACCTTTGCAACCTTTCACTCCACCTCCAATACAACCTCGCCACCGTTTGCTCTGTTTTTCTCATTTTCGGATCCACCGTCTACATCATGACGCGACCCAGGTTCGTTTACCTTGTGGACTTCTCCTGCTACCTCCCTCATGCTCATCTCCAGGCCAAATTCTCCAATTTCATGGAACACTCAAGGCTCACCGGCGATTTTGAGGAGTCTTCCCTCGAGTTTCAGCGTAAGATTCTAGAACGTTCTAGGTTAGGGGAAGAAACATGTGTTCCACAAGTTCGTCTCTCGATTGCTCTCAACACAGATTAGGCAAAGTGAAATTTTTTCGCCACATCATCAAATAAACCACCATAAAAAAAAAAAAAATAACGGCTATTGTGTTTTTTGGCCATTTCTAATTGTTTTTTTGTATTAAAGATACCCTTAATAAATGTTTGCACCGTATCTTTTCTTGTAATAGTTTGTTGGTAAATCTGCACCTTTAACCTTGATTTATTGTTGTTATATGGGATTTATATGAGAAAATAATGCTTATATGGAACTTATTGTAGGACTGGAATGTTATCATCAGCCCATTAGGGAGTTTGGTGCCTAACTGTGCTGTAAATATTAGATGTATGGAACACAAATGATTATGTCCATATATAAAAGATTGAGTAAAATATTCCGATATTCCTTTTTATTTTGTCTTAATTATATGAATCTCCTATCTATTTTAAAACTCATATAAACCTCTCCTAAATTAAAATACATGTTATTCAAACCTCCCTTATATTTTCAAGATTCCTTTTTCTTCTATGCAACTGTTAGTGAACCGTTAGGTTTGACTCCCATATTTTTGTTTTTTGACCAAAATACCCCTATTTGATAAAATAATTATTTAACCATTTATATTTACCAAGAAAAAAAGCATACAATCCAAAAATAAATCTAATACATATTTTCAAAATTATAATGTTTTTAAATTTTATTAATTTAATAAATCTAATACATATTTTCAAAATTATAATGTTTTTAAATTTTATTAATTTTGATTATATTATCAAATTTTATAATTTTAATTTTTTTTCGTATTTCTTGAAATGTATTTTTTTTTAATGGACAAAAAAAATATTTCAAACACATATTTTTCTTATAATATAGCATAAATTATTTTTAAATTTTAAATATATCAACACAGATTTTTGTTATCATAAGCATAAATAATTTAAATTTATAATTTTTAAACATATGTTTTTGTGACAAAGATTTATAAACATAAAAAAAATAATTATTTTTAAAAAATAAAATTAACTAAAATAAAAAAGAAAGCTCTTGATCATACAAAATAATTTAAGGGAAACTTTAAACACGTTTATATGCCAAACTATACTTACGGGCATTTGAAGGGAAAATTAACTAAATTAGTACATTTTTGCTGTTACAATTGGCGGCGTTTTGCTTTTCCCAAATTTGCAAACGTCCAAATTAAATAAACTATGGATTTGATAGGGCAAAGGGAAAATTAGTAAATAAAATTTATTTTAATATAAATTTTAATTAAAAAATATGTTTTAAAATCTTTTTGAAATATTCCTAACAGTATTAACGATTTGAACCTAAATATATGTTTTTAAAATTGAAGAGAGGTACGTACGATTATTAAGGCAAAACAAAAGGGTGACAAGGGTATTTGATTCTAAAAGATTTTAAAGGAAATAAACAATTGATTGCTTATGTTTTTGTTGAATAGATTTAAATTTTAGAGTGACAACTGTGAGAAGAACGAATATGAAAAACACATACGAATTGAGTGGGAAAAGAGAATAAGGGAAATGGAATTTTTGTTATTTTATGGCGATATGGAAGCTGATCCCTTGTGTTCTGGTGCTTCAATATAATTATAATTTTTATAGTGCTTAAATTTAAATTGTGAGCTGGTCAAAGAAAAGAGTATTGACTTAGATATAGGTTCTTCAATATAATTTTCTCATCATAATACATTAAAGTTAAACATAAAATAAAATATAAATGAATTATTATATAAAATATAAAAATATCTAAACGACTCTTACTTTTAATTAATTTGTTAAAAATTAATTAAAATTAACAAAACATAGAATTCATAATGGATATGCTTCAATGAACAAATATAACGTCTGTTGAAGCATAACATACTAAATATATAATTAGATATGCGGCTTTATTAAAAGTAGAGTCATTTTTGCCTCTAAAGCATGCTATTTTCCTGTTATTGTCGGCTACAATTATGCCTACAAGAAAGAAAAGAAAGACTATAGAAATCAATATACACGATTTCAATCAATATATAAGGCAAAAAAAACATAAAATATAAATAAATGTAGAAAATATGGGTTTACGATCTCTCATTTTTCCTCTTTCTCATTTTCTTCTCAAAATCTCATTTGATGAAAAAATTTAGTGGTTCAGATTGTGATATTTTATAAAACTATTATTATTAACATAAATAAATACACTTAAACAATTAAAATCTAATCTAACGGTAATACAGATAAAAGGAAAAGAATTATTTGGAAAACACTTTAATAATGATTTTATATAATATTAAATTTAAACTGTCCATTTTTTTTATGTACACATGAATATGAGATACTGAGACATAGAGGAGAAAGAAGAAAATGAGAGGATTTTTTTCTGAAAAATATGAATGATTCTAGAAGCAAAAGCCTACTTTAGTTTCATCTCTCGATAATCTTCATCCACAATTTTTTTTTTTTTTTTTTTAAAAGGAAGTGGCCACCTTTTTTTTTTTTTTATATACACAAAAAGTGGCCACTTTTTGTGTGTGGGTGTGTGTGTATTGTGACCAGCTCGATATTATTACTGCTAAATAATTGAGGTTTTATTATATCATATTCTCACTTTCCCAATTAAGAGGATCGATTCATGCGTGTGTTTGGACGGAGAAGCTAAATTTTCAACCTTTAATCTTAATATTAATTACTCCATTTTGCCTATTCTTATTTAAGATTGTCTCTTTCCTCCAATCTATGACAAGTTTCATTCACCCTTTGTTTGTATTAGAGAAATTAGTAGTACTGACAGATGTCATGCCTCCTCCTTTATCATAATGATAAAATGAGTGTCTTAGTTACAAAAATAGTGACTTTGAATAAAGTCCACAACGTTATTCAACTTAATAGTTTGGCAAAGAATATAGGGATAAAAGTAAGGAGTAAGGAAGTGTAATGATAATAAGGGCAAGGAGTTGAATAAATTCTAACAAATGTATCTTGAGAAGTCTTGTTGTAACAAATATTTTCAAATGTGGTGGATTAAGGGCCCATTTGGATGGGATTTTGGATTAAAAAAACACTTTTTTAATGCGAAAAAATGCCTTTTTAATTAATTTATGTGTTTAGATGATATTTTCTTAAAAAAGTAAAAGTCACAAAAAAAAAAAAAGTCAAGATCTTTCCTTTTTTAAAAAAGCTCCAATTTGGAGCTTAAAAAAAAGCACTTGAAAAAAGAACTTTTTTTTAAAAGCCTATCCAAACGGGCACTAAAATAAGTTGTGGGGTGGTTCCGATGCTTAATCCTTCTTTTTTAGATTCATAAGAACACAAACTAGCAGGCGTGATAGAGTAAATAACCTCCCACTAAACTTATAACCTAATATAAAATGTACAAAATCATGAAATAGTGAAAAATTTAGTCAATAGTCTTGCACCTTATTTAAGAAAATATCATTGATCACACTTTCTATACAGACCTTGCTGCAACCAGTGTTGAAAGCTTGGTGTAGAGATGTTATTTATTTTTCAATAGTGAATTGTGACTTTGGAGTTACAGGCAAGTAGACGAAGCTAATAAATAACTACAATGGTATTTTACTTAACTCCCAAGGAGTTTGCGAAGTAGTGCCCTGGGAAGCTTGACCTCAGAAGGAGGAGCATGTTGGGGTTGAGTGAATTGGTTGAAATGATTGGGACTGCACCACTTTTGTATATCTTCTTTACATATCACTCTCCACCCATATCCCCGAGCGGAACTTCCTTTCGAAGTTCAATTGTGGCTTGTAATCACTAGAAAATAGGATGTGAAGGGAATTGTTATTACCTCTTAGGTGTTGCCAACAGGTTTCCTCATTAAATTCCAACACCATTACGCAGAGGCCATCACCTTCATCTAATGTCCCATTAACATAAGCCAGCCATGCCCGTCCCTTATATTGACCACCTTCTAAAGCTTTACTACTCCAAACAATCACACCTTTATGCCTTTTTATATGCAAGCATACAACAATTCCCGACCATTTACTAGCACGGAAATTTGGAGGTACGTCCACTTCTATCTCACATTCATATCTAGCTTTATCATAATATTTTATGTTTGGATCAAACCATGATGGTATTTTGCCTCCTGATGGCATGATTGCAATGAAATTATTGCAAACTAAAACTAGCTGCATACATACCAAACTATTAACATTAATTACCCAAAGAAGGGAGCATATACATGTGAAAAAAAGACACAAAATTGAGACACTCATACCTCAAAGTCCTTCAACTTGAATGGCGAATAATCATCATCCACAAAAGAGAATGGCATATTTTCTTCTTCTTCATCAAAGATTACATATTTAGTTTTCCCATGCCACTGAAATTAAAAAATAGTCATGTAATTCATTTGTAGTACAAACAAAAAACAAAACACATACATGATAAGATAGAATGTAGGAAGACCAACAAACCTCATAGTCAAGTGAAGTCACCAAATTCAACAATTGTTCATCTAACAAATGTTTTATTGAATAACAACGGCTTGCTTCTAATCGAATTAGCCTTGGTTGAAGCCTTGACACTAACACAAGCCTTTCGCAACCCATCGAGTCAAAGAAAGACTAGTCCAATCAAGGACCTAAATGATTCGGGAAGTCTAGTTATAGGCGTTCCACTCACACAAAGATATGATAATTTCGTCATACCTTCCCCAAACTCGGGAGCTTTTTAACATTTTCACACCAACCAAGATCTAACCTTCTCAAAGAATTAGTTTCCAATTTAATTGGTAGGCTGTTAAGATTTTTACAAAAACGCAAGTCCACCTCAACAAGCTCTTTCAACACTCCAAGTGATTCATGAACCTTGACAAGGGATTCGCACCAACTAAGACGTAAATGTTCTAGAGATTGAACATTTGAGAAGTCTCGAGTTACGATAAATTGGAAGATCCTCTCAAGTCAATAAACTTCAAGTGATTCATGGACTAGTCAAACAAAAGATTGTAGAATGCTCAACCTCACAAAACAATGAATCAACCTTACATGGTTACGTCGATATATTTTAAGATAAATAAGCATCAACCTCACCTTTTTGCCCTTCCAAAGTCGCTTCAGGTTGCTTTGTGGCATTTCAATATGAACAAGTTTATCCAATGGAAGTGGAAGAGCTTTCAAATGAAATGATGGCCACCGAACAAATTTTAATGCACAAGAAAGTTTCTTGAATCGCGATCGTAGCTCGGGTGAATGATCGAAGTAGAGTAATCTCGGTCTACTCATCTTTGAAAAGGCTTTAGGATGTACATCTATCTCGTCTTTGGTCCAATAGTCGTCAATAACAATAGCTTCTATTTTTCCAACCGATTCCTAATAAAAAAATGTCATTTTTCATAAAAATAACGTGAGAACGATAAGGAAGTGAAGAATATCAAAAACGTTAAAGGAATGTTAACAAAATGATATACTTAGAAAATAAGGCACTTACCTTGTTATTTTTCAAAACTTCTTTAATTTCCTCAAGCTTCCGAAATCTGCTATTGGGGGATTTTTGTTGAATTATATACCAACCCAGGTCTTCATATAAATCATGCATATGTAATATGCCGGATCGATTTAAGCTAGTAAAGTTTTTTCAATCAAAACCTTTATTCCAAGTATAGGATTACGATCACAAGCTTTCAAAATTTGAGTCACTTCTTTTTTCTTCCAATGCTTGAAAAAACAAACAATATCTAAAAATATTGTCTGTTCTTTCTCATCTAATCCATCATAACTTAGTTTAAGTACTTGAAGAATATTTTTATAAGGATTGATTTGCTTCAATTTATCCAAAGCATCTCTCCACATAGCTTCTTCCCTTCTCCCACAAAGATAAGAACCCAGAGCTTGAAGAGCCAATGGAAAGCCTCCCACACATTTAACCACGATTTAGAATACTCCAAATACTTCTCTTCAGGATGATTTTTGTTGAATGCTTTTTTAAAAAAAAGATTTGAAGAGATTCATCATCATTCATGATTTCCATCTTATATATTCTTTTCACTCCAAACGAGGCCAGCAAGTGGCTATCTCTTATTGTAATAATTATTCTACTTCCTTTACCAAACCACTCTGGACTTTCAGCCAAATCCTTTAATTGGCTCATATCATCTATGTCATCAAGGACAAGAAAAACTTTTTTATTGTAGAGGATCTTTCTTATCATTCGCATTCCTTCATAACTATCAAATATTTCCAAGTCTTTTATTTGTAGACAAGAAAGAAGATTTTTTTGCAAAGAGACTAGACCTTTAGGCAAAGCATCTTTAACCTTTTCAAGAAAACAGCAAATTTCAAACTTCTTTGATAGTTTTTCGAAACAACTCTAGCCAACGTTGTTTTACCCACATCGCCCATGCCCCATATCCCTACAAAACGTTTGTCATCCAACCCAATCTCCAAGAATGGAATCACATCAGCCACTTTTGAGTCAATTCCAACCAAATTGGCAAACAAAGATGGTAATTTAGTACTTAAAAAACGGACTAGTGCAAAAAAGGCTTTTAAGACTGGACAAAAGAGGCATCGTAGGACCGGACCCGCGACCGGTCTTATTCCAAATTAGTATTAAAAGTCTACATTTAAGACTTACCGGTCTTAAAGAAAATATTTTAGACTAGACATTTAAAACATTGGGTCTTAAAAGTCGTAGTAAAATAAACTGAAATACTTTTTGTTCGATTCCTAAAACTCAACTTTTAAGACCGGCTAATAATTAGGCCGCTCTTAAAAGATAGAATTTTAAGACCGGACAAAAATAAATACGGTCTTAAACATAGCGGCTTCTAAGACCTGACTAATTATACGCGGTCTTAAAAGATTGACTTTCAAGACTGGATGATAAATAAATGCGGTCTTAAAAATTTTAAAAGATGACTTTTTAAAAAGACCGGCGCTTCGACCTTTAAGACCGGACATATAAATACATCCGGTCTTAAAAACTCACCATTTAAGATCGGCGCATTTATTTACGGTGTAAATTTTCCGAATTTTTTCATGTTCTGTTCTTCCCGATTGTATTATACACACAAATCCACCACCCAATCCAAGACATAAAAGTCGATACTTTAAGGCCGTAAGTATGACCAATTATTTGAATAAATGGAATTGGAAAAAGAATACAAATATTATTCACCATGAGTTATTTGGCCTCTTAATTAATGATTATACTATGACTACAACACCCAAATTAATTCATACAATAAGATAACTTACTTACAAATACAATAAGTTACAAATACAACACACATACCCAAAATAATATTCACCATGCCTTCATCTGATTCCCACCCAACAAAGTAACATCCTCTTTTATAACATGCCCCTTTGGAGCGGATCCTACCAAAAAAATAAAACAAGAACAAACTTCATAGTCAGTGACATTGTTTATGAACATAGAAGGAATATAATATAGTTAAAACCTTAAAGTTTTCAAAGAAATCTGCATATGAATATTACCTTATGAATTGACTCTTTTATAAAGTGATATCTTCCCATATCCCTTCTTGATGATCACTTCTTATGTCGGGTTCATTATCCGCTTCATCTTCTTCGTTTATGTCCCAGACCCCTTGAAAAAGGAGTACTCTCGTGAATACCATAATTCGAATTCATTTCCTCATCAATATCAATGACCCTCTTTCCTTGGAGAGCTACGAGACCACATTTTATTTTCTTGATCGGTGATATAGAACACTTGTTTTGCCTCGGTCTCGCCATAATAAAAGGTTCATCTCCAAAACTTCTACCATGGACATCGACTAATGTAAATTATAGCCGATCGATCCGAACACCATTATTGACATTGACCCACTTGCATTTGAAAATGGGAAATCTAATTTTCATATAGTCCACCTCCCAAATCTCTTCAATAACCCCATAATATGGCATGACTCGCAATAAAGGGCTCTTGTCTTTCGAACCGGAGAAGTGCATAGATTCAGCCTCTAACATAACACCACCGTTTTGGACTATGCTCCTATCATCTAGGGACTTCGTGTAAAATGTATAACCATTGATCACATACGAATTCCAACTTATGACATCGACCTCGGACCACGTGCTAACCATTTGATTGTATCGAAACACATTCCTCTCCCTCGACCTTTTGTTTGAACTAGTTTGCAAAAGTCCTGTTATGCTCCCTAATCAACCTTTGTTTAGTCATTCGATGATTTTCTTTCCTTACAGCTTCTTTATGTTCAGCTATGCTGGGTTGAACTTCATCAACATTATTCAAGATGTATAAGTGGACTTGTGACAATTCATCCCTCGTCTACCCCCTTCAGCATGCTGACGTTTTGGAAGCCCAATATGTCTTACTTTGGCCAAATAATTTTGACAAAATTCCATGGCTTCTTCAAAACATATTTCTCGAACAATCGATGCTTCGCGGTATGCGTTCTTCACGTACCCTTTTAGGAATTTCATAGATCTTTCAATTGGGTACATCTACCGTAAATGGATAGGGCCGCACATCTTTATCTCCTTCACTAGATGAACAATTAGATGAACCATGATGTCAAAAAATGTAGGAACAAAAAAGCTTCTCAAGGTGGCACAAGATAAGATATCCTTCATTCTCCAATTCATCCAACTTTTCAATCTCGAAAACTTTACTACAAAGCGCATTGAAGAAGACACAAAGTCTAGTCAAAATACGAAAGATCATATTCATGGCCTCGAATAGCTATTTTAGTAGTTGTTGCATCAAAACATGACAATCATGAGACTTTTGGCCTACTAATTTCAAGTCCTTCATCGATACAAGCCTCTTCAAATTTGAAGAATACCCGTGGGAACTTTTGTGCCATGTAAACACTCACAAAACTTCGTTTTCTCATCCTTACACAAAGTATGAGAAGTCGAGAGACAATAAGTTCTCTTCCCATCATGCATGTAACTCTTCGCGATTCCCATTGCTATCGATCCAAAATCTTGCCTTCACACCATCCTTGGAACTACCTTGTATGTTGAGAAGCGTTTCCAATACTATCACATACGTTTTTCTCCACATGCATGACATCAATACCGGTCTCACATCAAGATTGCACTAATATGGAAGATCAAAGAATACAGATCTCTTTTTCTATATATTTGTTTCTTTTCTACTTGAGAAGAAGACGACATTGATATTTTTCACCTTTTCATAAACTTGCTCCATCGTAAATGCCACTCATTTCATACTCTTGGCCACCAAAAAAGGCTTTCTTTAATCATTTTCATATGGGTGGCCCCATCTAAGAAATCTCCTATGTCCAAGATAAACCGTCTTTCTTCCATGTTGAAGTTGATGGTAGCGTGTGCCTTCTTATTTGACATGCTTTATGGCCTTTTACACTATACTCCGACAAGTTCCCATATGCAAAGTCGTTTTTCTAGTACAAAATATCATGGCTCGCATTTTAAACACCTCCTTCTTGAAAGAGTCAAAAACATCAACACATTCTGCCCACAACTCCTTCAAGTCTTCGATCATAGTATCGATGCGGTAAACATCAATGTCATTTCATCCGGTTGTTTCATGTCCGGAAGCATGTCCTTAAAAGCCTCAAGCATTTCATAAAAACTCTTGTCGCTCCATCCATAACGTGCCTTCAAGCTTACCAATTTCAATACAGTGTTCAACAATTGGTATTTTTTACACCCATGGTATATCAGGGTCTCTGCATCACTGCACATATTACCATATGCATGTGATTGATGAAAAGCCTCTTCTCCTACATCATGGATAATGTCCTCTATGCGATCATCTATATCCGTGTCATTATCATCAAAGGCCACTTCCCCATGTTGAGACCCACTTGGTATTTTTTCACCATGCCATACCCATACTGTATAAGTCTTACAAAATCCTTCACAAATTAAATGTGTGTGTATAACTTCAACACTTAGTCGCCTCTCATTCGACATTTTACACAAGGGCAATAAAACTTCCCACTATCATCATGAGCATTTTGTTTAGCAAATTCAATAAAGTCCCTCACCCCATTCTGATATTCAACACTCGTCCGTAAAGCATTTATCCAACTGTGGTCCATAATAGTATTCCTATAGACGGAAAGATTTAACATATACATAATCCGAAAAAAGGCAGAGACTTGCATATAAAATAAGCCAACTCCAAATGCATATTTATGCTCAATGTCGGTTATGCATGTCTTTTTTTTTTTGGTTTTACGGAGAAACTGCCCATTAAATGCATAACAAAGAATCACTTTTGGTCATAAATGTATCATAGTGAATCCAAGAAGAAAAATAAATACATGACGAGGAAATTAAATGCATCGCATGAAGGTCTTGTGGACTCACATGTACCATATAAATTCAAATGCGTTTCTTGAGTCGTTCTTCTCCCGCCACGAACGTTGATGTTGCACAAAGAAGAGTAACCTAAAAACATTTCTTGGTCAATGGGTAGTTCTAAAGTGCAAATATAATCTTCAAAATACAATATTCATTAGTAACAAAGAAACCCACAATAACATTTCATCGATTTCGTTCAACCCATGAAAACCCCAAGAACCATTAGAAGGAAAATCATAAAGTTATATAACCGAAACACCTCGTATGCCTTGGTCTATAGACGTTTAGCTAAGGAACCAAAGAGTTAATCTCGAGAGAGGAACGCGAAGCAACGACGACACAACACACACCGGAGACGTACCTCGTAATCACTTTCGCGCGACAAGAGAAGTTCGAGAGGGAAATTTAATTTTCCCCTTGACATAGACATGTCTTTATATTTTATATTTTAATAAGACCGGATAATTATACGGATACGGTCCTAAAGATATAATTCTATTAATAAATTTTTAAGACCGGAGGTTAACAATACTGCGGTCCTAAATTTTAGTATTGAGTTAATTTTAAGGCCGGAGATTTATAAAGAGTCCGGTCCTAAAAGTCAAACATTTATTAACTAATTTTTAAGACCAAAGGTTAAGAATACTCCTGGTCCTAACTTTCGTATTCATTTAATTTTAAGACCAAATATTTATAAGAACTACGGTCCTAAAAGTATTTCGTTTATTAATTAACCAAAAAAAAAAGATTTTTGCATTTGGCGAGCTCGGCGAAACGAGTTAATAAAATAAATTAAAGGAAAACTGGAGAATATGAATATTAGAAAGACACAAGCTTAGTTTTACCGCTTCCATACATAACCGGAGAATATGCACGTACACAAGAAAATTAAGAGAGAAAAAAACAAGCGAGAAAATTATCAAAAACAAGAATCGACTAAACATCCTAAAGCTTATTATCCTCCAAAGCCTTGGTGATTTCGGCGTGAACATCATTAATTTCCACGGAGATCGCAAGTTTCGTCTTACTCTCATCGACACAATGCTTCATTAGAGGAAAGAGGAGAGGGTCGTAGTAGTCGCGGTGGGGCCAAGAGGTTGGGGAGGGGGAGCGGGAACCTCTTCATCATCCGAAGAAATAACAATGGGTCCAACGACCCGAGACTCTTCTCGCAAAGAATAGGACGGACTCTCGATGGAGGAGGCGCACCGTATAACGATCGACGGAAGGCACGAGCATCACGAGTAAGAGCACCCCTACGAGCGGTTCTCTTGTATCTAACCATGGTTTGAGCAAAGCGAAGAGGTATGAGGAGTTAATTAATAAAGGCGAGAGAGTCAAGTTCTCGATAGCCACGTATGTAGTTTGGAGTTACGAGGCAAAGATGATGAGGAATTAATAAGGAGTTAAGGACGAGAGGTATGAGGAGTTAATAAAGGCGAGAGAAACTTTTAAGAGCGGGATTTATAGGTACGCGGTATAAAATTCTATCATTTAATTTTTATTTTAAGACCGACCTTTTATAATATGTCCTATTCTAAAAGTCTATTTATTTTTAAAATCAATTCTATTACTTTTAAGACCGACCTTTTATAATATGTCCGGTCCTAAAAGTATATTTATTTTTAAAATCTTCAATTCTATTAGTTTTAAGATCGACCTTTCATCATTTACCCGTACTAAAATTCATTCTTTTCAAATTCGGATGGCGAGTCGTATCCTTACACTCGTTCAAATGAATGATTCGGAGTCTCTTCGCCTTCCGGATAAACTTCCCAACTAGGCGTCTCCTCATTAAAGTTTTTGGCGTTTCACATTGTTCAGATGCGTTCTCTATTTAAACCCAGTGTTACTGTACTTTCTTCACATTCTTCTCCATCACTTCTACACGGCTCCTCCACCGCCTACCCTCCACTGTAATGGCTGCTCCCCCAGGTCCTCCGTTTCCTCCTCCTCCTCTTCAACCTTAGCCCCCTCCGCCATTCCCTCCTCAAATTCTGACTGTGAAGCAGTTGGTGCAGTCGTTGGTGGCCCGCGTCGATCACATGGATCGACGCTTGGGGGCAATGGTTCGCTTTGTTCATACCGTGAACAACAAGCTGAACATGGTACTTCACGCCAATGACGTGGAGTACGATAAGGCTCAAGACGACTCCGACTCCGACGACTCGGCTCCCCCTCCTCTCCGTCTACGAAGAGGATTAGTTGTTTTTTTTTGTTGTATTTTTTTTTTTTTGGGGCCCATAGCAATAAAAAAATTAATATATAAAATATTATGCACTCTTTTTGTTCTCGTGCGAGTTTAGTACTTTAATTCATTAGTTTATCCATTATCGAACCTGAAAGCAATAAACAAGGCAACTATGAAAGATGGATAATGGCGACTCAAAAACTAAGATGAATAATTCGAACGAAGACTTTTAGACCGCACACTTAGTAAATCAAGGGTCCTAAAAACACGCCTTTTTTGTCGCTTTGGTTTCCATATTCGATTGCCTTGTCCTTTTCATTATCGTCTTTCTTTTTCCGACAAAAAAGGAAACAAACAAAACATTGTCCTCGTGTAAATCAACAATAGAAATTCGCAGAATACGTTAAGAACATACAAAAAAACAAAAAACATCTTTTACCTTATTTCAATAAAAACAAACACAAGTGACAATTCTTCTCAAGTTTGGACCGTCGTTGTCGTCGGTTTTACCTCCCCTGATTTGAAATAAAGTACCTTTTCAATACTTTCCTTCTTTTTCCGACAAAAAGAAAAGAGACAAAGAAAAGGGAAACCGATAATGCTGCTCAAGATCAAGAGAGGTAATATCGACTACAATGAAGGACCTAGCTTGAGCGAAACGCGAACCTCGGTTGTCTCGAACCATAATGATTTATCCGAAAAGCGAGTGAACATTTCTATTTAATTGAAGACTATTAAGACTGGAAATTTAATAATTATATGGTCCTAAAGGTTAACCAACTTCTAAACTTAAAATAAGAGGACTTTTAGGAGCGGACAGTAAAATAATATACGGTCTCATAATACTTTTAGACCGGATGTTCACAATATACGGTCCTAAAAGTCTCATATTTTTTTAAACGAACACTTTTAGGACCGAATGTTTATTATGTGGACTTTTAAGATCGCACTTTTAATTAATATACGGTCCTAAAAATGTCATATTTTTTAAAACGAACACTTTTAGGACCGGATGTTTATTATGCGGACTTTTAATATCGGACTTTTAATTAATATACGGTCCTAAACTCGAGATCTTTCTCAAATTTCAAGCACTAAATAGCTTTATCCACCATCCAATACATTCGAAACCCAAAATGGACATAAGAAAATTGTTCGAAAAAATTAAACAAATTTATTTATTGAATTTTACATTGCCTATGTATATTTACAAATGAATATTGTTCGGAAAAATAAACAAATTTACAGAATATTATTGTTGTACATGATATATTTACAAATGAATTTAGGGCATTAATTATTGTCCTAACTTTAAGATCAGGTCATACAGATATTCACAAAACAAATTGCGTATGTGCTCTAGTTCATCATCGAAAAGGGATCGGGCGATCAAACATCCGTAACATCAAAGACAAAAACGAATTAACTTGCGTGCATATTTCATATGTAACATTAAGCCACACACCGAATTAACTTGCGTGCATAATATGTAACATCAAATACATTTACCTTTTACGCTTAATTTAGTCCTTCCTCTCGTGATAATATCATACATGTGTTTCATGACGTGCGCCACATAAGTTGGACCCCTAGGTGGTTGCCGACGGTCTAAAAAGAACAAGAAATATATATAAGAGCATATATAGCTTAATGACCAACTTCACAAGGCAAAGTGTGCCGGTGTACAAATATTGTACCAACCTCTGGTGTGTCCCGATGGGGTCTTTGTCCCGACGCTCATCTTTACCTCGGTTTGGAAGGTCTTCATGGCACTATCATCAAAATCACAAATTTATCAATAATGTTCACCGAAAATTCATAGCGAGAGATTTCGATACAAGAGAATCAAAATGACATGCTTACTCGTTGATGGTCTCGTCCAACGAAGGCAATGGCTCTCTGTGAGTGGAGCATAAGAAGATAACTTTATGCTCCTCCATGCACATGAGGACCAATTGCTAGTGGCGGCTGAAAATTCACAGCAATAAAGTATACTCAGTGATATATGTAGCAGAATTAAGTGAATTGCATACAAGATTTGTGATATGTACCTGTGGAAGAATGGCAACAAGTACACCTTTCTTCTCACTTCACACACCCTCTTTGATATGTACACTGTCTCTCCCGCATGGATGTTTGACTTGAATAGACGGGCACAAGATCCAAAATCGTTGCTCTCGCCCTTTTGAACCAATTCTTGATGCAATAACCTACAATAATGACATCGATCGAGGGAATTAGTATATATGTATGTGTGTCTAAACGATGCATTTAAATTATGTACTCATAGACGAAGATACTTACTTCATAAAAATTTGAACAATTGCATCAATAAGCTCTGTCGAGGAAGCAAAGGGGACTCAACATCAACGGTATCAACTTAAACGGGAAGAGGATGAGGACGCCTAATACTTCATTGACAGCCACGATTTATCTTTAAAATATTCAATCTTCACCGAGATCGGATATTTTTTCCGTGCCGATCAACTTAGCGGTAGGGGATAGAGCTTGAGGAGGAGGGGGGAACTTGAGGAGTAGGGGGTGGAGGTGGAACTTGAGGAGGAGGGTGGAACTTGAGGAGGAGGGGATGAAGCTTCGGGAGGAGTAGAGACATGTACAAGCTTCACTGGCCAAGAGATGTAGGTTCCCTTGACATCACTCACAAGCTTCAGCTGATCAGTTGGGAGAGGGAGAGGTGCATCAATGATCACCTTTTCAACTAACACTCTGACTTCATCATCAGCCAATTGTTGGTGGTATACGGTTGATCCCAATAAGTTGTGGACGGTCCTTTTGCAACTAATCGTGCGGGACTATCACGATCCTCCACATATAGGTCATAAGGTTGCTCGATCGTCTAACAATGCAGCTCCCTATAGTGCTATTTTGCACAGCAGCGGTGAATATGTGAAGGGAACACTCGGTCTCGGACGATTGCTCAAAAGCGACTTCATCGATTCAATTCCTCCCTCATCTCGGCTCATCCGATTCAATTCCTCCCTCATCCGGCTCATCTCGGATTGATACCTTGTTTCTTGAGCCGCCGCATCCTCACTTAATTTGGCCACCGTCTGTTCCATCTCCTCCCGGGTAACCATACTTTGTCTATGGTGTTTGGATTTACCAAAGTATTCCTTCAGGCCTAC
Organism: Acacia acuminata; assembly: GCA_019022655.1. Lineage (NCBI taxonomy): Eukaryota > Viridiplantae > Streptophyta > Magnoliopsida > Fabales > Fabaceae > Acacia > Acacia acuminata. Next base: position 533,813 of record JAFJYI010000267.1, on the reverse strand, counting down.
CCGTCCTCCAATCCCCTTACACGCCCACCATGATCCGATTTTCCGGCCGCAACGGCCGAACATCACTCCTCCCGTCCGACACAAAAGATCCCTCTCGCTTCTTTCTTTTTAAGATCTTCCCGTAAGATACGAGATAACGAGAAGCTTAGTAATGAAACATGTTTAGTAACTAAAAAATAACAATAACGATACTTACAATTCTTTCAAAGAACTACACGAGTTTGTTCACTCGTGTAGGCGTCGCTTGGCTTTTTCCGAATGTGCAACCACAACTCCTCGCGACGTATTGGAGATGGTGGATCATGTACCACGAAGGATTGGATTACGCTTCATCATCCAATCTCTTCCGCTTGGCCGCCATCAACTCTTCTTCACCTTTTCATATCCGCGAGAAGCCCCATGCGGGCAATCATTCTTTCTCCCTATCTCCCCGTGCTCGTTCCCTTCTTTCCCGTGAATCAAGGCATTGAAAACAACTATTAATTATGAATTCCAGCCATCTCACTAACGAAATTAGAGAACTTCGCTTGATATGAACCTCAAACACCGGTCAAATTCAATTCATCAAGTTTCAACATTTTATGTAAGGAAGATGTAGAATTGTAGATGAAATTGGAGGTATGTCTTGTACTGCTAGATAGATAGGTTAAGAAACAAAAGAGAATTATGCTTACGTAATAATACAAACTTGATTCTTTTTAAGGCATCCGGTGGGATCATCGGTCCTCATTAGATAGTAACAGAACTAACGAAATAATGTCTAACCACTACCTACTATAACAACTAAGACTATAATAATGGCTTGACTCTTATGCCATTATTATTTCCCTAATTACCTTATTAGTATTTTACCTTTTAAGGGTTTACATATCGAGACTTGCATAGACAAAGGCGTTACAGGAAATGTATACTTCTATTCACACACCAAACAATTTAATTAACGGGATTAGATGAACACAATAACATTCACATATCGGTACGGGTTAATAAGCAAACAAAAGGGCAAAAAAACTAAATATAAACTCACCGAGCTTGGGAGTGGTCCGCACCAAGAAATTGTTGCCAAGTTTGTTCATCAATAAATGTGTACTTGTCCCAAGGATTTTGGTCGCTGAACCTCGGCAAAAATATACTTGTTAGCGAGAGAGGTCTTAAACTTCCTCCACCGATCGACAATAAGACAATGTCATGTCTTTCAACTCTCAGAGTCAGGGACATTATATGTAAGCCGGATAATGTCGCAAATAGGTTGCTTTACTTTGCCGAAGTCCACATTTTCCACTCATCAGTCAAGATGCTAACCTTGCTTTGCGTGCAAGACAGTAACAAAACTAGTATATTTGCTTTTATTAGGGCCGAAAGGTCACAACTTTTCATCAAACTGAATCTCCGGCTTTGACCCGGAAGTCCGACTTAGGGTTACATCCATCATTCTTGTGCCTCTTCTACCACGGCGCGTCTTTGGGCGGTTACGAGGCACATTGTCGATGAAGAGGGTTCGCTTCGACTCACACGATGGCAGAATCGTTCCGGAACACGAATGGAATCGTTTTCACCGTTCATTTTCGAGACAGGGAAGAGAGGAATGTCGAGCAAATGAGAGCGTAACGAGGCTAATGGTATGTGGGCGAGGAAGAGAGGGAATGCAACAGGAAGAGTGGTTTTACAACAAGAAGAGGGGTTTCGAGTTCGGAGGGACAACGTAAGTCGTAAAGTAACGTTTCGCGTGGGCGAGGAAGAGAGGTAATGCACAAGGAACAGTGGTTTCACAACAAGAAGAGAGGTTTCGAGTTCGGGGACAACGTAAGTCGTAAGGAACGTTTCGCGCGAAGAAGAATATATTTGGCGTTTTATTTTTAAGACCGGATGAACTAAAAGACGTTCTTAAATGTTAAGTTTTAAGACCGTCGTTTATTAGACTCCGAACTTAAAAGTAATAAACTATTTAGTACCCTGGTCACAATTTATGTCCGGTCTAAAAAGTATAATATTTAAGACCGCCTTTGTTATATATATCCTGGTCTTAAACGTTTATTTAATTTTTTCCTCTTTATTTTGGACCGCGAAAAATATAAGTCACCCTGTTGAGATTTCTCTATAAAGAAATTTGAACTTTCGCTTTTTTCAACAACATTTTTAAGACCGTTTGTTTTGTTAAGCGGTCTAAATAATATATTTAAGACTCATTGATAAAGGATGCGATCCAAGAAGTTTTTTATATTTACAAAACTCGCCACCTAGTCATACTATTAAGACCGATGCTCATTAGGATACGGTCCAAGAAGTTCTTTATATTTACAAAACTGCCACCGGTCATACTATTAAGACCGGTGTGTCATTACTCCGGTCTAAATGAGGCGGTCTTAAAGCTCTTTTTTTCACTAGTGTTCCATACATCTTCAACTATATTTTTTATAAAATCTGATTCGTTCCTACCAAGAAAATCATTGTTAGCATGACACACACACACACATAGTTATGATAAAATAAAATGAAAATGAAAAATGTGATTTTCATGAAAATTTTACTATTGTTTACTAAAGCTACACTACTTTTTTTTTATATAACTGGCAATTGTTATTCAATTTTTATAAGAATATAAAGTCAAGAACTGGAAATAAGTGGAATGTGAATTGTTGAGCAAGTCAGGGCAGAATTGATCCGTCGGCCCATTAAAATTAAAAACGGGATCATTCTACCAAAAATATCAACGTATTCAGAATTTCGTTTTATTGATGGATACAAATTCATCAAGATATTAAATATCAATGTGTCCTGTCATTCAGATAACCCATTCATCAATCAAAATTTGATTTTCCTCTTAACAAAATGAATACCTTTCACTTTTCCGCTGTCACATTAATATGTTTCTCACAAATTAAAATAATCTTATGCATAAAGGGACTTATGATTTCGATTAAAACATCTCCATAAAGTAAAAAATTCGAAAAGATCAAAAAATTCCAAATTTGATTGATGAATTCAATAAATCATTGGGTCATTGACCCAATTTATAATTTCAAAATGTTAGATAATGAGATTAAAAACCTGTCCTCTATCCTTTTTAAAGAGTTCTATTACTCGTAACTTATATTTTAGATATGTATGCATGTATATGTATATTGAGTTTTATTACTCCATAACTTATGCTTTTCAATAGATATCTATACACACGCGTTAATATTTAACAGGGCAAAATATGATTCTTCTACAATTTACTTACATTAACTATCGTATAAACCATGATAGTTAATTTTTTGGGGGTTCAAGAAAATATGTTAAATATACTCGCTTGTAGAATGTTTTTAAACAAGCAGTTCATTTTATTAACATGAATAATTTTTTTTAAGAAATGTGCCATTATAAAAATATTTTTTAATATATATATATATATATTAAGTATATGTTTTACTAGTACTATAATTGTTTCAAGTTTTTTTTTCGATAGTTCTACATTTCAATATATAAAACATTTTATAAAATTTTAAGGGCATTTAATATCTTTTTATCCAAAATATCTTAAGAAGTATATCAAATTTACACACCACTAATTAGAAACAAATAATTAATCTTAATAATTATTTACATTAAAGAATGGAAAAATTAAAAAATTGAAATCTTAACTATTTTTGAAAAACTCACATTTGTGGGTCAAGGAAAATCATTCAGAATTCGTCTAGATTATTTTAATTAACTTTTGTAAATTGATGTTGGTTTGTGTTATTCTTTCCCCTTTTTTTTTCAGTCTGACTTGATAAAAATAAATACATTATTTTTTAAAAAACTCTCATTTATCTATTTTCTGTATCTTTAATATCAATTAATAAATTTTTCAACTACAAATCATTTAATCGGTTATAGCATTTGCTATGCTTTCGCTTTTTGTTCCCTGAATTATTCTTAATGATCGTTTTAGAACACACAAAAAACCTTTGAGTTAGGAAATTTTATTTTATTTTACATTACTGTTGATATATAGAGATATAAAATCATAAATTTATAAAATTCTTAAAACTCTTTTAAGAGGGGAGAGAAGAGAGGAGAGAGTACTAAAGCTGTTTTACTAACATTTTAAAATCTTAAATTGAGTTGATAACTTATTTAAAGAATTGTTGAATTTACCATCTTAATTTACAATCTTCCCATTTTAGATAGCTTTGGATGAGATTTTCGCCTAAAAATTACTATAATTTTATGGTAGTTGAAAATAAATTGAGTCAAGTCAAAGAAAAAATTATTGACTCTCATAAATCTTGATAATATATGAAAAATATTAAATAAGCTATAAAGGTTAATAACAGACATTGCATATAATTTAAACATATCTCAACGAATATTCTACTCCATGGTCCTTATTATAAAGACCCACCCAATTAGTAAGTTTATTTGGTTCTTTTTATAAGACACTTGTTTTTTCCAAAAAGTATTAATTATTTTTTTCAATGTATACTATAATTAATAAGGGTAGTAGGTGAGAGTAATAATTAACATAACATTAGAGTTTTGTACAATTAGTAGGAGTAATATTGGAAATTACTTAAAGGCTAAAGTATACATTTGGTCCTTTATGTTTGCCTCGATATCATTTTAGTCCCTTAAATTTGTAAAGTGCGTTTGGTCCCTTAATGCTAACACGTTAGTCGACTTAACGAAAATACTTGACTCAACAATTTTAAGCGATCACTATACAATTAAATGCTGACTAAGCATGTTTATATGTTAGTATTTTAATAAATTAATATTTTAAATCTTATTAATTGAAAAATATTTAATTTTCTTCTACAAAAAAATATGTTTAATCTTCACAAATTGTGAAAAACTACAAAACAGTCTTTAAAGATTAATTTTTTTTTCAATTAATAGGATTTAAAATATTAATTTATTAAAATACTAACATATAAGCATGTTTGGTCGTCAAGATTTAATTGCACAAATCGCTTAAGACTTTGTTGAGTCGTATTTTCCGCTTACGATCAACTAACGGTGTTAACATTAAGGAATCGACGTGCACTTTACAAACTTAAGGGACTAAAATGATACCAGAGGCAAAGATAAAGGACCAAATGTATACTTTAACCTTACTTAAATTTTATCACAACTTTACAACTTTATTGATTTTAATTGTTTTTGTTTTCATTAATTTGTGAGAAAAGTTATTTGATGCCTTATAATAAGAACAGAGGGAGTACTACTTATATAACTATAATTAAGTTATTGAAAATAAATTAAAATTAACATAACCAGCAAATTCATAATGGGTATGCTTTAATCAACGAAAATGACCGATTTTAGACGTTGAATGAATTTACTATATGAGTTATTAATGGTAGATTCTCATTTCTGATGGATGCAAGATATTCTAGTTATTGTCTAAATGGAAGACTATGAAAATGATTATGACCGATTTAATCTAAAATTATAGATCATGAAAAGAAATATAAAGTTAAATATGGAAAATATGATTAAATGGTTGTAAAAGAAAACTTACTTGTCCTTGGTGACCCATCCAGACAAGTTACCAATTTTTGACAAAGCAGTTCTCCAATTTTGCACTTTGGTTGTATTTTCTTTGAATTTCTTTTCAAGTTCAGCAAAGGCTTCCCCAAAACTTTCTCGTTGGTCTCTTACATCAGCTGGATTAACATTATTGAAGATGGTAAAAACCCTTCGACCCAATGTATTCTGAGATTCAAGAATTTTTTTGAAGCTCATCCAAACATCAAGGAGATTTTGCATAATTTTCAGAGATGACAAGAACTGCACAGAAAGAATACTCAATTGCTTAAAAGAGATTATTTATGTCCTCCCCTTTCTCAAGATCTACATCATCCCTAAAACACTTGATGCCACTTCTTTTGAAAGTTTCATATAAGTGACCTGTGAAATTCAAGCGAGTGTCTTTTCCTGCAAAACTCAAGAAAACATCATATTCCCATGGAGGAGTTGAATGAAGAGTATTAGAGGTAGAAGAAGATTCTCCTCCCGACATTAGTTGCTGTTTCAGGGATTCGTTCCTTTCGTTATATCCCCTGTGTAATGGGCAAAGACATGGAAAGTAACAAGAGGTGTGAAATTAAAACAAGTAGACGAAACAATATTAAGGAAAAATTGTGCAGATCTATAGGAGTCGTTATATAATAACCAATACTGTTTTACGAAAGATGTTCAAGCGATCTCCCTTTCTTCTCCACATAACCACATTCACGACTAACTGCTAAGAGATGAGTTACTGGGACTTTATACTGACTCTAGCTAGCGTTTGGTAATGGTTAAGACTGGAGATGTTCTCAAGAGCTATTATATAGCAGTTGTTTCCCTTGTGTGAAATTCACTATTTTTTTGAAGGAAAAAAATTGGAACATACGCTTCTTCCGGGAATGTCGCTGATGTATCTTTATTTTTCTTTTTGTTCCGATATGAAACACAAATGTCCAAGCCCTTAAGGCTGGTTAATGATCAATATAGGATCTGGTAGGGCTTATCCAATGCTATCTATGGAGCAGATAACAATGGACAAGATGATCACTGTACACAGCAAAGGTGTGGGGTGTGTGCACAGTGGGACGGTATCTAAAAGAGTAGGAGAATGAATCTGTGTACCGTTCACCGGGGTATGCCCCTATTTATAGTGAGGCCAGGTTGGTCCGACTCTCTTGGTAACCTGCTCCCATGATGTCACGTTCTGTGCCCCCACTCCCTGCACTACTATGGTAGTGGGGGTAATCGTGGGATAGCTGGTCCTCTAATGGGTTTGACCTCGTCCGGCCCATTTCCGAGGTCCATAACGCTTGCCCCCAAAGTCACTGCTCGGGCTTACGAACTGCCGAGTTTATTCCGGTATAAGACCCTGACTTTCTAGGCTCTTGTTTTTCTTAGACCCTTCTCGGGCTTTGATCTCGATTGGTCGTAATCGCATCCCACATCTGCGCTAAGCAACGACTTGCACGAGCTTTGCCGCCAACTTACCTATTAAAACTTGGCCTCGTTTGTTTCCGTAAACGTCTTGGCCTCGTCATTTCAGGACGTCCGTTCGAGTTTGCTAAGTTATCTCAGCCATTATGCGTCTTGGTATTCTACCCGAGGTTTCGAGGGAGAATGCCGACATACCAAAGAAACATGACCGCTCGCCTAGCAAGATGTCTCTTCGTTTACTCACGTCGCATCGTATAACCGTCGCTTCCGATTTTAATGACATGTGCCTTCAAGAGCCGCCTTCTAAGTTATCAGCGCCCATTAATGTCTCACGTCATATCGCCATTATAGCTTTTTAGGGTTTTCCTTTTACCTCCTCGTGAGCGATGAAACGACTCGGCTTTCAAACGTTACATCTCTAGCCTTTCTATAAGTGCTCCTCACACCCTTCATCATCACTCTACTCCGTCCTCTCAACCGTGAAGAAACGCACCAAAGCTCTTTCTTTTTCGAACTCGTCTTCCCCGCTCTCTCGTTGTTCTCTCGCTTCTGGTATTCCTTGAACTTCGGGTTATTGCTTTTTTAGTTGTTCTTGTTCTTTCTCCTGGTTTCAATTTAATTGAAACATGCATGCTGTAGTTCCAACCTACCGTCGTTATGCATTTTGGTAATTTTTGCTCTTTGGACTGGGTGTTGAATGACTGTGATGACCATTGTGAATTCCTCTCCGAACGAAAAATGTTGAACGCCATTTTAAACTTTGCTTGTCTGAGTTATTTCAACACCAGTTTTCTTTCACATTCTTTCCTCTCGCCCTGAATTTTTCAATGTTTTATGGCCTTCATTCCGCATTTGAGCGATTTTACTTTGTTGGGTTCTTTGCAATCTGGGCAACCTGGGTTTGATATGCATAACTTCGTTCCGTTTTAACATGCTTGTATGATTTGTTCCCAAGATGGATCCAAAACCCCTGCTAGTAGATATGTATGGTAGGCCTATTCCAGAGGAAGATAGAGAGATTCTTGAACGTGTGCCCGGCCAAACTAAACTTTGGCTATGGTCCATCCTTCCTACGGAAGAAGAGAAGATGGAAGACTTGCTTCGATCTCAGGGAAGTGGGAGTAGGGCAAGCGTCCGAGTTCCTCCTTCACCCGATCCGGACTCTCTAATTCTCCTTCACCAAGATTGTTAGCTTCTCCCAAGGTTACGCCCCCGAGGCTTCAAACGTGGACCGTTCGGTCCTTGTGAGGAATGTTGTCACAAGGCGATTGAGCTTGCCCATCATGGCCATGACGAGTAGAAGCCGAGTCGCTTTTGGATAAATGCCACTTTCAATGAGACCGACGAATACCTCGGCCATTGGGCCTTTGCTTGTCCAAACTCGCCTTGAAATTCTGATCGTCAAGTATACTTCATAGTTCGATTCGGCCTTTGTTTTTATTTTAGGTTTAAATGTCTTCACACCAAACCACTCAATCCGAGACTAGAGAGTCTGTCCCTTCTGGTGGATCTTCATGAACGCCTTCCATCAAAGACTATGCTGTGAGCAACATAGTAATTGACGTCAAGAACAAGATGTCCAGGAAAGCGCTTTCGCGGATAGTCTGAGGTGGAGAGGGGCATGATGTATGCTTGCCCCCGGTGAACGAGTCCGTGGCTTCTGGTCGACCAAACGATGAGGCCTGCCACTTCTTTCTTGTTTGCCGGGGGTTTCATTTCCATCACGGCCCTGCACTTTTCTGGGTTAGCTTCAATGCCTCGGTTGGTCAAGAGAAAACCCAAGAACTTTCCTGACGGTACTCCAAAAGCACATTTCACCGGACTCAAACGAATTCGATGCCTTCTCAACTTTTCAAATGTCTGTTTCAGATCATGAACATGGTCACCCTGCTCTTTAGATTTTACTATCATATCGTCGATGTATACTTCCACATTTTTCCCAGCTGATCCGCAAAGACCCTTGTAATCATTCTCTGATAAGTCGCCCCCGTATTCTTAAGGCCAAATGGCATCACATTGTAGCAGTAATTTGCATTGTCCTTGATAAAGGCTGTTTTCTCTTGATCATCAGGATGCATGGCAATCTGGTTGTATCCCGAGTATGCATCCATGAATGATAAAAGTTGAAAGCCGGAAGATTGGTCAACCAATTGGTCAATGTTGGGCATGGGAAATGCATCCTTTGGACATACCTTGTTCAAGTCTTTGTAGTCCGTACACACGCGCCATTTGCCGTTCAGCTTTTTAACCATGACCACATTGGACAACCACGTCGTGTATTGCACTTCCCTAATGAATCCAGCTACGATCAACTCCTGGACATGTGCTTCCAAGGCTTTACCTCGGTCCGCACCTTGTTTCCTCTTCTTTTGAGCCACTGGGATTGACCTGTGGTGGATGGCCAATTTGTGACAACAAAACTAGAGGTCTATCCCAAGAATTTCAGATGGCGTCCATGCAAACACGTCTTTGTTTTCCCGCGAAAACTCTTCCAATTTCGCTCCCATCTCGGAATCCAACGTCTTTCCGACTTTGGTAGTTTGTTCTGGTTCATCTCCCAAGACAAAATCTTCTGTTTCTTCATTAGGTTCGGCCCTTTGCATCTTGTCTTCTTCCCTCAAGTCTAACTCTACTATGTAAACGGACTTATTATCCGTCTTCTTTTCACACCCCTTGGAATGTTCCGTCTTCGGGGTTTTGCTTTCCTTTACCGCTTCGAAGTAACATTACCGAGAGTCTCTTTGATCTCCTTTAATGGTAACGACCTGATTCTTCCTGTCGTAAAATTTTAACTTTTGGTGATTAGAAGATACCAACATGTTCCAGTCATGGATAGTTGGTCGTCCGAGGATAATGTTGTATGGAGACGGAAAGTCGGCCACAACAAAACGAACTACTCCCGACTTGAATGCCTCCTTTGTCCCCAACGTTAATTTGAGGTCGATGTATCCCTTTGGACGGGTGTCTTCTCCATTAAAACCTGTTAAGGTGGTCCTACATGGTTTCAGGTCGTCCGAATCGAACCGCATGCGTTTAAACGCATCCCAAAGGATTATGTCCACCGCGCTTTCATTGTCTATAAACATCTTCTTAACTCGGCGGTTTCCAACTATTCGGTTATGACGAGCCCGTCATGGTGCCCCGCATTACATCTTCTAAGTCTTCTTCGTAAAACCCGAGCATTGGCAAATTCGGTTTTGTGTATTCTCTTTTAAACCTCGGACGGTCAATTACAGAGAGAACCTCCTTCAAGTATTTCTTTCTCTGGCTGGCGGAATCTCCTCCTCCGCCGAAACCTCCAACTATTCCATTGCAGTCATATTTTGAATCAGGAAACTCGTCATCTGCGTCTCTTCCTTTCTTTTGTTCTCGCCTTTTCTTTTTGGCTGGCGGACTTTTACTTCGTTCTCCTCCGCGTTTGCTCTGTCGCCCTTGCGTTTGGATTAGATACTTACGGAGCTTCCCCTCTCGAATGAACTTTTCGATAGCGTCCCTCAAGTCCCAACAAATATCCGTTGTATGTCCGTGTTGGTCATGAAATTCACAATATCGGGACTTGTCCAGGGTGTGCTCGTTCCGCAATGGGCGTGGTCGGTCCACTTTTTTCATTTCGGTCAAGGAGACTTCCTTCCAAACTTGGGCTTGAGATACTTTTAGTGGGGCATATCGGTCATACCTTCCTTCTGCTCTTCCTCCGCGAGGCTTAGTATCCCTTCGTCCTCGGGATTCTTGCACTGTTCGGGTTGTATCGTTCCTTCCCTCGGGGAGATGGAGTCCTCCGTTTGTCCCGTGGTGCATGGCTCATAATATCCATCTCGTCCCAGCTCTATGTACGTCTTTGATCGATCTCGAATTCCGCCAACATTTTGGGACGCCGCTTCACGACCGATTTCTCGCACGTGAGGATTTGTCCAGGCCGGCTATGATGCAATGCAGATATACGTCTTCCTTTAACCCGGCACTTGTATCGCCGTATCTTTAAAACGTTCCGATACTTTTGCAATGTTTCCCCGGGTGATTGCTTCACCTGATCTAACTGGAACTCGATTTTGGGTTGCTTCCTACTTGTGGCGAAGTTGAGCAAGAATTTCTTCTCCAAATCCTTCAAGTCCGGGATCGAGTTCTCTGGCAAGGTATTGAACCAGATTTGGGGTGGTCCACGTAGCGTTCCCGCAAACAACCGGGGTACCACGGGCCCCGTATATCCTTTGACCATGATCTCCATTTTGAAATTGCCCAAGTGCACCTGTAGGTCCTGGGTTCCATCATACTTCGGGAAATCTTTGGTGTCTAGGCCTCTTGGATAAGGCGCGGCCATTATTTTGGCCGTAAAGGAGTCGCGACTTTCTCTTCATCATCGAGCTTGCATCCGATGACGGCGACGCAAAGATTTTTTTTTTAGAAAGGTTTTGTTGCGGACCATTTCTTTGTCTTTTTTCGATGTCCCGACCGACGCTCGTTCCTTTCGGTGTTATCCGTGTTGTCGCGATTAGCCACTATTAGATCTTGTCTTTTCTTGCTTCTAGCTTCCCGTGTATCATTCCTCATCTCGGGAGTGTCTTCGTCGTGATCTGTCTGTGACGTCCCAACATTTCGAGATGTTGGGACGCCATTTTGGCTTGGGTCCACATTGCTTTTTCCTGCGTTGCCATCATGATCCTCAGTTCGTCCAACATGATACCCGACTAGTTTCCTCAATTCTTCATTGCGGCGGTACATCTCCTCTCTCATAACCCGGACGTCCTCCTCCCTTTGTAACCGATTACGTGTTTCCATCTCGTCTATTCGATCCAATACGGAACCAAGGGTGGTTCGTAATATTTGAATATCGGGATTGACCACTTGAAGGGTTTCGGTTTGCTGGATAACGACATTTTCAGGGGGTGGAGAATTCGCTGTGTTCAACGTCTCCGCTTCGGTTTCCACCAACAGTTGTTCTGCGTCTGGGTTCATCGGGCCCTCCTGTTGTGACGTTTATCCATCGTGTTGTCGTTCTGGTTGTTCTTCTGGCAATTGGTTCTACCGAGTTGTTGAACCACGTCCTCTTGTGTTTGCCATTTGCTATGGTAGGCTCGTAGCTTTGTGGTTTGGGATTCGAAGTTTACTCGTTCCCCACGGACGGCGCCAATGTTCCGATATGGAACACAAATGTCCAGGCCCTTGAGGCTGGTTAATGATCAATATAGGATCTGGTAGGGCTTATCCAATGCTATCTATGGAGCAGATAACAATGGACAAGATGATCACTGTACACAGCAAAGGTGTGGGGTGTGTGCACAGTGGGACGGTATCTAAAAGAGTAGGAGAATGAATCTGTGTATCGTTCACCGGGGTATGCCCCTATTTATAGTGAGGCCGGGTTGGTCCGACTCTCTTGGTAACCTGCTCCCATGATGTCACGTTCTGTGCCCCCACTCCCTGCACTACTATGGTAGTGGGGGTAATCATGGGATAGCTGGTCCTCTAATGGGTTTGACCTGGTCTGGCCTATTTTCGAGGTCCATAACACTTTTCAAAAATCACTTTTTCCTCGTAATTTTAGCAGTTGCTTCCACTTTATATTATTTTTTTAAAAAAAAAAATTAATATACAGTATCCGAGGACCGAGGCTATGATATGTTGATTTATCTCGTCAATTTCAAAAACTTTTTTTTTTCTTTGAGAAAATTTTTTCCAAAGACTTTTTCTTTAAAGGCCATAACAATTTTTTTTAATATTTTATGATAAATGATATATTATACGATCATAAAACTTTTTTTTAACTATACAAAAAATATATTTAAACGAAATGATCATAAAATCGTTTAAATATATTTTTTGTATAAAATATTAAACTCATCATTAAAATCTTCTCTAACACATTTTGTTTTTAGGAAAAATGACAATCGATCTTAAAAACCATAAAAAAATTATTAAAAAATCCTAACGAAACTCACGGACTTTTTTAATACTATTTGTATTGACAACGAAATCTTGTATTCACAACAAAATGTAAAAACATAGTTATTTACAACAAAAATCTATATTCACAATAGGAAGTATTATATTTACGACAAAATTTAAACATTTGGATTTTATTTCAAACTCATGTCCCTAAGCGTACGAGGTCATTTACAACGATGTTAAAAATGCTAGATTCACAACAGAAATGCTATAGTCACAACAAAATTTAAAATTTGACCATTTACAACAGAAAAACTATATTCACAACATAAAATGCTATAATCACAGAAAAATTTAAAAATCCTAAATTTTGTTTCAATACAAATAATATTAAAAAAATCCTAAATTTTTTATATATATGAATTTCTATTGAGACTTTTTTATCATTTTTTATGATCCTTGGACCTAACTATCCTTTTTTGTTTTTTTAGGGATGGCGCAAGAGAAGAAGCTAGACCGGTGAGAGGGAACGCAGGTGTTCGATCATCCGTACAGAGGGGAGAGAAGAGACGGGGAGAGGGAACGCAGGCGTGCGATCGTACGTACAGAGGGGAGAGAGGAGATGATATCTTGATTTTTCTTTTTCTTTTTTTAATTGAAATAGGCAAGCCGAAGCTTGAGAAGGAGAAATAGAGGCTAGGCTACAAAAGCCTAGCTCTATAGTACATCAAAATAGAAAAGAACTAGGGACAGTAGACCAACTGGTCGTTCAGAGCCATATTTATACATCCTGTAGGAATTATCAGAACTAGTGATATTTCTGCATCGACAGGAGCATTATGTCCTTCCTTGGCCATATAGTCGGCACATGTAATGATGTCTCTTGGGGTATAGTGAAGCTTCACATCCCAATCCCGGAAGAGAAGGTCCCTGGTCTCCTTGATAATGTCCCTCAATGGGTGATCAGCATAACAGCAATCTCTCATGAGGATATTAACAGCGTCTAGGGAATCAGAATAGAGAAGAATCCTTTTTAAGCCCATCTGATAGCCCACTTTCAATCCCAGCAAAATGGAGTATAGTTCTGCCTCAATAACAGTATGCAGGCCCAGAGACTTGCAAAACCCCATTAGCCAATGTCCTTCAGAATTCCTGATCACTCCCCTGCAGGCTGCCTGATTTTGATGGCCTACGCACCGGTCCACATCAATTTGGACAGCGTCAGCAGGAGGGGGTCCAAGATCTTTCCTCGTACCTGTCAAGTTGAAAATCTGATGAGATAAATTTTGATTGATAGAATTTTCCATAAGAAAATAATTACACAAATGGAGCAACTCCCTGGTATCTTTGTTCTCGCCCTGGAACAAGAAGCTACATCTTGATGTCCAAAGGATCCAAAGATCCCAAGCTAAAGACACGTGTCCATGGGAAATTCTGAAACCTTCCTTTTGCAGGATGATGATTCGCGTTCCAGTTGAGCCAAACATGCAAATTTCCTGTAAAAAACTGAGAAAAGTAGTTAGGTTTTAAAATTTCTTTCCACAGATTTCTCGCTCGCTCGCAGTCCCTGAGTATATGAATCACACTCTCCTCGCTGTTACAGTGGAACGGGCACAGACTATCATTTGAAAGGCCTCTTTTGGCTCTAAGAGAGTTAGTGGCAAACCTCTCATGGGCAACCTGCCACATGAAATACTTGACTTTTTCAGTAAGCTTCCATTTCCACATCTGGCACCAGAAGCCACCTGTACGAATTCCTCCCCGGTCTGAGAGATAGTGATAAGCTGACTTAACAGAGAAGCAGCCATCTTTTTCCGCTCTCCATGTGAAGTAGTCCGGGGAGCTATTACAAGGCGGGCGCATTCTGGAGATATTATCGATGATGTGGGGAGCAAGGACACCCCGCCACCTACTGGTGTCCCATTTCCCATTTATCAAGAGGTGATCCTGCACAGTCTCCTTTTCATTGATTAAAGATGGATCGACAACGTAGGTAACCAGGGGACGATCAAGAGTCAGCCAAAGATCAGACCAGAATTTAGTCCCCTCTCCATTGTTAATTTTTTTCCCAACCCCACTAAGGAATTTCTCCCAAACTGTGACAATCGCTCTCTATGCAGAGGATGAGTTTCGTTTTCTTGAGACATTAGGCACGGAGGAATCGCCACAATTATACTTAGACAGAAGGCACTGGACCCATAGAGCTTGTTTTTTTAGTCAGGAGGTTCCAACATAGTTTCATGATAAACGCTTTATTTTGACGTCTAAGATCCTTGAACCCCAGACCCCCCCTCCTTTTTTGCTTGAGTAATCTTATCCCAAGCAACAAGGTGCATTTTCCTCCTATCCTCATCCTGTGACCAGAGGAACCTCCTCGAGATTTTATCGATTTCATTGATAGTAGAAATGGGAAGGAGGGTTGATTGCATATGATAAGTAGGTAAAGAGGAGAGCACGGATTTGATCAAAACAGAGCGACCAGCAATAGTGAGGAATTTACTTTTCCACATAGACAGTCTCTTTCTAGCTTTTTGCACAATGGGGTGGTAAGTACCTTTTGTTACTCTCTTGTGAATAATCGGCACCCCGAGATATTTCCCAAGATCAGATGTAATTCCAATCCCTAAGAGCCTGCTCAAATCAAGAGCTCTGTTAAAGTTAACATTAGTAAAGCAAAACATCCTAGATTTCTCCAAATTAATTCGATGTCCCGAGACCTTGCAGAAGCTTTGCATCAATTTACGAACTTCAATAATTTGACTAGTTGTAGCTTCCGTAAAAAGAATGAGGTCATCGGTGAAAAACAGGTGAGAGATATGAGGACTTCCTCTTTTAAATGTAAAAGGCTTCTAGCGCCGGGCTTGACATTCGGCTTTAATAATATGGCCAAGGCGCTCCATACAAAGCACAAATATGTACGGGCTTAGAGGATCTCCTTGTCTAACACCTCTAGAGGGAGTGAAGCTCAGACTCTCATCTCCATTCCAGAGGATGGACATGGAATTAGTAGATATGCAAGCCATAATGATATCAATAATGTTGTTATCCAAATTCAAACATATAAGAGTGTTTTTAATGAATCCCCAATCAAGTCTGTCAAATGCTTTCTCCATATCAATTTTTATGGCAACAAACCCTTTCTTCCTGCCCTTCAATCTCATAGAATGGATGATCTCTTGCGCAATTAGGATGTTATCGCAACTGGATCTATTCGCAATAAAGCTGCATTGTTCCTGACTTATAAGGTGACCCATTATGCCTCTAAGCCTATTAGCCAATACTTTAGTAATAATTTTAAAGCTTACATTACACAAGGATATGGGGCGGAAATCTCTTAACGACGAAGGATTATCAGCCTTGGGTATGAGAACAATCTTGGACTTGTTAATGCTGGACATATTGGAAGGATTACGAAAACAGTCCTCAACAAAATCACAAATTTTATCCCCCACAACATTCCACTGACTCTAAAAAAAATGAGCAGTAAGGCCGTCAGGACCCGAGGCCTTAAATGCCCCCATAGCAAAAGCTGCGTTCTTTATTTCCACCCTTGTGACTTTTCTTGCCAACATGTGTAAATCATTAGTATGTAAAGGGGGAAAATTAGAGCACAACGTGTTAGGATCCTTAACAAAAGCATCACGAGTATATAGATTGAGAAAGAAGTCATGGGCCATCATTTTTGTTGTTTCATGACCCTCAACCCAGTCTCCCGCATTATTCAGGATGGCCCCAATTCTCTGCTTCTTCCTTTTAATCATGGTAGAGGCATGGAAAAATCTAGTATTTCTATCTCCCTCCTGTAACCATTTACTTCTGGATTTCTGGAACCATGTGATTTCCTCCTGAGTAGCTAGCTTATGATACTCCTCCCATAATTTCCTCTCCAATCTAAATGACCGGTCTGCAAATTCCTCCTCCTAATTCCGTCAATCCCCTCAAGACGACGAATCAGGTCTTTTTTTCTTTTCTGAAAAATTACCTACTCTGTTGTCATTCTAATCTGTGGCGGATACTTAGAAGCATTGCAGGCCTTGAATGCCTTGATTTTTCACAGGTGGCTCGTGAATGAAAGAAATATAAACATTTTAAAATAATAGGCGTTAATAACAGCATCAGCCTACATGACAGACCATTTCGACTCTTTTCTTAGTTTTTCACAGCTAAAAGTCATTTTGTTTTTCGTATCCCATGCAAAGTCATTTTATTTTGATTATATAAATTTTTTTGTTAAAATTACCAATATATAATACTACCACATTAGTACAGCTACCAATATTATTTGAATATAATAAAAAAAAATTAAAAAAAAAAAAAATCAGAGTCCTTGGTAGAATTTCTCTGAATCTCTCCACTTGGATGCGTTTATTATTCAAAAACCATCAGGGGAGGCGTAAAAATTATTTATTCACAGAATAGTTTAAAACTTTAAATATAAAGAGGGAGAATGATGGTTGGGACAAAATATTTTAAAATATTTAATTAAGAAGGTAGAGGCTAAAACAAAGATATAAATTAAAGAGATAAAAAAAACAATTAATTTATAAAGCATTTTTTATACTGAGGTAATTAAAAGCACAAAAAAAAAAAAAAAAAAAAAAAACAAAGCAAGTAAGGTCACTTTCTACTTTCTAGAAGCATTTTATACTCTTATTCGTAGGTTATTAGATACGCAAAATTTATTGGAAAAAAACTACTGTAATATTTTTTCCTAATAGTAATCAAATGATGTCAAAAAAAATCACGATGGATATATGTATTAAGAGAGACCAGAAGAACTGCGCTAGCGTTTATTGCATTTAATTAAGGATATTTCTTCAAAATGTGAGTAATTTATTTAGTTTTAATTACTTATGAAGGATTTTTATATATAAACCAGAGAACAACACGCTTACGCCCGTGCACATCCACATAATGTAATTCGCATGAGTGAATTTAAAGCTGGTGAAACATCCCCAAGTCCAGTCAATATAATTTGGGAAAATTACATATAGGTCCCAAGGAAGAGTGATATTTACATTTAGGTCCCTTAAAATTGCGAAATTACGCAGAAGTCCCAAGAGACTTCTGAGTAATTATTTCAGAATGTAAAATTACTTTGCTGCCCATAGTGCATATTTCACACAGAAGCGATTAACAACACAAAATGCATAAATTAACAACACAAAATGCATAAATTAACAACACAAAATGCATAAATTAACCACAACTTCAAAACCTTCAATTTGTCATGTCTCACTTCTAGAAGTTGTGGTTAATTTATGTATTTTGTGTTGTTAATTTATGCATTTTGTGTTGTTAATAGCCTCGGAAGTGAGACATGACAGATTGAAGGTTTTCGAGAAGTTGTGGTTAATTTATACATTTTGTGTTGTTAATTTATACATTTTGTGTTGTTAATTTATGCATTTTGTGTTGTTAATCGCCTGCGGAAGTGAGACATGACAAATTAAATGTTTTCGAAGTTGTGGTTAATTTATGCATTTTGTGTTGTTAATCGCCTCAAAAGTGAGACATGACAAATTGAAGGTTTTCGAAAGTTGTGGTTAATTTATGCATTTTGTGGTATTAATCGCCTCTGGAAGTGAGACATGACAAATTGAATGTTTTCAGAAATTGTGGTTAATTTATGCATTTTGTGTTGTTAATCGCCTCGAAAGTGAGACATGACAAATTGAAGGTTTTCGAAGTTGTGGTTAATTTATGCATTTTGTGTTGTTAATTTATGCATTTTGTGGTATTAATCGCTTCTGTGTGAAATATGCACTATGGGCAGCAAAGTAATTTTACATTCTGAAATAAGGGACTTCTGAGTAATTTCGTAATTTTAAGGGACCTAAATGTAAATATCTCTCTTCCTTAGGACCTATATGTAATTTTCCTATATAATTTTAGGATGAGAAAAAAACCCGGTGCTTCAGGTAACGACAGTGAAAAAAAATTGCCTGAAGCCAGATTGGACCACACTATCAGGTTGGTCTTCTTGGACTGAACCGGATTGAAGTTACTTCTGCCCAAGATCTCAAACCTCTTGGATTGATCAGAATATTGTTTTTATTTTTATGTTTTTTAGTCCCCTACAGTCTATAGCACTAGGCACTAGCACGTCATCCTGCTGATTCATCCCATCACTTTACAGTTGACACCAGACACAGACTGAACATTTTCTTTTCTTCTCTCAGTTCACACTTGAAACGTTTTCACCTTCTCTCATTTCACTTTTTCTTTTCACTTCGTCAATAGTGGGTGGTGGCGACAATGCAGCGCCTCCCTCGTCCCATTTCCTTGAGAAGCAACCTGAGGACTTTCGGTGCCAACTAGAAGAGTACCGTATATAAGGGTTTGCAAATGATAAGCTTGTATTTTAAATATTTTTAACTTTAAATTTCATAATAAGTATACAAAACATTACATAAATTTGTGTACAATTAAAATACTTCAAGATACAGAATGGTACTTAAAAAAATACTTCATGATCTTAAATTTATTTTAGGTTCTTGAAAAAATATTTCAAAGTAATAACCGATCTTGAAAAAATATTTTAGAGTATTAATTGATACTAAAAAGATAATTAAGGATACTAATGGTACTAAAAATACTTCTCTTGGTCTTAAAAAAATTATTTTATAGTCTTAAAAAATATTTTAGGGTACTAACTAATCTTGAAAAAATATTTTATGGTATTAACGGGGTACTAAAAAAACACTTAAAGATATTTAATGTGTATTGAAAAAATACAGGAAATAAAAAAATCGGAAAAACATAACTTTTTCTCAAACTTAGGTCTTGGGTCCAAAATTGATTCTACCTTTTTTATTAATGTGTGGCAAAATTTTGAGCAAACCTAGGTTTTGTTGTCAACAGGCTATAGTCCAATACCAGACTAACTTATACATGCTAGCCTCCTTCTGGTCCCTCAGTCTCATCCCACTCCCGGAAGGAAAATGAGATTGATTCATTAGTTATAATTAACGTGAAATAATCTCCATAAAATACCTTATATATAAATTTTATAAGTTACATAAATTAATATGAAAAAAACTAATAACTATGGAAGAAAATAAATTGAGATATTTTGTCATTACATTTAGACTTACCTTGATGAATGAGGACCCATTCCCATAGAGGGGCAGACATGGAAAAGGGAGGAAACACAAAACGAACCAATAGCATTCGACCACAAGGATTATGGTTTTGTAGTGGTTAAGAAACAAGGGCCATGATTTTGCAACTTTTTCTAGGTTCCAAAGGTAAAGATCAAAGCTTGAGAATTATATTCTGGAAAAACAAACGTACGACTATCAAAGAAGAAACAAATTAGATTAAAGAAACAAACGTACGACTACCAAAGAAGAAACAAGAAACAAGCAAGCTTGAAACAAAGCCACTTCTCCTGGTTCAAAATGTAAGAAATCCTATACTTTGGCCAAACAGCCATAACATTATTATTCTTTTATTGCAGACTCGTGGTCAAAGTAAACGTGTGAATACATTGATCAAACCCATTAAGGCATTTAGATAAAGATTATCGAGGACATAAGACAGACTAATTGCTTTCACATTAAACTTACCCTTTGTTGTTGTCTGTGAATTTCAAATATCGAAAAGAATAAATTATATATGCGTTCACATTGTGGAACTTGGCGCAAAACGGTCAACAAGAGCATGCATGAAGACTAGAGATAAAATTTATTAACGGGTGAAAAACCACATTATGAATTTTTTATTTTTATTCCTAGGAATTTAATATACGTCAAGTTAACCACTATGCAGCTCAAGATTGCTCGTAGTTTGGCATACCAACTTGCTTTTGATTTATTTTTAAAGTTGGATTCCAATTACAAAAATATATAGGTTACGTTGGTGTTGTTCGAACCCGGGACCTTGGTAAATAGGCCAAAACATTTTCCACGACCTTTAGAATTTGGTAGTCGTGGTATTACAAACTTGGACGACAGATTTTTATAAAAAAGTTGTCTTTATAATCCACCTTCAAAAATAAGAAGTCACGGTATTAAAAATTTAAACAATAGCGAAAAAAAGTCGTGGTAGAACTACAAAAACATATAGGTTATGTTGTTGTGGTTCGCACCCGAGACCATGGTAAAAAGCCCAAAACATTTTCCACGACCTTCAGAACTTGACAGTCGTGGTAGTACAAACTTGGACGACAGATTTTTATATAAAAAAAAGTCATCTTTATAAACGACATTCAAAAATAAGCAGTCGTGGTATTAGAAATTTAAATGACAGTAAAAAAAAAGCCGTTGTAGAATTACAAAAATATATAAGTTACGTTGGTGTGGTTAGAACCGGGACCTTGGTAAAAAGGCCAAAACATTTTCCACGACCTTTAGAACTTTCCGGTCGTGGAATTACAAACTTGGACGACAGATTTTTATAGAAAAGTTGTCTTTATAAACGACCTTAAAAAATAAGCAGTCGTGGTATTAGAAATTTAAACGACAACAAAAAAAAGCTGTCGTAGAATTACAAAAATATATAGGTTACGTTGGTATGGTTCAAACCTGGGACCTTGTTATAAAGGCCAAAACATTTTCTCTGACCTTTAAAATTTGACAGTCGTGGTATCACTTACTTGGACGACATATTTTTATAACAAAGTTGTCTTTATAAACGACGTTCAAAAACAAGCAATCGTGGTATTAGAAATTTAAACGACAAAGAAAAAAAAAAAAAAAAAAAAAATCGTCGTAGAATTACAAAAAAAAGTTGTCTTTATAAATGACCTTCAAAAATACGTCGTCTTTACACACTCTAAGTATTGGTAGTATTCCTCTTTTATAGTGGTTGTACTTTGCTCATCAAACATGTAGTCGGATCGTAGGATATCTACCAGCATTCTATTTTGATCTAAGATGTGGTTCAGGAAGACAGGTTCATACGGAGAGTAAGATTCACTCTCAGAGATCTAGTTATGAAACTAAGGGTCATCAGAGTTATCTCCAACAGACGTATTGCCTAATGGATTTGGTTCTTCTGGCTCCGACGGAGGTTGTGCCATGTCCAAGGGTGCAACATTTTGGGGTTTGAGATCGTATATAGGTAAAAGTGGGCACTCCGGTCCATGACGGTACATGAGTCCTGGTTCATATATTGGTGTAGTGGACTATAAGTTTAAGGGTTCAAGATTTTGTAAGGGTTCAAAAGTGTACTCTGGTACGAGTTTAGGGTTGTACTCCGGTGAAGGGTGGTATCCGGGTTCTATAACTACCCAGACCATGCTCTAGAAACTAGCTCTGATACCAAAAATATAACATTCCTAATTCAATACTACCCATTATGTATATTAATAAGCAATATATATGAATATCATCAGAGTGGAGCGATTGAGCGTAATAGTTGGGTTGAGTGGATGAGTAACTGATAGTGGCTATAACTTAAACTGTTTAGGGTGTATCTGGTTGAGGGAATATCAATACAGTTATCCAAATATACCGACATACAATATTTAACAGTATAAATACAACCCAAAATATAAAAACTTCGGTTGAGTCCTTACACGTGCTGTTTACCCTTTTTACCGGCTCCCGATCCTCTAGATCCTGAAGCAAAGTTCAATTCTGAGATTCAATACCCATTGAATTTCATGTAACAGTTAACATCATGCTCAAGTAATAACAGTATAAATGATAAATATTCATTACATTTGGCATCAACCATACATAGCACACAACAGATGTAATGTTAACAACACAACAATACATAGCTCACAGCACATGTAATGTTAATAACGTGTGCACTAACCAGTTGTAACACCCCAAATTTAACACCCGAAAATTTGGTCAAAATATTTGAAATACCTCCAACAGGGATGATCAATATCCAAATCATTAAAATTACATAACCATTTCAAATAAAGTTCATAGTACAAAGTCAAAATAAATTTCCAAAATATTTCAGAGTTAAATACAAAGCGGAAGTCTTAGGGTCATGACAAATAAAAATAACATAACATAAGCTACAGAGTACAAATGAGCCTTCAAAGCTCACTCCATAGGTGCCTTCCCTTGCTCCCTAACAGAATGTTCACCTAAAAAATGTTAATATAGGATGAAATTTCACGTCTCAATAACTACTGAAAGTTCTACCGTACACAAGCAAATTATATATGACAAAAACAGGAGTTGATTAATAAATATATTTGTATATATCATAATTTCTCATACAAAATTTCTTTTGCGAAAGTAATTATCATTATGTCAAATTGTGAATTATACATTTATACAATATGCAATATGCAGCCTCCCTTATTTCACCATCCACCCTTGTACCGACTGAGTGACGGCCATAGGCTAACATATATGTTAGTTCTCTACAGGTTTTGATGATAACTGCCATTTGTAAACACAAGATATGGTTTTGTCTTTGGTAAGTTGAAATTCTTACTGTCACGACAAAACTCGAGTATTGGTCTCAATACTCGAGTATTGACTTGACAAAGAGTTGCTCAAATAAATTACACAGAGCAATACTCAAGTATTGGACACAATACTTGAGTATTGGACTTACAGAGAGCACTCCAAGTTTTTCACCCAGCCAAACTCGAGTATGGATATGAATACTCGAGTATGGAACACGAGAGACAATTTCAACATTGACTTAAGATCTCAATACTCAAGTATTCAATCGAATACTCAAGTATTGGTCATACAGAGAGTCATCAAGTTTTTCCATCTTATGGAAACTCGAGTATTGATTCTGCATACTCGAGTATTGGTTTTTCACAAAGCTTTCATACCTAACACTCTTTTATGAAAACTCAAGTATTCATTTGAAAACTCAAGTATTGACTTGACATCAATTTATCAAAGTTTTCAAGAATCTTGAATACTCGAGTATTGATACACATACTCGAGTATTGGACTCATTTAAAAAGACTACAAGTTTTATGCATATATCGAATACTCAAGTATTCATTTCAATACTCAAGTATTGACTTGGGAAAGCCTTCACAAAGTTTTTCAAAATGAATGCATACTTGAGTATTGAGCTAAAAACTCGAGTATTGGGCATACGAAAGCTTTCCCTTTGTCAATGACTTGAACACTCAAGTATTGGAATCAATACTCAAGTATTGATGTTTTGAACTCAAACTTATTTTCATATCAAAAGTTCAAAACTCGAGTATGGATTTGAATACTCAAGTATTGACCCTATTTCAATATTAAGATCCAAAGTCAAATCTCGATGATTCTTCTCTGTAAGAAGAATACTCAAGTATCAGAATGAATACTCAAGTATTGACTTAAGTGCACAAGGACAAACTCGAGTATTGATACACATACTCGAGTATTGAACGCTAAGTTTGAAAATCAAATCGACGATTTTGCTATACCTTCTTGTTTGATCCTAATACTTCCTATGATTATTCTCTAATGTTCCTAGACATGTTTAATCACTTTATTCTTTGAGTTTCGACATGATTAGAGAATGTACATTGAAGGTTAAAGCAAAAGCAAAAGTGATGTCAGCACATTAAATGCAAACCCAGAAAGTTGCATTCTTTTGGGTAATCTATCTGCACACGCCTACAAGGGATTAAAGAATGATTTCTACTTCTAGTAGTTGCTATTCCAACGGACTAATTTGCAGAGAGTCAACTCTGATATTCTACCAGTGCAGATTAGAGAGAGAAGAAGACCTTACCTTGCCCAGAACTTTGGCTAATCAAGGCAACGGTAATAATGAAGATTACAACGGTCAATTAATGTTCTCTTAGTATAAATAGAGATGCATTCAAGTCTTCTCAACAACTACAACAACCGAAAACGAAATACATTCAAGTCTAGCATTTATTCTTTCAGTTTTCATATTGTATCTTTTGATACTTTGTACTTCAGTGATTATTCTTATCTACTCTTAGAGAGAGTTTCTACTTGAAAAACATTTATTCTAAAGAATCACAAGTCTGGGGACTTGGTGATTTGGGAGTTCATTGATTACAACTTGTAAGGGGGAGTGAGTTCTAGTGAGAGAACTACTCTTGAGTACAGAGTGTGTAATCTTTGTGATAGTGAAAAACCCAGAGAGTCTGGGGACTGGATGTAGGTCAAGTTTGTTAGGACCGAACCAAAGATAAATCTCTCTCCTCCTACTCTTCTTTCTACTCTATTCATCTCTCGTTTTACCGTCTAAAAACAGAGCAGTTAGAGAAATTTTTTAAATACCCAATTCACCCCCCTCTTGGGTATATAGTTCCACTTTCAATATAGTCTAATAGAAACTCATTCATTTGACTAGATGGTTTCAAGCTCACCAAAACCTAAGATATACCCGACCAAAGGTATAGAGCTTAAGTATGGACTATGGCTCCCCTCCTTAAAAATAACAACTAAGGAGGTGTCATGTGTCCCACAACTCCAATGTAATCCCGGCAAGAGGAAAACATGGAAGATGGGGCCCTAACAAGTACCATCCACTGTGCACCGAGCAGTGGCATAAATAAATCTTATCATTTAAATTCCTCCTTACTTCAACCTATCACATATCGCCGCCATGATAATTATATCAATAAAATAAAGTATATTAAAATACGCTTCCATTTATATCAAATATCATAGAAAGGTAAAACAAACATATCATAAAACCTCATCAGACCAATATGTCGTTCTTGAAATTCGAAGGACTAAACTGTCATTTTTGAAATTCAGGAGCAAAATCGTAATTTTTCTTTGACAAAACTGTAATTTTCTTGGGTACAAAACTATGATTTTCACGAGCACAAAATTGTAATTTTTCACAGGTACAAAATTATAATTTTAGCGGGTACAAAACTGTAATTTTCATGGGTACAAAGCTGTAAGATTCAGTTTTTCATAATAAAAATATTATAATATATATACATATAAATCGGTCTATAAAAAAAATATAATTCATAATCATACACAATTTACAAATATATGGAAGAATATTCAGAGTTACATGTTACTCGCTAATTCCCAAGTAATCACCAAAAAGCAACTACTAGTATCCCCAAATAATTATCTCTACACTCCTCTCTTCTTCTTTCTTTCCTCTCTTTATTTTTCTCACACTCGAATCGTTTTTTCCACGAATGCGCACCTCCACGCGTATTTATAGTGGTTTGAGGAGGGGGTAAACGGGTAATGCGGGAGGTGAAATGGGTGAAATGGGGGTTGAAATGTTTGTGCCCCCTCCCCTTTTAATCTTTCACGTGGTCGACCTTGCCAACCACGTTTTCAATATATATTATAATATATTATTATAATGTATTATAATATTTATATATTATAATAAAAATTATTATATTATTGCATTAGATAGTTTTACTCCTATACTAAATTTTCTTGGTAGATTAATTTCCATCAATCTATCCTATAAATTTTCGGATGTTACACCAGTGCCACAACTCCTTGTGTCCTCAGTGCTAGGAAAACAACCTTACGGTATTATCATGACTATAATCCACATAAAGCTGAATGTATATAAACCGGTGACCTAAGACCGAGTCTTAGCTACGATGCATGACCCAAGACCTAGTCTTGTCCATGACTCTATGAATCATACAATCACATATAAGCATTTAAGACACACAAGAGTTAGAGTTACAGTACGCATCCGTACCTTGGTTTACGTAGTTGGCGGTACGTTCTCCTTTCGATACCAATCCCTGATTCCTCGGATATCCTATAATGTTATCACTGCATTATTTCCTTCATAAATAATATCCTAAGAGATACCTTAGCCACTATTGACCTTTTTACCCTTGGTGGATTTGTTATTCCAATTATACCCTTACTTTTCCTTTCAAACGGAATTTCAGCATTTACGCCTGGACTTTTTGGTAACTTTAAAAAATCATAATTAATTCCAAACAAATCAACATGAGGTGCTGCAAAATTCCACACAATCCTTGACATGTCTATTTTTGAGGAAAAATAATGAATTTTACTCTACATCCATGAATCAATACCAGTTTTCATTTTTCCAACCACTATTTAGATTATCTTTCAGAAACATGACCCAACTTCAAGAATTGTTTTCTCCTTGTACAGAACTCAAAACACTAAAAATTTTATATCAATGGAAATCTCTTCATGTCTAATTTAGTCCTATAAAATTTCATGATTTTAGGACTTTATTTGATATATAAAATAATGCCTTAATCCGACTGATTCCAAAAAAACTGAAATCAGGGAATTTTCACAATCTTGCTCAATTGATTCCAAAAATTATTTCATACCATGTTTTTACCTCATTCAGCATTTTAAATGCAATGGAGGCCTAAAAACAAGTATAGGAATTTATTCCCTAATTTTCTAAACTTGAGTTTCCATAAAAATTTAGAAAACTTGAAAACTCTCTGTCGAAGAGCAACTTTGGACTTTACTTTTCTAAACTCGAGTTTTCACAAGATATGAAGATCTTGGAAAACTCTCTACCAGACACAAACTTGAGTTTGACATTCCAAACTCAAGTTTGATTAAGTTCAAAAATAGTGAAAGCTCTTTGTCTAGCCAAAACCCGAGTTTACTAAATCTAACTCGAGTTTGTTTTTAACTTGAAAAACTTGGAGTACTCTCGTATCACACAAACTCGAGTTTGCTAAAGCAACTGGAGTTTGGCCAAGTTCATAAAATTTGAGTTATTCTCTCAAGTCCAAACTCGAGTTTGACATCCCAAACTCAAGTTTGCCTTTGACAAAAGTTTTTTCAACTTAACAAAGATAAACTTCAACTTGAGTTTACAATTGTCAGTTATCATCAAAACACATAGAGAACTAACAATATAATCCCTCATCTTAGTCTTATATTTTTCTTTTTGATTATTTAGTTCCAAGGGAAATTTGCCTAAAATTATAATCAATAAATTATAACAACATGAGACACATATTCACCTTCATTCTTGTTAATTATTCATTAAAATATAATACTTATGTTAAATAGGAATTTTAAGGTAGGGGTATAAACTTCTCATGTTGCATGAGAAGAAGAAGATTTCTACATACACATGAAATAGTGGGACCCACATATATATATAATTAGCATTATATATATGTGTGTGTGTGTCCCACTATTTTATGTGTATGTGACATGAGAAAACACTTCTCCTACAACATGAGAAGTGTTTTTCCCTTCAAGGTATTACAAAAAAAAAAAAAAAAAGGCCACTTTATATGTGTGTGTATCTGTATATATGTGTGTATTGTGACCAGTCACTTTCGATATTATTCTAAATAATTGAGGTTTTATTATATTATATTATCACTTTCTTAATTAATAGGATCGCTTAATGGGTGTGTTTGGACGGAGAAGCTAAATTTTCAACCATTTATCTTAGTATTAATTACTCCATTTTGCCTATTCTTATTTCATTGTCACTTTCCTCCAATCTATTACAAGTTTCATTCTTCCCTTGTTTGTATCAGAGAAATTAGTAGTACTGTGACAGATGTCGTGTCTCGTCCTTTATCAAAATGATAAAGTGATAAAGTGAGTGTCTTAGTTACAAAAATAGCGACTCTGAATAAAGTCCACAATGTCATTCAACTTTATAGTTTGGCAAAAACAATATATAAATATAGGAATAAAAGCAAAGAGTAAGGAAGTGTCATGATAATAAGGGCAAGGAGTTGAATAAATTCCAACAAATGTATCTTGAGAAGTCTTGCTCTAACAAATATTTTCAAATTGTGATATTTTATAAAACTATTATTATTAAAATAAATAAATAAACTTAAACAATTGAAATCTAATCTAAATAATCGGTAATACAGATAAAAGGAAAAAAATTATTTGGAAAACATTGTAATAATGATTTTATATAATATTAAGTTTGAATTGTCCATTTTATCAACTCTAACATATTTTTAGAAATTTATTTTTGACACTAAATATTTTGGGAAATTAATTCGGCCCTATAAAAACAAGTTTTTGTTCACTGGCAATATTTTAAATACTTTGGTTAAGTTTTTGGTTGTTGAAAAGTGGGTGTTACAACGTCTTTCTTTTTTTATAATCAACAGATAAAAAGTCAATCTCATTGTTTTTTTTTTCATGACTAGAAAAACATGAGCTTTGCAATTATTTTTTGCTATGAATAATAGCTTATCTGAAAATATCAATCACATGAAACATCATCATATAGATTTTTAATTTTATCTTTAAATTTAAATTGTGAGTTGGTCAAAGAAAAAAGTATTGACTTAAATATAGGTTCTTCAATATAATTTTCTCACCATAATATATTAAATTTAAACATAAAATAAAATATAAATGAATTATTATATACAATATAAAAATATCTAAACGACTATTACTTTTAATTAATGTGTTGAAAATTAATTAAAATAAACAAAACATAGAATTTATAATCGATATGCTTCAATAAACGAATATAACATTTGTTGATGCATAACGTACTAAATATATAATTAGATATGCGGCTTTATTAAAACTAGAGTCATTTTTGCCTCTAATGCATGCTACTTTCCTGTTATTGTCGGTGACAATTATGTCTACAAGAAGGAAAAGAAAGACTATAGAAATCAATATATACAATTTAAATCAAAATATAAAGGGAAAAAATATAAAATATAAATAATTATAGAAAATATGGGCTTACGCTCTTTCATTTTTCCTCTTTCTCATTTTCTTCTTAAAATCTCATTAGATTAACAAATTTAGTAGTTCAAATTGTAATATTTTATAAAACTATTATTATTAACATAAATAAATAAACTTAAACAGTTAAAATCTAATATAAATAATCGGTAATACAAATAAAAGGAAACAAAATTATTTGGAAAGCATTGTAATAATGATTTTATATAATATTAAATTTAAACCATCCATTCTTTTAAGGGTTAAAGTGCGGATTTGCTTCTTAACTATTACCCCAAGAGCATCTGACACAAAAAACAATTGAGGGGACCAAATTGGCCAAAGAACTATTAAAAAGTGAAAAAAAAAAAAACACAATTTGGTGCAGATTCACCAACGAACTATTACCCCGTCACTTTGTCTTGGTGTCTCCGTCTTCCATTATGACCGTCACAATGTCGGTAACATCGGCGTCTCCAAAGCTCTTCCATTGTTCCCGGGTGTTCCACTCACCCTCTTGAACTCATCCAAAGCCCGATCCACAACTTTCGGCCAAGACGCACCTTGCACCCTTGTTGCATCCCTCTGATGCCACAAGCAGCAACCGCCACTGCCACAACGCCTGATCGCATGGGTCTCATCTCTGTTGGTGTTTGCCTTATCCAACAAGAAGGCTTAACCACTCTTTTCTCCAGTGTCTCTGCTATTGTCCTACGCCAATTCCTCATATTTTAACGTAATTGTGATAGTTGTTTTTTTCTTTTAATAGTTATTTGATACTTTTTTCACTTTTTAATAGTTCGTTGGCCAATTTGGTCCCCTCAATTATTTTTTGTGCCAGATGCTCCTGTGGTAATAGTTCATTGGCAAATCTGCACCTTAACCCTTTTTTTAATGTATACGTGAAGATGAGGTATTGAGACAAAAAGGAGAAAGAAGAAAATGAATGGATTCTTTTTTTTGAAAAATATGAGTAATTCTAGAGTGAGAAGCAAATAAGCCTACTTTAGTTTCATCCCGAAAAGATGCTCTCAATAATCTTTATCCAAAAAAAAAAAAAAAAATGCCACTTTATGTGTGTGTTTGTATATGTGTGTGTATTGTTCCCAGGCACTTTTGATATTATTACCGCTAAATAATTGAGGTTTTATTATATCATATTATATTATATTATCACTTTCTTAATTAAGATGATTGATTAATGGGTGTGTTTGGGCGGAGAAGCTAAATTTTCAACCATTTATCGTAGTATTAATTACTTCATTTTGCCTATTCTTATTTCAGATTGTCACTTTCCTCCAATCTATTACAAGTTTCAGTCTTCCTTTGTTTGTATCGGAGAAATTAGTAGTGTTGTGATGGATGTCGTGCCTCGTCCTTTATCAAAATGATAAAGTGAGTGTCTTAGTTACAAAAATAGTTTCATTCGTCAAGGTGAAAACATGTTAGTAAACTTGTAAAATCCATTACTAAACTTGTAAATCTCATTAATAAAGTTCTTATTCTTATTACAACTTTTATTCATTGTGCTCTGATTTTGTTCAATCTTGTAAATCTCATTATTTATGTGTGTGTGTGTTATACTATTATATGTAAAAGTATTCTTGTATGAAAAAGGACATGTATCCTTCTATAACCTGGACCGCTCTTGGTCAAACTCTGGATTTAATCTATGGACAGAAGGTCACCATACCTCTATTTTCTATGAGTTTAAGCATATAACCTGGTTGTTCGTCATTTGGTATCGAGCTTATGGATTGACGATAACATGAAACCAACGTTTGACCCTTGTTTTTTATTGTTGAATCTCTTTATATATATATATATATATATATATATATATATATATATATATAGTGTTTGTCTGAAGATTTTTTCAAAGTATCCTCTGAAACTGCAAATTATTTGATCTGCTTCAAAAGAAAGAGAAATCTTACTGTTTAGTTTATATTTGTATAAGCTATAGCTGTATTTTATTTCAAAATGAATATAATTAAAAAAAAGTAGAACTTAGAATGTATGAAATAGAATATGAAAGATTACAAGATAGTTCTTGTATACAAAAAAAAAAAAAAAAAAGAAATAGAAACTTGTAATTTTACACCTTTCATATTAGGAGGACAAGGAGAATATCCATGTAATCAAATGAATTGGAGTAATATGTATATAATGAAACAATTAGGAAGTTATATAAATCCAAATATAGAAGATCTATTACAAGTATTTAATATAGAAGAAATAATAAAACAATTACCGGGAAGAAACTAAAGATGTTTTAGAAAAGAAGATATTAAGAATCGGAAAAAACAGTGCTAAGAGAATTAATAAAACCTTTAGAACTAAAGATGTATGAAATGAAGTTAGAACTAAAGCGTTAAAATAAATCAAAAAAGATCTAAAAGATTTTTTTTTTTTTTTAAAGCTTTAGGAATACATGAAAATTTGGAACCAATAAATAATAATCCACAAATAACTATGACGAGATCTTTATATGACTGGGAAAATTCTCGGATACTACTATATGTAAGTGGAGCTAAATCACCAAAAGGGGGTGAATTGAGGATTTTAAAAATCTTTTATAAGGACTCTGTTTTTGAACACTAAAACATAGCTAAACAGAGTATAGGGAAGAAGAGCAAGACACACGAAATTTATACTAGTTTGATCCAATCTCTTGACCTACGTCCAGTCCCCAGACACTCTGGGATTTCACTATATTAATTGATTACACACTCTGTAACTCAAGAGTAATTCTCTTACTAGAACTTACTCCCCCTTACAAGTTGCAATCAATAACCCAATCTCCAAGTCCCCAGACTTGAAATACTCACAATAAATGATTTACAATAAATGAACTCTCTCTAAGAGTGAATAAATATGAACACTGAAGATCAATGTATCAAAAGATACTTTACAAGTGAAAACTGAAAGTGTAGTTGGTAAACTTGAATGCAATTCGTTTTCAGCAGATTGGTTGTTGAGAAGACTTGAATGCAGCTCTATTTATATTAAGGGAGCATTAAATGACCGTTGAAATCCTTGATGTAGTTGGAGACATTCAGGAAGGATTAGGATGAGCTTAGGTCTTCTTCTCTCTCTACTCTTTGCTTAATCCAGTTGCACAGAAGTTTATGGTTGACTTCTTGAATATTAATCCGTTGGAAGAGCAACTACTGGATGTGGAAAGGAAACATTAATCCCTTTGCAACGTGTGTAGAATGATTGTCCAAAAGGATGCAAGTTTTCTGGACTTTGCATTTAATGTGCTGACGTCACTTTTTGCTTTTGCTTTAAACCTTCAATTAATATCCTCTAAATCATCTAAAACTCACTAACAAAGTGGTTAGACATAGCTAGGAATATTAGTGAATGATAATAGGAAGTATTAAGATCAAACAAGAAGATTTCACAAATTCGTCAGATTTGAAATTCAAAATCTGCGACATAAACTCGAAGAAATAGAGCAGCACCCTAGTGTGCTACAGTAAGGTGCCAGTGACACCAATGCTATAGCATTCCCAGCTTATAATACACCAGATGTTTATATACATGATATGATGAGGAATGCTATAGCATCACCATCGCAACAAACCACTGACCAGGGCCAACATGAATTGTGAAGTAGCCCCTGCCTTTCCCACAAAAACTATAGAAGTAGAGCCAAGAGAAGCAATTCCGGAAATTCCTGGACATGCTCAAGTAATTACACATCAACATCCCTCTAGTCGAAGCTTCAGAGCAAATGCCTAGTT
The DNA here is from genome assembly GCA_019022655.1 of Acacia acuminata. Lineage (NCBI taxonomy): Eukaryota > Viridiplantae > Streptophyta > Magnoliopsida > Fabales > Fabaceae > Acacia > Acacia acuminata. The sequence continues at coordinate 500,680 of JAFJYI010000267.1, read as the reverse complement.
ATGTGAAATTCATGAATGACATTCTGTCAAAGAAAAGGTAGTTGGGTGAATTTGAAACGGTAGATATGACCAAAGAAAGCAATGCTTTACTGTTGAATAGACTGCCCCAAAACTAAAGGATCCAGGCAGTTTCACAATACCTTGTGCCATTGGTCCAAACTACTGCGAAAAAGAACTCTATGATTTAGGTGCCAGCATTAATTTAATGCCGATGTCTGTATTCAAGAATCCAGCGGTAGGGGAAGCAAGACCGATTATGGTAACTCTAAAAATGGCTGACCACTCCATTGTCCAACCAGAAGGCAAAATCGAAGATGTGCTAGTAAAGATGGACAAGTTCATCTTCCCAGTGGATTTCGTCATATTGGACTTCTAAGCGGATCGAGAGGTCCCAATCATTCTAGGAAGGCCATTCATGGCCACAGGCAGAACATTGATTGATGTGAAAAAAGGCAAACTCACTATGCAAGTCAATGGTGAACAAGTGACATTCTCGATCCTAAAAGCCTTACAATACCCAGATGCAGCAAAAGAGTGTTTAGTTCTTAATGTGTCACCAAACCCCAACACTCACCTAGCTACCACAATTCAAGGTAGGTGCACCATGCCTAATACAGGGCATCAGATTCTGATATGGAGATCACCAAAGAAGGAAGAGTTTAGAATCTATTGGGATAGAAACGAGAACTTGGGAATGTCCACTGCCCCTCGTCATTCTTTAGAATTAAAGAAAAAATACTTTTTGGTCACGTCTGGCTGACAACCTCCAATCCAGGTCGATGCACAACCAGCCACAGCCTATCTCATTGAAAGTGTCACAGGCAGCCCCTTGCATTGTAGACAATGAGATGGACACACCATTAGTATCTTGTTGAAGCACCATGGGCATCTCACTTCAGATCAGGTTAGAACTCTCACTCTATATTTTTCACATGTAGGCCTTCATTTGTCTTTCTATCATGAGGCGTCCTCAGTGAACGCAAATCATTTGTGGTTGGCCCACAAAATGTGCATTAATAGTTCCCCCTCCCTCATCTATATGTTTTCTAAGGCCGTGTTCTCTTCTTTACTCCAATCCATTCACTCTCAATCTGTGTGCCCTTTCCGACCCTCGAGTCTCCTCCCATTTCTTGCACCACTTCATTTTCCACTGCCCACCGTCTACTATTATGTCCAATTTCCTTTCCCGAGGTTTCCTATCCCTTTAACACCAACCCCTCCCCTGCCCTCACCTGTTCATCTATCATGCAACCTAACCATTCCTCACCTCCCCCAAGGCCCTACTTCTCCAATGTCGTGATACAAGCAGACCGCCAGACGTGGCCACTCACCGCCGACAGTTTACGCTCGGCCCGTTCGGTAGTTTCCCCTTCCCTATGGCGTCTGCCTCCGTCGCCACTCCCCAGCTTTACCCCTCCCCCATCGCCTTCCCCTCTTGACTCCCCCATTTCCATCTCTTTTGACGACACCGTCCCTTCTACTACCACAACCTCCTCCTATTAGGCTTATCTGCGGAAGCATGACCCTCTTTACTAGAACCCCCTAGTTCCACCCCCGTCAGCCCCCTCATATGCCTCTCAACTAGCTGCTCTCCGGGTTGAGTTAAAACTCCTATGCACCGATTTTATGGCCTTCTTTGACGCTCACTGACGTGGTTAGCCCATGACCATCTCCCTTTCCTCAATTCACCTAAGTAAGATCCTACGCGATGAGGATACGACCACTAGCGCTACTCCTCCCGGCTTTAGTTTTTTATTTATTTTTATTTTGTTTCTTTTTTTAGGACCCCTTGTACTTGCCCTGATGGCTATCAGCAGGGCCTTTTGACTGACTCATCTATAATATCTTTTCTTTCTTTCTCCTTCTTTGGTTTCCACTCTCTGCTTTTCCCTCATTCTTCTTGTCTGCTTGCATCCTTCATCACGCACACTTTGATTGTTTTTGTCATATCCCTTGTAATTATGACATTTATCAGAGCAATACAACAAATTTTAGTGAGCAACATAGATATAGAATAGTAAAATGATAACTAAAAACTTTCTTGGTAATTTACAGGAATACATATAGAGTTCTCAATTACAGTGATCCATTTCTATTACATTAGTGCCAGAACATATGATCCCAAAATAAAAATAACTAAACAAAACAAAAATCCTATTGTTCTATTTAATGCCTAAACAATAGTCTCAGTTTTAGTACTCACTGCCTTTCCCTTGGAACCTTGTCTGCCACATGACCGTGTCTAGATCCTGAGCCCTTGGAAACATCTGGGATTCAATTTGAACCCCAGAGTAACAATTAATCTCATATACAATATATATATACACACACACAGCGTATGATGGTTAACCATTGATAGGGAAAACTTTAAACTCTGCAAGTGTACGGGCCGTATCAAGTAATAGAGTGATGAGAAAAGTATCGTTCACACGAGGACTCAATCTAACTAGCGGTTAGATATTAAATTTCCTTGTTTCGTTTAAGTTGAGCGAGTCGAATTGTTTTCGAAAGAAAAGGAATAAGAACTAATAGTAGCAAAAGACTTTTCACAAAAGAGCAAATTCCAATATCAAAAAGTACAACCTAGAGTCACTAATCCCTTGTTTGGTTTTTTTTTTTTTTTAGATTTTATCCCCACTAAATTAATTTTGATCGAACCTAAACAAATAATCTAGAGTATTAATGTCTATAAATGCCTTCTGGTCCATTTATCTACCTATCTTAATCAATTATGTGATGCCTCACACAACTAAATAAGATGCTTTTTAAATCGGGCTCACTCTAATTTGATTATGCGGAGCTTCTAGGTATATTTCTATCCTAGACGCAAATTAGATTAAAACCTAACTTCACGTTAAATTTAAACCTAATTCTACATTATTTATTCCCAAGGTCAATTTAGGATTCCCTCTTCCAAGTCCAACCCTAAATCCCTAAAACATGCTCAATGGTGGCCACTCACTAAGCAATAGCAATAAACACAGATTAAATAAACTCGCAATAAAATTAAGCAAAACCAATCTCGAGGGAATAATCTCTAAAACCCAAACAAGTTCATAGGTTCTCTAGGTTGAAAAGAAAATTAGCCACACATGGCTATAAGAAAATCCATAACAAACATAATAAATTCAGGTTTCAGAATAAAGAGAAGAAGAAGAAAGACAAGATCACAAAACTGTGGAGGCTTCTTCTTATACAACGTGTGCTGCAACTCTTCTCCAATTCAACAGATCTGCGTCTCTCCTCCTCTTTCTTCACTGTGCCGTTCTTGGTCTTGGTATATTGCTTGCGTCCCCCCTCCTTTTCTATCCGTGCCTCTCTTATAGCTTTAGGTCTTCCATTTTAATTCCATTGTGGGGACCACATCAAATCTCATTCAATTGCCATAACTCCATCCGCAATTTGCCGCCTCTGATTGATCCAATTGATTCCAATTGATTTCATCCCTCTCAAAATTGCCGTGATGCTCTGCTCATTCGATTGTCAAAGAAAGAAAGGAAACCATATAATAATAGCAATGACACAATAAAATCTGAACTTTTATTTATTTATGATTTGAAAACTTCCTATTATTATTATTTATTTCCTAAACTCAAAAACTTGTATTTTAAATTGAAATCCCCTAAATGATGCATCTAGATTGATATCCCTTAAAATCATAATAAAATCTCTTTAATTTAGTATTGATGACTTCCTAAATATATCAAATTATATCACAAATCAATTAAAAATAGGAAGTCATCAACCGTAATCATAATAACTCAACTATTAGAGATTAGTCATCATAAAGCATTTGCAGCAACAATAGCTAACACAAGACTACACACAATATTGTTTACAAACGTAGGAATCAACTTCTCCTGGGCATAGTTATATGTATTGTTGATAGTGTACATTGGACTTCACATGTCCCGGGCAGTATTAACTGCAAAAGCAAATCGCAGGACTCTATATGTCTTGGGCATGGCTATATGCAATGTTGATACTACACGCAGGACTTAACATGTCTCGGGCATGATTGCATGCAATACTGATGGTGTATGCATGACTTAATAACTGCGAATTGTAGGACTCGACATGTCTTAGGCCTCAGCGCTGGGCAACAACTGGGTAAAGACCTATAATAACTAAATACATTTCAAGCTTCATGATCCAAGGACCACTAGTCCACAAAAGTCCTATAGCCTAACACGTGTTCACAACACGATTTACAATTAGGTTACAAGCATGCACATATAATCATATAGAGTAAGCGAGATTAAAGTTACTACCTGATTGCTTTATTCGAGTCGAATTCATGAAGTCCGACTACTCTATACCATTACGAGTCCCTATACAAATACATTATGGACCAAGGTCATTACTTAGTCCAACTCCTAACATTTCAAATGTCATCTAATACATTATAACTAAATATGGAATTACAAGATTTAGGTTATGCCCAAGATTCCATTGTTTCCCTCATTTTCGTACATTTGATATTATTCTCCAGAATTTGTGATGTAATTTTGAAAAATCATATCTCATAGCACCAATGTCCAAATGTGGTGATTCTAAATTATACGGACTCCTTATTAAGTCTAGTTTCAAGGAAAATGGTCCTAGCATCCAATCACACGTATAACAATCCCAGTTTAATAAAAAACAGTGATCACTATCCAGATTTAATTTCAAAATTGTAGATCATTTTCAAAAATTCACAACTCAATATACGAAAGTCCAAATTTGACAAATGACCCATCAAATTAAAGATCATTATGTCTACTTTAATCCTGAAAAAATTTCATTCTTATTGGAAATCATTCACTACTCCAAAAATTCATTGCAAAATTATTGTCCAGACTGGAATTTCCAAAACAGTTTCAGTTTTCAAGACAATTCAATCCTGGTGCTTACAAAATTCCTACCGAACTTCTATCCTACACAATTTTTCATTTTGAACAGAATGGAAACATCAAATTGAGAAAAATAATATTCCTCTTAGGTCCCCTGTTTCTAACTGAAATTAGCAAAAAAGAACAAAAAATTTTATTTCCAATTTTAACATCGTGATCTAGTCTATAAGCAATTCTAATTTTTTTGTTAGAACCCTTAATCATACACTAACCCCAAAATTTGGGCAGTAACTCCCCATACATTTAGGGTTTCCAACAGTTCAAGAATATAAGAGAGTACCTCCACAAATCAATTCACCAACTCAAATCCACTATAAGGAGGTTCAAAAATCACTAACCTTAGCTTGACCTGTGATGTTCTTGTAATTTTATTCTTTTTTGTTTACCAAAATTTTCAGCCCCCTTCATGAACACCATAAGAAGAGAGATTTTTGGGTCAAGAGCTGTAAAAGGAAGCTTATAAGAGATGGAAGAGATTACATAAGGTTTACTTATTGATTTCTTGAGTTCTTCCTTCTCCTTTTCTCCTTGAAATTTACGACTCTTCTTCTTTTCCTTGTTCTTGCGTGCTAGCCAAACTTATGTGGGAAGAAGAATTGATTTATTGTCAATAAAAAGAATCCAATTCGGCTAGATTAATGAAGGGAAAAATTGACCTCCAACTAGCCCATTATTTACTAATTTGCCATCATGTTAAGATCCAACCATTTAGTTGAGATGTGTGTTTGGCCATTTTCCTTCTCTTTCCCCTTAGTTCGCGCCACAATTTTAAGCCTCTCTTAGGATGTTTAAATCCACTTTGTTAACTTTTAACCCATGCTCATGTGCATAAGTATGATGGAAGCTTGTTTTCTTTCTCTTATTTTCCCCACTTTGGCCAAATAGTCGTTCCCTTGCATTATGATTCCTTTGCTAGCCCCTTTGTGCCTTTTTGACCCATTCTTTTCTAAGCCACATTACAAGCCTAAGCGTAAAACCATTTTATTCCGCACCTTGAAAATTTATTGAGTATTGGTTTCCCCTTAGTTTTGTGTTTAAGTGTGGGGGTTGCTCAGGAGTGCAACAGTTAAGTGTGGGGGGAGATATTTGATTTTGTCATTGTGATTAAGTATATAGTATAGAAGCCCTTGAAAAAAAATGAAAAAGAAGAAAGAAAGAAAAGCAGAAAAAAAAGAGAGAAAAGAAAAGAAAAGAAGAGAAAGAAAGAAAGAAAGAAAGAAAAAGGAAAGAAAATGCATAGAAAGAAAGGAAATATATGAGTAAAATAAAAGTTTTCATACATAGAGAATGATTGTGTCAATTAGTGCTCTTTTTAATTTTTTTGGTGCTTAGCCTCTCATTCCATACTATTACCTACCTTCACCCTAACCCCATTACAACCTTTAATAATAAGCTCTCTTGATTTGTGCATGCATGTGTTATGAGTAGTGGAGACGTAGAAATTGAGCAAGATTATGGTAGAACAATTTTTTTGAGTAGAATTTGAGCGATACACTTATTTACCTTAAACACTTGAGAGATTGATTGATTGAGCACATCATTTGAGAGACCATCTTTTGTGATTAGCATCATTGATGAGATTACCATGAATTGTAATTTGAGATGAAGGGATTTCAGTCTTGATTGATTGATCTTTTGGAGCTTTGTGTCCCTTATTCAATTTTTGCATTGTTAGCCATTGTTAGAAAAGAAGAGTTTCTCCTTTAGGTCTTTTTCTTTGAATTTTGCTCAGAGTGCAAAAAGATAAATGTGGGGGAATTTGATAATTGAATATCTCATACACTTCTTTTTATCTCTTGATTAATAATTTAGGACTCCTTAGTTAATAAATAATGGCTTTTATACTTATTTGGGCTTTGGGCCTTTGATTATATTTTAGTCATTTTTAATAATAAAATTCCAGTTTTACATTGCTTTACTATTTTTACCATAACTTTTGAACCAGACATCGGATTTGCCTCATTTTTGTCTCATATTTCAGATGATTCAGAGAGCTACAATTGTTATGAAGACATGAAGGGCCAATTCGGACAAGCAAGCAGTTGATTTTGGAGCCGAAGTCAGATGTATATTTCTGAATTTTATTTGGGTTCGAATTTTGTAATTAAAGCCCACTTTTATTTTATTCTCGTTTTGGGCTGAACCATTGGAGCCCATTTCCATTTTAGGTTAACTTTAAGTCGATGGTGGCTACGACATCTATTCATTCACGTTTTTGTTTTTTGGTGGATCAAAATAGAAGTTTTGAAATTCTCTCAAATGTTCTTCGCGTTCTTCGTCTGTTCTTCATTTTTTCCAGCCATGCTCGGCTAAACTTCTGTGATTAACCCAACGTTGAGGATTCCATGATTTGTCCAGAGAGCTTGTGCTTAATCGGTAACTTTACTCGTTTCTGTTTTCATCTTATCGGATTCGATTTAAATAGTTTGAATATTAGATTTAATATTCGGTTTGGTTCATCCCAAGGACTGAGTTCAACTAGGTTACGCCATAAGAAGTTGTACGATTGCACAACTGAGACACCACTGTTTGAATAAATGCTAGATGATCGTCTAGTTGAGGGATTTTCAGGACGAACGCAGAGATTTCGGTTCGTCCAGAACCAAATGCGAGTTCATTCATATTTTGTTCAATGATGGAAGTTTCTGGAATCTGAATGTTGGGTTGATCGATTTTAATATGTTTTTGTTTAATCGTTATGTTTTTGTTCGTTTCGTTCGTTTCGTTTTTTATTTTTGCTTTTATTCTGTTTGAACCAACCCCCCCCCCATTTTTACGCTTATTGTTTTATTGCACTGTTCGAATTGAACCGATTCTCAATTCGTTGGGAAACGACCCAGGTTACATTATACTGCAAATCCTTTTCTAATCTTGTTATTTTGGGAGATTACGACAAATCTCTTTCATAAGCCTATAGAACTTCTAAGCTAGCATGGCAGAGAGAAATAAGTCCCTAAATGTGGGAGAGCAAATATACAATTTATTTGAGAGTCTCTTAAAGGCTCCCTTGCTAGAACAATGCCCTGATAATGTTTCACCAGTGCTAGGTAGTGGGATTGTCTACACAGATGAATTAAGCTTAAGAAAATGGCAGGATGCACAGTTCCTAAGACGAACAAAGCTGTGAGGTTGTTTATGCTTTATCTTTTTATCTTTGTTTTGCCCAAGAGTGCAAAAGGTTAATTGTGAGAGAGTTTGATGAATCATATTTATGCCATATTTTCCCTATGTTTTGACTGTTTTAAATGATAAATCCGAGCTTAACTGTGTTCTATCTAACGAAATGTGTTAGAAGTAAGTCACATAGGGAAATAAAGGATAGATTTTGTAAAATGTTGTATTCACCTTATTATCCTAAGAAAAGGGGTCATTTATGGTTTACCGTGAAAGTGCATAACAAGGTTGATATAATTCTATAGCTCAAGATATGTTCTCTTATATGATAGTAATACAATGCAGCCACTATGCTATAGCATTATAAGTGATACAGTATTATGCACTACGTACTCTGACCTTTCCTCGAGGGTTTTTTAGGAATTAAAGAAAGGTCATCAGGACGGACATTTAGACGAAAGTTGAATTAATGAAGGCTGAAATAGAAGATGTGGAGAATCGAAGAGAAGATTTGAAGAATCCCGCAGAATTAAAAGAAGATCATCAACCGAATCTAGGGATTTGGACCTAACAGATTTGAAAGGCCCAGCTCACTGGACATACGGCACAAAAGGACCTGACTAGAAGAGGAAAACGTGGCTAAACCTAAAAGAATAGTCAAAGTTTCCCAACTCGTAGAGTCAGAGACTCGGTACAATTCCAATTCGACTTGACTCAAACCAAAGAACGAGAGAGAGAGAGAGAGAGAGAGACCCGATTCTCCCCAGAAGTTAGTCAGGTTGTAGAAGACGTAGTGATGTCGTGTGATAGGACCTTTCCTATGCCGTCGACCATTCCGATGAGCTCCCCTATTTTGTTTCCTTTTTTTTACTTTAATCTTTCCATGGGTTGTTTTGCGTTACTTTTTTTTGTGTTTCTCTCATCAGTCATGAACTAAATTCCTGTTGACTGAGTGAGGATAGATTTCTAAGTTGTAGAATGAACTCAGTTTGCTAAGCTTTTAATTTAATATATTCAGTTTGCTTAACAGTAATTTAATCTCTTGTCCTATTAGCGGCCGCTAAGGGGCTAGATCAGTGGCCTTGGCCTACTGGAAGGGAGTCGGGGTTAAACCTCTTTTAGACAGTGTTTGCTGGAGACCTAAATTGTAGGCTACAGGAATGGGTCTACCGCTCATAACCAAAACACCTAAAGTAAACTAACACTTGGAACTATAAAATCGCCATAGGAATATGAGAGTAGTCGAGCGAAGAGTGTACTTACAAAATATAGACCCTTTTATATAGCTTAGTGGTGGGTTAGCTGTAAAAGGCATTATTATGGAAGCGATACAGCAAAATGCTATAGCAATGCGTCACTTGCAAATTGGGGGAATGATGCGACTTAGGATGAAATCCAAACTCAGCCTATCTTTAAACTGATATATTCTTTTCGACTTCCAATCATTCATTTACCTTATTTGTCATTAGTATAGCTAAAACAAACAAACTAACCAACTATACTCTTTTCACACACAACTTTCATAAGAAACCGACATCATATTCGATATCAACACTCACTGTGGGATGATAACTATACTTACTCTTTATTACTTATCGACTAGTCCACTTCCCATAAGAGGAAAACCACCAACACATACCCTCATGGGCAAGTGCAACAACCAAATTCCATAATTGTCTATATGATAAAGGTTCCATTGAATTACAGCGCAATGCATTTAATCAAATTAACCGTGGTGAAAACTTTGGCAATAATTTGAGCCTTTTGCAACAATCCAATTAAAGAAAAAGTCAAGAAAGACTAGAAAAGTAACTAGTGGGTGGATCAAGAAAATCATTACCACTTAGATCCAATACAATGAGTGATGTTAAACTCTCAAAATCATCAGGAATTGATTCATCATTTAAGCCACACTGGCTTAAATATAACTCTATTAATGGCTTTACATTCAAGCCAGAAATTTGGGGAGTTATGTGACTCTTCCACAACTTGTTAAGGTTAACAATTTTGCAGCAATCCAAATTCAAATATCTAAGATTAGTCAAGGATTCAAATGATTCAAGAAGTCTGGTTGTAGAGGTGTCACTCTGATGAGGGTGTTTTGTACGCCTTAGGGTCCACAATAAAAAGTTAATCAAAGATTGCGTATAAGCAAACCTATATCGTTCTCTCTTCTTGGGGAGCCTATTCCTAAGTAATATAAATGTCATGTAAATGCAATAAAACAAGGAAAAATTGGTTTATTTTTTCAAATTAATAATTAAAAGGGTAATGCAATTTAATTAAAAGCTAAATTATTATTATTATCTCATTATAACTATAAAGAAATTCAAACATATATAATTTTCACACTACAATATCAAATCTTAACTATAATATCAAACCAATAGAGACAATTAACATCAATTTCAATTCCAAAATCATATACAATAATTCATAAAACTAGGCAATCCAAGTATATAACTCTAGACTAATGGAATAATATAAAAACTCCCCCATGTAGTCCATTAACCTAAAGCATAAATCCTCATCATGAAAAAGCAAGTAATTAGCCACACATAGGGGTGAAAATAGGTGAGGGGCTTGTGGTCTGGCCTGTTAAAAGCCTGGTCAGGCTAAAACGCCAGGCCAAGGACTATTGCAAGGCCTGTTTGTCTTAACAGGCCAGGCTTAAGCCTCCCAATAGGCCCTGTCAAGCTGTCAGGCTAGCCTATTAAGAGGAGGGTAAAATTGTAAATGTCTATTTTTTTAACTATCTTTGCCCTTAGATAAGCCCAAGTCAATTGAAAAAAAAATAAGCCTAATCTTAGGCACATTTGGTTTTTCGCTGTGTAACCCTAATTTCACTCTGGAGAGTCTCGATCTCACATTCTCACTGTCCTCATCGTCGTACGTCTCTGGCTCTCAACTCGTCGAGTCGTCCCAGTCAATGAGCACAAGCACAGCACACTGCACCTCAGTTTCCTGTTTTTAAATTTCTACTGTATGCATGTTGAAGTCATTTACTAGCCTGGCTTCCGTAAATGAACGCATATCAATTTCTATAGGGATTTCTTGTGAAACATGCGCTCAAAAGAAATGTCTTTGCTGCTATTTCAGATCTTGGCTATGTCATTTGAGGTCACTGAGTTACTAGGTACATATTCTCTCATATTTTGAATTTCTGAACACCCTAGATCTAGAGCAAATTCGCTTTGATTTGATATTTTTTGATCATGTTGTTAATACTTTCATATTTGATTTGTTTTATATTCCAATGAGAACTAACAGCGAAATCTACATTAACTTGCGTTTGTTTTATTCTTTTTACTTGCATTTGCAGCCTCTCAGACTCGAGATCAAGGTACTCATATTTCGCCTACTGATTCAATCAATATCTAGGAGCTAATTGACGCTTGTTTCCTTGAAGATGTGTTTGGTTGCTGGGAAATGCTTGATTGACTTGTCAACTATGTTCTTTATTCACTTAAAATTTCTCAGCAACCAAGCACACTCTAAAAAGTGTTTAGCTTCTGAGTACTTAACTGATGTTTTTTCCATTTATCGATCAACGAAAGCTTGAGCAAAGATCAGAAAGAGTAAAATCCGTGGATCTACATCCTACAGAACCATGGTAGTTCTTCATTCTTTCTTCCTTTCTTGTAAATAAAAATTATAATTTTTTTTCTACTGGGGAGGCTGCATGTCTACTTGCTTCTATCGATTATTTATTGTCCAATGTGGCATTCAAAGTATTTTGTCATTAATAGAAATGTTTGTTATGGGGGCTACTCTAGATCTTATTCAATTCTTGTAGAGCCATAGGTTCTTAGTTACAAGCTGGAGTATTGAACATGTTTCTGAATTATGTGATACTGTGAATGTTAATGCAGGATTCTAGCAAGTTTATACTCAGGAACTGTCTGTATTTATAACTATCAGTCTCAGGTATGTGAAGTTATAATTGAATATTGTATATTGTTTATATGTACTTTATGCAATTGTGAATTCTGACGGTGGATGTATTACTTCAAATCATGATATAGGAACCTACTAAATTTCTCACCTCTAATTAGTTTCATCATATAATTGAATACTGTGTATTGTTTACCCAAATCATGATGTAGGAACCTACTAAATTTCTTACCTCTAATTAGTTTCATCATATAATTGAATACTGTGAATGTTAATGCGGATTCTAGCAAGTTTATACTCAGGAACTGTCTGTATTTATAACTATCAGTCTCAGGTATGTGAAGTTATAATTGAATATTGTATATTGTTTATATGTACTTTATGCAATTGTGAATTCTGACGGTGGATGTATTACCTCAAATCATGATGTATGAACCTACTAAATTTCTTACCTCTAATTAGTTTCATCATATATGTGAAGTTATAATTGAATATTGTATATTGTTTATATGTACTTTATGCAATTGTGAATTCTAACGGTGGATGTATTACTTCAAATCATGATGTAGGAACCTACTAAATTTCTTACCTCTAATTAGTTTCATCATATAATTGAATACTATGTATTGTTTTCCCAAACTTTATGCAATTGTGAATTCTGATGGTGGATGTACTACTTCAAATCACGAAATGAGGCAGAAGGTAAATTTTATTGATAAAGGTGCTTTTGATTTATACTTTTTTGAGACAAAGATGTTTTTGTATGCTTATTCTTTATATAAATGCAGCTTTTGATCAATTTTCTATATATATTTGCTGCATGTAATTTAATGCAGACCCTTTAGAAGGTAATCAAGCGTGACTTCAGTCTTGATTACAGATCAGAAGTTCATGAATGTTAAGGCATCACTACACAGATGTTATTAGGTGCATGGCTTCTTTGGTAGAAATACGCTTGACTGTTGCTTCATATGACAAAAGGATGCAATTCATGATATTATGTTTATGTTAAGGACAGAATGGATATTAATAGCATACAGTTCCAACATTCTCATTATGACCTAATTTTGCTCAGTTACAAATGGTGTGTGTGTGTGGCATCTAAAACTATCTAGCTATATCACTTTAATTCTTCTTTTCCAAATTTAGAATTTTTGCTATCTTCAATTTATTGAATCATATTGCTAAATTGAGATGGGAAGGAAAAACAGGCCTCTTTAACAGGCCACAAGCCAGGCCAGGCCTGTATACAGGCCAGGCTCAGGCAAAAAAAAAGGCCTGTAACAGGTCACAGGCTAGGCTCAAGCTACTTTGTTGCTTAATAGGTCAGGCCTATTAAGGGCGAAGCCTAGCTTGGCCTGTTTCCACCCCTAGCCACACATAGCATCGTTTGAGGACAAGCTTGTTCAATCACAAGTCAGTTCGATTGCATAAACAAACTTGAAACCCATTGAAAAGCTTCAGTGGCTATGTTCTTCATCTTCCTAGAAACACATCGGCACTCTGTCTAAAACTGGAATGACAAAAGGAATGACAGTGGAGTTCTGATGACGGTGTAGAGAAGGAAGGAAGTTGCCAAAGACAGTGAAAGGTTTTTCAACGAACCAAGCTATGATCTATGGCGAAGGTGTGGTTGTGTGAGAGAGTGATGCTCGACTATGCAACTCCACAGCTCTGGTTCATTTTTTTCCTTTCTGCAGATGCACGACTCTATATCTTTCTTATCTACTACGAAGGTCGCTAGTGTCGTTAAAACAGAGGAGGATTCATCAGAGGTGGTGCTGGTGGTAGTTCGATAGAGGTGAAACATTTGGGAAACAAAGGAAGGAACAATGGTGGTGGTCTCGGGTGTTAAAGATGCGTGGTTCCTAACGATTTTCCCTGTCTCGTCGCTGTCAATGTCACAGCTTCTTTAAGCTTCTCTGTAAATCACAGTTGAACTTCCTCCAGTGACATCGAAGTCGGATTGGTGACGGTGAGTTGATAGGTGGAGCTCACCGGCACCGGTGAAGGTGGAATTTGTCGGACGAGGAAGAGTCGAAGGTAAAGGAAGGTCTTAGTTCTCAGCTCACAGCGCTCCACTTCAAAAAATGCCTCGATGTGTGTTCGGTGGCGAGGAGGAGGAACCTAATTGGTTGCCTTTTGACCAGGGACCAATCAAAAAATATATAGAAGTTTGTGTATGGAGTTAAATGAAAATTTTCAAAATTTTTGTGAGGCAAAATTGTGCTTTCCAAAATATCTAGGTAATTTTCTATAATTTATCTGGTCCTTTTTCTTCATTGATTTGTAATTTCAAGAAATTATAGGGACTATTCGTAATTTTCTCAAGGCTTAAAAAATATTGATTTTGAGCCCAATTGATATTTTCCAAAATCTCCAATTTTCTTCTCAAGCAACTAATTTTAAGATTAAACATAAGATAGCACCAAAAGTCCAAGAAATCATTTGCATGAATAATTAACAAATTATGACCATTTTGCCTCTAATTATATTTACTCCAATGCCATATCCCCAACTCAAATTAGTACTTAGTCATACCATAATGTCCTAGAAAATGAACGAAAAATCCTAAATTAATCATGAAAAATCATATAAAAATATGGTTCAAACATACTCACATGAAGATATGATAATTTTTTCATGCCTTTCCCAAACTTTGGGAGCATTGCAACTTTCTTACACTTACTAAGATCTTACTTTATCAAAGAATTTGTTTTCAAATTTTTTGGAAGGTGTTCAAGATTTTCACAACCTTTCAAGTAGATCTCAACAAGTTCTTTCAACTTTCTAAGTGAGGGATGAACCTTGAAAAGAGATTTACACCCACGAAAACATAAATGTTCTAAAAATGGTACACTTGAGAAGTCTGAAGTTTTGGTTAAATTGTGAGAACAACTCAAGTTGATAAATTTCAACTTTTTGATGAACTTGCCAAACAAAAGATTGTAGAGTCAGTCTCCTTAAATTATGTTTCAATAAAATATGGACACATAATATATATATTTTTAATATACACAATACTTAATGCTAAACACATTAATCTCACCTGAATATCATTCCAAAGTTTCTTCATATTGCCACTAGACATGTCAAGATGAACAAGTTTATCCACTAGAAGTGGAAGACCTTCAAAAGGAAATAATGGTCATTGAACAACTTTTATTTCCTTAGAAAGTTTCAATCCCTTTAGTAAGATGAAAGGGCTAACGTACTTCCTATATACATAGAAAAAGAATAATCTAATGTTAAGATGAAAAAGATGAACAAGTTTATCATATAGAAGTGGAAGAGCTTCAAAACGAAATAATGGTCATTGAACAATTTTTATTTCCCTAGAAAGTTTCAATCCCTTTGGTAAGATGAAAGGGCTAACATGCTTCCTATATATATAGAAAAAGAATAATCTAATGTTACTCATCTTTGAAAAGGCTTCAAGGTGTACTTTAATTTTATCTCGACTTCCAAGAGTTATTTCACAACACAATGGCTTGTATTGCTTCAAATCCCTAATAAAAATGTCATTTTTCAAAAATCTAAAATGAGAATGATAACAAAGTAAATAATATTAAAAACATTAAATGTATGCCAACAAATTAAGAAATTTATAAAATAAAGAACTCACTTTGTTATTTTCCAATACATTTGTTGGATATAATTAGTTTTGATGATGTCTTATATAGATGCCTTTGATATGATTAATTTTGATGATGTCTTATAAGATGCCTTTATTAATAGCAAACAACTTGTATAATATATTTATCTCCTACATTGACTAACTACTATATTTAATGTAGATTAGTCCAAGTTGAATGACAGAGAATGATCAAGAGAAGAGAAGAAAGAAAGAATTAAATTATGTAGAATGATCAAGATGGAAGATTGAAGAAGGAAGAACTTGCAGAATAGAATAAGAATATCATTATTCAAGTTCTTAAATTGATGGTAGAAGTCTCCAAGATCATATGGAAGTTGGAATGACTCAATTAGGAATTAAAGTCAGCAAAAATCAGCTTCGGGATGAGAAAACTCAAGTTCGATCTAAAAACTCGAGTTTCCTACTTCGCTAGAATGATTTGCTCCTCTGGTACAAGCAAACTCAAGTTAAGAACTCCAAACTCAAATTCAGGACTCAAAACTCGAGTTTGACACTATTAAATCGAGTCAATAAGTGTCTTCAGCACCTCTAGCTTCTCTCGAACGAGTTAAACTCAAGTTTTTATCCATAAACTCGAGTTTGTCATGCTCTTCAAAGACCTCTATTCTACTCTGTTTCATGTTTCACCTGAGCAAGTTTTGGTAATTTGATTATATCTCTCAAACCAGAGATCGGATTGAGGTGAAACCAATTTTGTATGAAACTAGACTCCTAATGTGTCATTTTGATCTAAAATTCAAGCCCAAAAGAGTTCAAATCAAGGAGCTATGAATTGTGAAATTCACGCCACACACAGACCAAGCTTCAATGTTTTGAGTGTATCTCACAAATTACAAATTCAATTGAGCTGAAATCGATGGCATATGAAAGTAGACTCAAAATTATTTCCATCAAGACTTGAGCCAACCAAAATGGAGTTCAAAGCAGGGAGATATGACCTTCAAAAGTTGACAAATCGGTTTAGGACATTGCAAAAATGTCTTTGGTCAAGAACAGCCTTCATTCATCGGATCATAACAGTAAGAATACAATGAGTTTGGAGCTGATTCTTTTTGTATTGGAAAGAAGACTCAAAGAGCTACATGAGAATAAGTGGTTTGCCAAATTTGGAGCTATATCAAGTCGAGAGCAACCAAGGGCGAACAACTTGCAAATTCAAGTTCGTAAGTATCAAACTCGAGTTTAGCTCGGATAGAGAGCAAACGATGGTTTAGGAGAGAACCAAACTCGAGTCTATTAGTGGGAAACTTGACTTTCCATCGATAGAGAGCAACTAAGCTATTCAAGACAAAACCAAACTCGAGTCTATAAGTTGCAAACTCGAGTTTGAGGCATTTCCAAGTATCTAGTTCGAATTTTCTTTCAATCAAAATATCTTCCAAGACATCAAACTCGAGTCATTAAGTGACAAATTCAAGTTTGGCGCAATGAGAAAATCCAACTTTCGACAACAAAAGGAAACTCGAGTCTATTAAATGCAAACTCGAGTTTACACCTCTTGTTTCAAAAATTATCGTTTTAGAAATCTTGATTCACTTGATAAACATCCAGATGATTACCCAAATGACATATACTACTTCCGAACATTATTTATATCATTTGTATACAAATTTAAGGTGATTAAACAAGGGATTGATGCAAATCCTCAAAATGTCAAATTTGTGTCAGAAACATTGAATACATTGTAAAAGCTCTAACGGCTAGTTCCAACTAATCTCCAACAGCTACTATTCACAATGGTCATATTCTCAACGGTAAGATGATTTTCATCTATAAGTAGAGACACATTCAAGAAGAGAAAAAATGATGACAAGAGCTTGACTATCAAAATGCCTAAATTCTGAATCCAACGCTTATCTCATACACACTCTATTTTCAATGCTTACATAGTTGATCATAGAGAGTAAAATTATTTGTAATGTACTTCGGTGTTTATCTTATTCACTTCGAGAGAGAAGATTCATTATAATCATTCTATTGGTGATCTTGAGTGGGAAACAGGTTGTAACCTTACATTGTGCAAGGGGGGTATCTCGATGAGAGATTTGGCTTCACAAGTGCCTGGGTGAACTTGTGGTATTATAAAGGTATCTCTTGTGCCTAAATTAAACAAGAAGATAGTGGATTGAAAATCTCAAGTGGGGCTTGGGGACCGGACGTAGGTCAAGGATTGGGCCAAACCAAGATAAATCTCGCTTGCATATTCGCTTCCCTTATCTCTTATATTCCCAAAGATATATGATTGAATGACTATCTATCGTTTTATAAATCTTTACTGTCATTGAAACTACTTTCAGTAAGTTGCGAAAAGATTTTCAAAGTTCTAAGAATTTTATTAGACACTCAATTCACCCCCTCTCTTGGGTGACAACCAGGTCTTACGACATCCTTAATTTCTTCAAACTTTCATAACCTGCTACGCTTGCCAACATCATTGGGAGATTCTTGATAAACTATATATCTACCCAATTATTCAAGAAAATCATGCATTTCTAATCTGCAACCTTCCGTTTCAAGTAGTAAAGTTTTTTGAATCGACCTTTATTCCAATTGTTGGGTTAAGATGACAACTTTCCAAAATTTGAGTCACTTCTTTTTTGGCCTACCTTGAAACAAGCAATATATAAAAAATAAAAAAAATGTCTTTTCTTCCTCATTTAATCCATCATAACTTATTTTAAGTACTTGACGAATATTATTATCTAGAATTTTCTTCAATCTATCTAAAGCATCTCTCCACTCATCACATCTCCGGCAAAGAAAAGAATCCAAAACTTCAAGTCCCAAAGGAAGACCTCCTACATATTTAACCATAGATTCAGATAACTTCATGTTTTCTCTTCAAGATGATCTTTGTTGAATGCTTTGTTTGAGAAGAGTTGAAGAGATTCATCGTTATTCATGGTTTTCATTTCATATATTCTTTGCTCATCTACTCCGGACAAGGTGGTATCTACTTGTGATAAATATTATGCTTCCTTTACCAAACCAATTTTTGATTTTCTACTAAATTCTTTAATTGACTTACATAATCTAAATCATCAAGTACAAGAAGAACCTTTCTATGGCAGAGAACCTTTCTTAATTATCATCTTCATTCCTTCATAACCATCAGAAATTTCCATGTTTTTTATTTTGAAATGTGACAAAAGCCATTTTTGCAAAGAGACTAGACCTTCCCTTTACAATAAAGTTTCTCTAACATTGTCAACAAAGCAACATACTTCAAACTTGTAAGATATTTTTTCACAGACAACTCTAGCAAGAATTGTTTTGCCAAGGCCGCCTAACTCCATATCCCTACGTAGAATGTTTGTCATCCAATCCAATCTCTAAGATTGGCATCATATCAACCACCCTTAAGTCAATCCCAACCATATTGTCATCATAAGATGGTAATTTAGAACTTAACTAAGTCCATACACTCCAACTACATTTTTTATAAGATTTGTTTCATGCTTACCAATAATGTTGAATTAACATGAGTTAAATCGTTATAATAAAATAAAATAAAAATGAAAAATGTGAATTTTCATGAATAGTGTTTACTAAAGCTAAAATAATTTTATATATATATAGATTCGATCCGGCTACGGTCCACTGCAGTGGACCGTCCGCGGCCTTTTTTGCCTTTAATTTGCACCGCATGCGGTGTATGTACCGCATGCGGTAATTGTTAAACAAATCTACACCGACCAGATTTTCATCTGACGGCCTAGATGAGGAAGAGGATGGAAGAGGATGGGAAGGGAAGAGGATCGGCCGATCCATATATAGCTGGCAATTATCATTCAATTTTCTAAAAATATAAAGTTAACAAAGGGATGGAGATAAGTGGGACGTGAATTTTTTATTAAAGGTCATATATGATAAATATTAAAATTTTATTTGTCTCTTAAAAAACTCAAAATGAATACCTTTGAATTTTCGATTGTCACAATGAAAAGTGTGCTTCTCACAAATATAAATAGTTAAGAGACTTCATATACATCTCCTATGGCTCTTAATAAAGGATCTAAAAAGGAGTTAGTTCTTGTTGGACTTTGGGTTCAGGTCCACTCTTGATGGGCCAAACTATTTGATTAGGAAATAAGTAGCCTCATCAAATAAGAAACAAATCAACATTAATTATAGATTTGTTAATTGATAAAGAAATTATTGTATATTAGAAAAGTAATCAAGAATTAATTCACTAATAATTATTTAGAAGGGAATCAGAAGTCACATAACTTCCTAATTAGTCATCTCCCTAAACCTCTATAAACAGGATGAGCCTCCCTTAGTTAACATCATCCCTGCCTTTGAGCTATTGGTAATCTCTTTTCTTCAACCATTGTTTTTGTTCAAGTGATTTGTTGTGCAACATAACTCAAGTTAAGACTCGAGTATCCTAAATCCTATGTGAGCATTAGCTTGTTCGAGTTATGGAGTATTGGAGCTATGACCCGGATCTCGAAAGTGGATCCTCGCACATGAGTCTCTCCTCTCCTAATTTTCCTTCAGTTTTAGTCATTAATGTAAGACCTATATCCTAAATTTATTACTTTTTCCTAAACTACTCATATTGATACTCCTCAACCACACATTAAATACAACAATGATCTAACAATGTACCCATATTAATATTTCTAAATATTTTGTAATTTGTAACTCCCCCAAATATCTCTCTATCTTTTTTGAGTATATTTTATTTTGTATATTTATTTTAATTGTTATGATATTCATGGTAAGAGGAGGGAAACAGATGAAGGAACGATTGTGGTGGTCTCGGGTGGTGATGATGCGTGGTTCCCGACGGTTTTCCCTCCCTCGCCTCTGTCAATGTCGTGGCTTCTTCAAGCTTTTCTTTAAATCATGGTTCAACTTCCTCCAGTGACAGCGAAGTTGGCCTGCTTAGTGAGAATGAGACATATTTGAAGCTCACCGATGACGATGAAGATAGAAGTTGTCACCGCAAGGAAGGAAGAGTCGAGGGTAAAGGAAGGTCTCAGCTTCTCAACTCGTGCCTTAGTCCAAAAAAAGCCTCGTGTGTGTTTTGTCGCGAGAAGGAAGAACCTAGTTGGCGTTTTAACTAGGGACCAATCTGAAAATATATCAAAGCTCATATAGGGATTTCATTTAACATTTTGAAAGTATTAGTTGACTTAAATGTGATTTCCAAACTGTATGGGTACTTTTCTGTAATTTTATATGGACCCTGTTCTTCATTGATGTGCAATTTCAAGAAATTATACGGACTATTCTATCATTTTCTCCAATTCTTAAAAACATTAATCTGACCCCAATTGACATTTTTCAAAATCTCCAATTTTTTTCTTAACCACCTATAATGCATGATTAAGCGCAAGATAGCATAAAAAGTCCAAAAAATTATTTGCATGAATAATTTAAAAATTGTGACTATTTTGCCTCTAATTATGTTTAATTCAATACAATGTTCCTAACTCAAATTAGTGTTTAATTATGCAATAATATCTTAAGAAATGCATCAAAAATCTCAAATTAATCATGAAAAATCATATAAAAATATGGTTCAATCACACTCACATCAAGATATGATAAATTTTACATGCCTTTCCCTAAATTTGGGAGCACTACAACTTTTTTCCACTTGGTAAGAACTAACTTTATCAAAGAATTTATTTTCAATTTTTTTTCGAAGGTGTTTGATATTTTCACAACCTTTCAAGTAGGCCTCAACAATCTTTCAACTTTCCAAGTGAGGGATGTACCTTGACAAAGGATTTACACCAATGAAGACATAAATGTTCTAAAAAAGCTAAAATTGAGAACTCAGAAGTTTCCGTTAAATTGTGAGAACAGCTCAAGTTGATCAATTTCAACTTGTTCATGAGCTTGCCAAACAAAAGATTGTAGAGTCAGTCTCCTTCAACTATGTTTCAATAATATATTTAACTAATATACACAATACTTAATGCATGATAAATTAATCTCACCTGAATGTCATTCCAAAGTTTCTTTATATGGCCACCAGACAAGTCAAGATGAACAAGTTTACCAAATGGAAGTGGAAGAGCTTCAAAAGGAAATAATAATGGGCATTGAACACCTTTTATTGCGCTACAAAGTTTCAATCCCTTTGGTAAGATGAAAGGGCTAACATACTTCCCATAAATATAGAAGAAGGATAATCTAATGTTACTCATCTATGAAAATGCTTCAAGGTGTACTTTAATTTTATATGACTTTCAAAGGTTATTTTGCAAAACAATGGCTAGCATTGACTCAGATCCCTAATAAAAATGTCATTTTCAACATTCTTCCTTCTATATGATCAACAGATAAAATGTCAATCTCTTTTTTTCATGACTAGAAAAAACATAAGCTTTCATTTGTAATTATTTTTTCCTAAGCCTAATAGCTTATCCTAAAATATCAATCACGCAAAACGTTGTTATCTAGACTTTAAGGTATTTTAGAAAATAAAATATCATATTTATTATAATTTATTAATAAGTTTTTATTATATTTAACTAACTTAACTAACTTATTTAATCTAATAAAATTGGTTAAATAGTTCTTTTATTGAGTACCAGACGAGCATTATAGTGAAAATAATTAAATAGTAGCCTATACAGGATTTTAATATTGAGGATATATTCTTCTTAAAATAAGTTAAAATTAAGGTGAAACGCTTATAGAAATTTCGATAATAGAAAAAATTATACCGAAGGGCGAATGGTAATTATTGATTTATTGTTCTTATTGTCACTACTACAAAATACCTAAAAGACGACCTAAAAAAGACCCAATTAACGTCCTTATTCTACGGGACGTCGGGGAGAGCGTAGTTGTAGATGGTATATTTAGCGACTGAAAATTGTTTCGTGTCGCCTCTTAATAGACGACTGAACACAAATCGGTCGCCTCATATGAGACACAAATCAAATCAGTCGCCTCATAGGCGTTGAACACTATTCGTCGCCTCATATGTGGCGACTTGTGTTGATTCGATGTCGCCTCATATGGGGCAACCTCAATTTTCAAGTCGCTTCTTATGGGTTCGTTTTTATCATTTTAGGGAAATAGGTTAATCAGGTCGCCTCTTATGATCATTTTAGGCGACCTGAATAAAAATCAGGTCGCCTCATCTTTGGAAATAGGCAACCTAATTAAAAATCGGTCGCCTCTTATGATCCAAAGACGCCCGAATTGATTTTCGTGTCGCCTTAAATTATTTTTTTTTTTAAAAATATGCTTGCTTTGTTTTGTTTGGCCAATTTGCTGCAAATACTTCACAAAATAATTAAGCGCATATGCGAGTGAATGACAATAGATAACAATGAATGTGAAATATATTATGACTCTATGAATTATATGTATGTGCATTCCATCAAAAGAAGGTGAAATAACAATGAATACAACAAGGTTCAATAAGAAAATTGTAAAAGTGACTTCAACAAAAGAATATTGGCTACACATACAAGATCATACAAGAGAATGACAATATAGATGTTACGTATTCAAATTTCTCGGATCAGTTCAACAAAATCAATCAAATTCACAACTTAGCTTCCAACATAACCATGAGGATGCAAGAATATCAACAACTCCAAAGAGAAAACTTCAACTCGCAGAGCCTAAGAAGACAAGTTCATCATATGAGGCGAAAGTCACCTCGATAATGAATTAAAGTGTAGCGAAATAAAAACTTTCAAAGAAATTCAACAAATTCAGAAAAAAGAAAGAAGGTATGACCTAGATTTAGGTTACTAAAACTAGACCAAAACAACAAACAAAGCACCACTATGACAACAAATTTTTCTCACATTTGAGGCAATTAATCTCCAAAATTTCACAACAGCTTTCACAATTTAATGCAGCAATTAGATAGCATCAACATTCCCTTCAATTGGCAATAACACCGATATGCGACAAGAAGCAAATATATATAGCAAAAATGACTTTTGCACACAAAGCTTAACAGAATTTCAAGGTTTCAAAGATACGAATTTAGCTCAACTCTAATGCTAAAGTGAATGAGAGCCACCTAGTAATAATCACAAGTACCACACAAGCAAATCAAACACCTCCCAAGCAAGAAGCACACATAAAACTTTCAGCAAATCGGTTATGATGGTATGATTCAACAAAATTCTCAAGTCTTGGTTATTGGAAAATCAAATGCAGGGTATAATGGCAAAATCAAACCTCATATGACAGGTGATCTATTTCCGAGAATTAAACAAGTGATCTAACCTCATATTCACAAACCTCATAATTAAAGTGGCAAATTCAAGAGCAAAGACCAATAATTTACAGAAACCGAAATCAGCACAGCTTAATAAGTTTCACAATGACAATCACCCTAACAAGTAATGACTTGCCTATATATTCACATTGAGCCATGTTCAAGAAGATATCTAGCCATCATGTCTCGAACCGAATCGATGTCATCCTCGTGAGTACGGATCCTCGCACGAAAAAACGTAAATTGGAAAACAAGGTATAATTAACAACTCGAAGTACCACAACAAAAAATATCATCATTTGAGGATCACGGAGCATTACTACGTTTTGCAAGCCAGTAGTACGTCCGGTGGAAACGATAGATTGCATCCAACTAATAACGTAGTATCCGCACTCGGTGTTCCCTGGTTGGTGATGGCACTATAAAACAAAAACAAATTGTTAAACGTAAAAGCTACCGTGTCTCGAAAAAAACTTGAATTGAAACTACTTACCTTCGGATAAAACCACTTTGTCCACCCGCTCTCGTGCTCCAAAGAATCTGTCTATATGTCCTAAGACCCCTATCATTAAAATGGAAATTAACAGACATGAAAACAATTCATTTAAAAAAAGAATCGATGATTTAGACAAAAATTTACTTACTCGGCAAACATGTTTTTGATATCCTCGGTTGGCCTGCCACCTATGGAATCGAACCAAAAACAACACACAGGGTCTAATGACCACTACAACATATACATATTAATATTAAACTAAGATAAAAAAGCATTTTATCCTTAAAAATCTTATATAGACAAAAAAAATACGCACCTTTCATGTATTGGCGCTAGATAACAAGACGATTTTATGTCGCCCATTGTTAAACCAACATAAATGGCCCTCCCGGCTAAGATATTGCGAGCCGAAGCCGTGGATCCAAGACATAAGAATCCATACGAATCCAATCGGTCTCCCTTTTTTCATATGTCATGGCAGACACTATGATCGAAATAAAATGATAAATGTTGTTGAATATATTAAACAAAAAAAGAGTATTAACATAATTAAAAGGTAAAAAAAAAACTTACAAGATTGCAAGTTGAAGCCACTTTATATCTAAACAATCCATATGCATAAACTCACAAATCTTTCTTGTCAATTGATATCGGATATGTCTTGTCTGCACCGACAATGCCCGGAGGCATCTGCAAGCCTATAGAGATGATGTCCTTGTAGAGCTCTCGCAGCTGTGATAAGTATGGAAATCTGCTCGCAGCTTGTTCATGCTATGAAAACATAATAAACAGATTATGAGTGGGTTAGCAATGAAAATCAATCCTAAACCCTACTAATCATCAATCAGTAATGTATTTCCTACCATTGGAGGTGTCGTCCCCACCTCAATAAGATGATGCGGCCAAAGGATGAACGATGTGGTGGCGGCGTCTAGCGTGGGAACCTCCTCATCAACAATCGGGATGGCCGTCTTTTCTTCCCCTCTCGCACACTTGTCAGAGTCACCCTACGTTGGTCTTGTGGAATTTGCATATTGTGGTGTGTGATTTGTTCTGGGTAAACAACACCATCGGCAACAATACGTCGGTGTGGGTCATCCAAATATAGAGTGCAGGGTTGTCCCCCCTGTGGAGTGTGAGAAGGCTCGCCAATAAGTACATCTGGAGAGTGATGAGAAGGTTCGCCAATAGGTACATCTGGAGCGTGAAAACTTTCTTTGCTGCTTGGGAAGGCCGGGGATTCCTGGTTTGAAGGTTGCGTATTTACCTTCCCTTGTATCATCTCCCTCATTTCACCCCGTAGTTGTGCCATAACCTCATCTACGAGGACGCTCGAATTTTGGCTACAAGCCGAGGACTAGGGTTGTCATCGTCATGCGAACAACTCGAACGCCGTCCAAAATATTTCGCGACACTAACTCCCCTCGGCTCCCCACGAACAAAGATCAAGGTAATCGGGCTTCCCAATCACCGTGGACAAAATGTCCATCCGTGTACCGGCGTGAATGAACCTTGGCCGCTTTCTTTGCTCAAGTGCATCCCGTATCATAGGATTTTTCATAAATAGTAACTAAACTCTACAAGTATGAAACAACAAGGCTATTTAATATTTTTAATTTAACTACTTACAATCTTTAAGGCAACCTCACCACATCTTCATTAACGTATTTGTCACCCTTCTTCCTCGCAGCTATCCATTTTTTGTGACGAGGAGGACGCTCGGGGCCTGGATAACGGTGGAAGGATCGGATTCGGTAGCTTCCTTCATTCTCTCGCAACTCTTCTTCCATCGCTTCCGTTCAAGCTTCTTATAGCCACCTCTCGGACATGCAATGCGGATACTTATTTCTCGCTTGCCTCTCTCTATTGGCTCGACTTTTTTCCCGTGACACGAAAACAAATAAAACTGAGCCTTCGATGTCAAATAGATTCAACTAAAAGATAAGATATGAAAGAAATTTTACAAGAAATTCGGGATTACGGCGTGACGCCACAAACTCCCTCCGGTCCTGCGAGAAATGTAATCATAGTCCCGACATGGGTCCTTGTCCCTCTTTACCCCTCGAATATACTTTCTAGTGAGCTTGTTCTTAAAGTCTTTCCAACGTAGATGAACCTCGCCCATCCAATGCTTGTACATGGCCTTATTGTTAGGCACATCATACGTTTGCTGCAAGGTAAAAGAGAAGATATGAAAGAAATCAAGTAATAAAACTAAAGATACAAATGCGAGAAGATATCGAAAGTGAGATACCAAAAGTTGTGCCCGGATCAACTCCTTCGTTTTAGGAGGAACCAACTTCCAATGAGAGAATACAATGCGAACTTTGCTTTGAGCCGATAGCCTACGTAGCTAATGAAATTGTCTTCCTCTGGACCAATTGGATTAATATTGGCATCGAACTCCACATGTAGCCTGTTTTTCTGACTGTCACGACGTGCAATTAACGCACCCATATGTGTGCTACCTCTACCCTTTCTCACCACCGGTACATCATTCCCACTATCACCCGCTGACTCGTCAGAGCTAGACATATTCTTGTTCATCAAAGACAAATGAATAATGTTAGATAGGGTTATTATTAAATAATAAACAAATGAATAAAATGAACTAACATGTTAAACCGGTACAAAAATAACATAGGACTTTTTCATAACTTAAGATCTTACTTTATATGGTTTCCCATATTCCTTCGAATGATCCTTCCTTGGAGCATATTCTTCATCATCTACCAATTCTACTTCACGTGTTGTAGGTGGATTTGTTGTGAAAGGGAGTGTATCGTCCAGGTTCAAGGATTCTTCACCATACGTCTGTTTTTTACTTTGAAGTACAATGGACATTTTGTTATTTGCGGTCTCGTAACATAAAACACTTGTTTCGCCCGGCTTGCTAGAATGAATGGCTCGTCTCTATGACCAAGTCTTTGAAGATCAACCGACAAATCCAAATTTAGGATCTATTACAACAGCATTATTGGTAACCCACTTACATTTAAATAAAGCAACTTTGAACTTGGTGTAGCTCATCTCCCATATTTCTTCAATAACTCCATAATAGGCCATTGATGCTAACACCGGGTTTTTGTCTTTCGAACTTGAAAAGTGCATGGATTCAGCTTCAACCATCACCCCACCGTTTTGCACGTAACTTGTCATCTTGGTCTTTTGTGTAGAAAGAATATCCGTTGATATCATAACCTCGTCCAAGTGATGACCGATAAGAAGGCCCCCAGGCTAACCACTCGATTGTAGCCGACACACCGGTCTCGTGCAATACCTTCTCCTGGAACCACTTTATAAATGTCTTCTTTTGCTCATTAGCTATCTCGCATGTCATTCTTCCTTGGATTCATATTCTTCAAACTCTTTCGTGTTCATCAATGTATGGTTGAACTTCTTCCGTATTATTCAAGATGTACGGGTGTGCTTGCAACACCTCTGCACGAAGCATATTCTTCAGTTTGATTCCTCGAGTTCCCTCACTTATCCCCTTATCATGCTGAGATTGTAACGTCGCCCCTGATAGATAATCTTTACAAAACTCCATAGCCTCTTCCACTACATATCTCTCAACGATTGAGGCTTCCTAAGTCGATAAGGATTTTTAGAATACCCTTTTAAGATCTTCATGTATCGCTCGAAAGGGTACATCCACCTTAGGTAAATTGGACCGCAGAGCCTTACCTCCCTTACCAAGTGCGCTATCAGGTGCACCATTATATCGAAAAATGCGGGAGGAAAATGCATCTCTAGTTGGGACAAAATAATATAACCCTCATTTTCCAATTCATCCAACTTTTCAATGTCAATGACTTTGTTACATATAGCATTAAAGAAAATACACAATTTTGTTATAGTGGTCCGCACTTCATCTTTCATAATGCCCCTAATAGCTATTGGTAATAGTTGTTGCATCAACACATGATAATCATGAGACTTCATTCCCACTAACTTCAAATCGTCCATTGAAACACACCTTCTCAAATTTGAAGAATATCCTTGTGGAACCTTAATGTCATATAGACACCCACACAAACTTTTTTCTCCGCTTTTGATAGTGTATGAGTTGCTAGGCTCCATGTATGCCCTCTTACCATCTTCCATTACTCGTGGATGTAACCGTTCTCTTATTCCCATATCAACCAGGTCTAGTCTCGCACTAATTCCATCCTTAGTCTTCCCTAGGTATGTGCAAAAGAGTACTTGACAAGGCTATCGCAAACATTTTTTTCCACATGCATCACATCAAGACCGTGTCTCACATCAAGACTACGCCAATATGGAAGATCAAAGAAAATTGATCTCTTCTTCCATATATTCTTCTCACCCGCAATCTTTTTCTCGCTTACCCAATGTGACATTGATATGCATCACCCGACTATAGACTTCCTCTCCTAAGTTAATGCCTTTGGAGCCGTTCTATGCTCCGTAATCCGTTAAAACGCTTTCTTAACTTACGATATGGGTGGAACCGATCAAGAAACCTCCTGTGACCGAGGTAGACCATTTTTTTCCATGCTTTAATTGCTGGAAGTTTGTGTCAGCTTCACATATTGGACATGCTTTATGCCCCTTCACACTGTACCCAGACAAATTTCCGTATGCAGGAAAGTCGTTGATCGTGGTAAAAATCATTGCACGCAACTTGAAGGACTCCTTCTTATATGCATCAAACACATCTATGCCTTCCTCCCACAACTTCTTCAAATCCTCAACCAAAGGCGCCAAGTACACATCGATATTGTTACCGTCACTTTTGGTCCGAAATCATCATAGAAAGCATCACATACTTGCGTTTCATACATAGCCGGGAGGTAAGTTGTATATTACAAGGAGAACCGGCCATGCACTATGGGTACTGCTAAGAGTTCGATACGGATTGAAGCCATCCGTACAAAGCCCCGGCCGAAGGTTTCTTGGCTCAATGCCAAATTGGGAACATTTCGTCTATTTTCTTCCATTGGAGAGAGTCACGGGTGCCGTAGATATTTTCCATCGGATATTCTCTCATCAGAATGCCATCTCAACTTCTTTGTTGTTGCTTCACTAGTAAACAGACGCTTAAACCGAGGAATTATGGGAAGATACCACAAGGCCTTCAAAGGTTGCCTTTTTTTGTGTGATCTCCCGAACCACCACCTTTCTTCACTTTGTATCGTGAAGTTTTACACTTCGGACAATTACTAAGGCCTTCATACTCATTTCTGTACAATATGCGAGTCATTAGGGCAACTGTGTATCTTTTTATACTCCATACCCATCGTAGATAAGATTTTCTTGGCCTCATACATACGATTTGGAAGTACATTATTATCGGCAACATATCACACAACAATTCAAGCAACGACGTGAAACCGCTATCGAGTCCACCCACATGTTGCCTTTAAGTTGACCAAATGTAAGGTCCCGAGTCAACCATGTATACTTAGTACACCCGGGGAACAAAGGTGTCTCTGCATCACTCCGCACGCTATCATATTCATGCGGTTGTGCAAAGGATTCGACCTCAACATCATGAATCATTCTCTCCATTCCATCATCATCTACCTCAACTTCATTTTCGTAGGATGCACTTTGGGAGTTACCTCCTCACCATGCCATATCCACGTTGTGTATCGAAGGTTGATTCCATCACAAATTAGGTGGTCCCTTATATCAAGCAATATCCCTTCGAACCCCATTTAAACAATTAACACATGGACAATAGTACATCCCATTTTTTGTAGCCACATTCCTTCTAGCAAATTCAATAAACTCTTCCACCCCATTCTCATATTCTTCACTAGTTCTCAAAGCATTCATCCAACTATGACCCATTTTATTATCACCTAAGACATTTCCAACAACAATCAAGTTCATAACAATTTCAAGAATGACATGGTTTTTTCTCAATCTTGTAAAAAAAAAAATTGGCAAAGATTTCCCCTCAACAAGAAGACATCCCAAAATTTCAACAACAAACCATTTCAACTTAATTCAACAAAACTTACTAACTAAGGCAATTTAGAAAATATCAGCTATTAAATCCAATAATTTCATCAATACAAAAAACTAAAATATATCTAAGTTGTCTAAGTCATAAACTATAAATTATGGACATCTAAGCATCATTATTCATACTACAAAGATTACCTAGTTCAATGCACATCAACAAAAAAACAATATTTAACTATAATTACCTCAACTTTAAATTCCTCTCCTTGAAATTTATTTGCTCTATTCAACCTAAAGACAACAACAATAAAGACAACATTAGAATTATTCAAACTAACATATGAGCGGGAATAATTGTATGACAAAATCAACATGATTAAAAATACCTACCCTAGGACCCCTCAAGCTCTTGTGGGTTGTTGTCGTGGCCAAGTCACAAACAAGTAGTCGGTATAAGATCAATATTTATCAACTAAATCCCCCAACACTGATCTGTTCCAATTCCAACTTGATTAATAGCAAGTCCCTGTCAATCATTGATGGCATGACATGAATAACTAAATGATATTCCACAAGTCACAAATTAAATCCATTCCATTCTTCAATTCCATAATATTCCTTTCTCAAACATTTCATTGAACACTTCATGCGCATTCCAAAGGCTTGCACAAAGTAAGTAAATTTAATCCTTGAAATTTCCAATCAACTTCTTTCCTTAATAATACATCATCATCTCGGAGTTATAAGGCTTCCAAATTTTATATTTGAACAAGATTCAAATTGAAACAATTTCAAACGGTATCTAAATTTCTCTTCAAATAATATAGGAAATAATATAGGAACACTTATCCAAATGAACTTTTCTTTCAAACATTTCAAGAAACACTAAATAATGTGCATTGCATATTAGGCAAACTCCAAGAGCATTCATCCCTTCTCATCACAGCCCCAAAATTCATATGTCCCAACTATAAATCCACTTTATTTAGTTGCCAAACTTGGGACACCCAAATCAAATGCCAATTAGGAGAAAGGCAACAATTTTCCAAATCATGGATCATATACAAGAAGGAAAAGAAGACATGACAGTAAATTTTCAACAGGGGTAACAATAATGAAGAATACATCAAATACCAAATATAAATAATGCATCAAACTTGTCAAGTTTCGGTGAACCATCAAGCATAGCGTTCTCCCTTGTTCCTGCCACCTTCACGTAAATAAAAATAAACCAATATGAGGTGGGAACCATAACTGAAGGAAGAAGGCTTGATGACGAGGTGACACAGGGAGCACAGTCGATTTGCGCGGCGTGGTGGAGGTGGAGACGGAGGAGACGCCTGCGAAAACGAAAATGGCAAGGCCGGACTAGGGGAAGGAGGCGAAGATGTGAAATGATGCAAGGCCGGGGAACTAGGGGAAGGAGGCGAAAAACAATGTGAAGTGTGAAGTGCCGCGAGAGGGAAATGATGAAGGATTTCTATCGCATGGATGAGTTTTGGTGGATCCGAGTGGTCATTTAGGTTTTATTTTGAATATAAGCGACACAGAAAACAGTTCGTCGCCACTTTTCGAATAGGGACGACTGAAATAGAATAAGGTCGCCACTTATCGAAAATAGGCGACCTGAAATAAAATCAGGTTGCCACTTTTCAAACATAGGCGACCTGAATGTGTTTCAGGTCGTCCCTTTTCAAAAAATTGGCAACCTGATTTTATTTCAGGTCGCCTATTTTCTGACCTGAAATATAATCAGGTTAAACATAGGCGACCTGAATGTATTTCAGGTCGTCCCTTCTCAAAAAATTGGCGACCTGATTTTATTTCAGGTCGCCTATTTTCTAAAATCTCTTTTGCCGCCAAGTCCCATATCATATTTTCCTTGGCGCCCATATCATATTTTCCTTGGCGCTAAGTAATTAGTCGATTTTAGGCGTCTTGAAAAATATTCAGGACGACAAAAATAAATTTTATTTCAAAAAAAAAAATTAAATATCATGGCGCGAATAAAAAATTCTCCCATATTACCTTATTTGGCAGATTTTAGGCGTCTTGAAACAATATCAGGACGTCAAAAATGAATTTTATTCCAAAAGAAATTAAATACCATGGCACCAAACAAAAAATTCTCATATTTCTTATGGCGGAAGCAATTAAAGCGTCCTTAAAAAATGTTAGAACGCAAAAAATCAATTTTAGAAGTCCTAAACTTCTATTCAGGACGTTGAAGGCATCATTTTCCTATATATAATTACAAGAATGCCATTGTCTTCATTTTTTACTACTTGTTTTTTAATTAGGACGTTTTTTAGGGTAGTAATATCCAAGTTTTGTAGTAGTGTTTTCCAGTATACTTTCATTCTATTAGTGTATTCTTTTTCTCTGGAGTTCCTTAATTAAGAAATAATAATGAGTGTAAGAGGATGACACAATGGTGCGTTCTTTATAATATTGAGCAGACTGTTAAATAGAAAAAGTCTAACGTAGGCATATTTGGCCATCTGATTTAGTTATTAGCATCTATGCGTAGGAAAGAATAAGCAGAGTTTATGTCATCTGTAATGAAAAAAGAATTGGAGATTGAATAAGAGGCATTAGTTAATAATTAAGGTAATTAACGAACAAATTAATGCATCATGTTGAAGGATTGTTGCAACCGCACAAATGATAAACACAAGTAAAAGTAATGTGAAGGACCTAACCTGAAGAAATGATTCATAAGCATAAGCAAATGCAAGTAATTAAGGGTAACCCATTACTGAGTAAATAGAAAACAGCAGACTTGAATCTGAAAAACAAGTTGTGGGAGCTGAAAGTTTTAGAAAATGACCTAAGGTCTAGTTTTGCTTTATTATATGATTCTGATGGCCCTCTTCAACACTGTAAGCCTATATTGGGAATAAATGCATAGGCAACTTTCTTGATGATAACAAGTTTTATTGGAATGATTATTAATGCATGTATGCTGCAAGTACTTCTTTTTAATGATCTTATTTATATGTGATCATATGAATAACAATAAACGAATGCATCTGTGAAACTTGCTGTTTGTCAAATCCACTCTTGAATAACAGTAAATTTATATTCCTGCTTCATTAGCATTTCCAGAGTGAGTCTATGACTATCTAATGGAAAATAACAACTGTGTAGGAGAAGTTGCCTGAATCATTTGGTTTACCAAGGCATTTTTGTGAAAGCATATGGAACCAAACTTTAAAGGTTACGATATCAACTACGCAAATTGAAATATTTCAGCGGGGGTAGATGCCCCCACTGATGTAATATAGGTCCGCCTATGGCAATGATCCTATCAGGCCTTCAATCATTATAAGTAGTGTGGCATGCTCAAGTAGATCTATGTTCATTTCTATTAGTCTCAATTCGAATTTTCCCTTTGATTCAATCTTGTATTTTTGGATGATACAGGGATTTAAGCTGAAAGATGGCTGCAAGTTTTGCATCTAAATGTTCTCTTGGTACGTGGTTTTGTACTTGAATTATTTATTGGGAGGATCCAGCTTTAAATTTACATTTCCTATTGGTTTGTTATATTTACTTGCCGGAATGACTTTGCAATAACACGTTCAAACTTTAGTTTTGACTATATTTTTAGAGATAAATGCCATTTATGCATCATCCTTGCTGGAGTAGCATGACACTAAGTCTAGTTCTAGGATGTTCACATCCAATATGGTTCTACAATATACACTCCTACTTGGGTGCATAGAATATGTGTTGGACATGGACATAATCTCTTGTTTGAATAATCACGTTCATGAATCTAGACAGGCCCCTGGGACAAAAGGGAGGTGTTTGGGAAGGACGGGATAGTTTTGAAATTCAATTATTGAATTACATACCTAAGATTCTGCTATCTTTGCTGTAAGATGATTAGAAAAATAATCATGCTAAGTATTTTCTGAAAGTGATTCTTTGATTCTTTCCAGTTTCAATGTGTAAGTGTGGAGTAATTTTTTGTGGAAGGGGAATTACGATTTTTTTTTTATTGAAGCAACTGTCAGTGCTTTAAGTTTTTAAACGTCTAGTTTGCTGTAAGGTTAAGCCAATTAGGATGCATTTCAGTTGATCATTGAAAAAAGCTATCTTTGAATTTAGAAATTTCATCTTGAGTAAACCAATATAAAGTTTGAAGCAATACTAACCTTGTTTCAAAGTTTGGCTACTTTTGACTTATATGGTAATGATAGACAAATGGGTCGATCGGTAGTCACTAAATAGAGTGATGTTTGCTCCTGATTATGTGGGCCTGGAACTAAACGTTAATAATCTTATTTTGTTAACCCCACTGAGTCTTTAGCCAATGTTTATTTCATTCCTCACCGACAAAATAGTGTAATTCTTCAATGATGTTCAACTTGTTTAGTTTTTGCATTATATCCTTTATTTCCCCATTAATGCAATCAGTGAGTGGCTTTAACTCTTGAACGTAAATTTTTGCAGTAGCTAACTTGTTGCACTTTGTTTCTTATGTTGAAAATCGAACCAGTGGGCCATTCTCTGTTTGGTGGGCTAGGCAATAGTTTATCTGGTTTAGTTACCACATCACAAGAGATCATATGCAGCAAATTCTTGTCTCAGGTTAGTGTACAAGACTTTTAAGTTAATTCGAGATGTTAATTTAAGATTGTTTGAACAAGTATAAAATTTTTGATCTCTTTTCCATCCTGATAATTAATATATTTTTCTTTTCTTTCTCATAAAAATATGGCATTGATAGTTTTTACTTTGACAGTAATTTTTTCTTATATATCAATTTTGTCATGCCTGGAATGAGAACCAAAGAATGTTTGTTTTAGAGTGGGATATCTATATTATTGTATCACTCAAACCCTTTACCATCCTCTGTCATGACTGCCTTTTTAACTTAGAAAAAGTGTTGTGCATTTTAGCAGCAGCAGCAGCGCAGCTTCATACAGATGAGGACTATTAACTCCCCTTCTGTCAACTCTACGGCAGATTCTAACTCTCAATAATTGCAAACGGAGATAACTCAAATCAGAGAAGATTATGCAAGCTTGAAACAATATAACGAAATGATTATATTAGCATTGCAAGCACTTAGGATTCACTTACCTAATCTCTCTAACCCTACCGTCAATGGCGAGGCTCTCTCTGCTACCAATGCAAACAAAGACACTGAAAATGATAGTTGAATATTTTCATTGCTGTTGTACAAACTAACTTGGTCACTGTTTAGTTTAAATCGTGACTTTTTTTTCCTTCCTTTAAATTGTGACTTTTATTTTCCCTTCTAGTGACTTTAAATTGTGACATTTATATGAACATGTGCTTTTGAACTTGTTCAGTTTTCTATTTATATCAATATGCTTATTTTTTCATTTCAATGCATTTTATTTTATTTTTTTAAAAAAAAAAACTGCTTAAAAAAATGTAGATGTTTTTGCTTAAAAAAAAAAAAAAAAAAAAGCTAGACGTGACCAAACAGAGTCCATTTGAAAATTTTCTTCAAATTACCCACAGAATTACGTCTCAGATTACCTACGGGAATTTCGTCTCGGATTAGCCACGAAAAATTACTCACGGAATTCCGTGGGCAATTACCACGGAAAAATTCCGTGTGTAATTAGCGACGGAATTTTTCCGTCCCTAATCCGTAGGTAATTAGTAAATTAATTAGCCACGGTATTTTAACACACGAAAAATTCCGTCATAAATTCCGTAGGTAATGTAAATTCCGTGGCTAATATGGGTTTTTTTGTAGTGAGCGAGTAGAAGGAATATAAAAAACACATACAAATTGAGTGTGAAAAGAGAAGAAAGGAAATGGAATTTTTTATCATCTTATGGCAATACGGGAAGTTGATCACTTGTGTTCTAGTGCTTCAATATAATTATAATTTTTATGGTGCTTAAATTTAAATTGTGAGCTTGATCAAAGAAAAATGTAATTGTTTCATGAAAATATATTAAAGTTAAACATAAAATAAAATATAACTGAATTATTATATACAATATAAAAATATCTAAGCACATTACTTTTAATTAACATAATGGAAATTAATTAAAATTAAAAGAACCAAGAATTCATAATGGATATGCTTCAATGAATGAATATTACGTTTGTTGATGTATAACATAATAAAAATGTCATTTGAACTTTTAAATCCTATTGACAATAACAATAATAAGATTAACAAAAATAATAAAGTAATTGCCAACTTTTTTTTAAGAAATCACCTATTTAAGATTTTAAAATTTAAATAGTATTAAAAAAAAATTTCTAAAAATAATGAATAAGGAAGTGGCATGATAACAAAGGCAAGGAGTACAATAAGATCTAACAAAAGTATCTTGAGAATTCTAGCTCCAACAAATATGTTCAAATGTGTCGGATTAAAATAAGTTGTGAAGTGATTTCAATGCTTAATCCTTCTTAAGATTTATAGGAGTACAAACTAGCCGGTGAGGCAATAAATGTGATTAAACCTATAACCTAATATTAAGCGTACAAAATCATGAAATAATGAAAAAAATTGGTCAATAGTCCCACTTCTTATTAAAGAAAATACCATTGATTACACTTTCTATACCGTCCCTGCAACAACCAATGTTAAAAGCTTGATATAAAGATTTTTTTTTTTTTTTAACTAGTGAACTGTGACTTTAGAGTTACAGACATGACTCCTTTTTTTTTTTTTTTTTTTTTGATAGCCCACCCAGTTTTTACCAAAACTTTCAATTCTAATCCTTATTGGCACCGCATTGGGTCCACAATCATAAGGAAGAGCTCCCAACACTCTTTTCTTCATTCTCATGCCTCAAAGAGGACAGTTAAGTGAGAAATCTAACTGGTTAAGTGAGAAATCCCCTTACTTTGCCAAATAATCCCAAGGGAAGCTTGAACTCAGAAGGAGCACGTTGGGGTTGGGTGATTTGGTTGAAATGACTAGGATTGCACTCGTTTTGTATATTTACTTTGCACATCACTATCCACCCACATCCCAATATGCCAATACTACCGTTGACAGAAGAAAGTCGAATGTGAAGGAAATTGTTATCACCTCTTAGGTGTTGCCAACAAGTTTTCTGATTAAATTCCAACACCTTTACGCAGAGGACATAACCTCGACCGTATCTCCCAATACCATATGACCGCTCTGCCCATATATTGTATTCGTCATCTTCTGGAGCTTTACTACTACAAATAATCCCACCTCCAAACCCCTTAATATGCAAGCATACAACAATTCCCGACCATTTACTAGCACGGATTGGAGGTACCTCCACTTTTATCTCACATTCAGCTCTTGCTTTATCAAAATGTTCTATGTTTCGATTAAACAATGATGGTATGTTGCCTCGTGATGGCATGATCACAAAGAAATTTTTGAGGAGGTCATATTCTAGCTGCATACATAACAAACAGTTGTTAACATTAAGTACCCAATGAAGGAAGCATATTTATGTGAGAAAAAGACACGAGACTGAGACACACATACCACCAAACCAAAGGGGGGGGAACATATACGGGAATTATCATATTTTTATCTTCGTTGTCGAGATTACATATTTAGTTTGCCCACGACAATCGAAATAAAAAATTAGTCATGTACTACATATGTAGTAAAAAAAAAAAAGAAACATAAATCATTATATAGAATGTAGGAAGACCAACATACCTCATGGTCAAGTGACGTCACCAAATTCAACATCAGTTCATCTAATGAATGTGTCATTGAATAACAACCGCAAGCTTCTAATCGAATTAGTCGTGGTGGAAGCCTTGGCAATGACACAAGCCTTTTACAATCCACCAATGAGAGAAAGACAAGTTCAAAAAGACCAGAGAAGCAATCACTGGGTAGATTTATTAAAGCAGTTGCACTTAGATTCAAATCTCTAAGACCAGTCAAGGATCCAAATGATCCAGGAAGTCCAGTTATAGATGTGTGACTAACATCAAGATATGATAATTTCTTCATACCTACCCCAAACTCTGGAAGCTTTCTAACATTTTTACACCCACCAAGATCAAACTTTCTCAAAGAATTTGTTTCTAATTTACTTGGTAGGCTGTTAAGATTTCCACAACCATGCAAGTCCACCTCAACAAGCTCTTTCAGCACTCCAAGTGATTCATGAACCTTGACCAGGGATATGCAATTACGAAGACATAAATGTTCTAGAGATTGAACATTTGAGAAGTCTGGAGTTTCAATAAAATCGAAAGAATAGCTCAAGTTGATAACCTTCAAGTGATTCATGGACTAGTCAAACAAAAGAATGAAAAATGATCAATCTCACTAAACAATGAATCAATCAAACATGAATACATAGATATATTTTTAAGATAAATATGCATCAACCTCACCTTAAAGCCATTCCAAAGTTTCTTCACGTTCGTATTACTTATTTCAATATGAACAAGTTTATCCAATGGAAGTGGAGGAGCTTCCAAAAATGCACAAGAAAGTTTCTTCGTTCCCGTTGGTATGTTGTCTGGATAATTTAAAACATGTAATCTCAGTCTCCTCATCTTTAAAAAGGCTACGAGATGTACTTCTCTTGCATTTGCGGACCAATAACTTTTCATAACAATAGCCTCTATTTTTCCAGTTGATTCCTAATAAAAAATTCATTTTCCATAAAAATACCATAAGAACGATAAATAAAGAATATCAGAAACATTAAAAGTTTGTCAACAAAATGAGATACGTAGAATTTAAAGCACTCACCTCGTTATCTTCCAGTACTTCCTTAATTTCCCCAAACTTAATTTCCATAAACTTCCACAAACTGCCATTGGGGGATTTTTGTTGAATTATATACCTACCCAGGTCTTCATATAAATCATGCACATCTAATTGGCCAAATTCGTTTTCAACTACTAAAGTTCTTTCAATCAAGACATTTATTCCAAGTACAGGACTAAGATCACAAGCTTTCAAAATATGAATCACGACTAACTTCCTCCAACCCTTGAAAAAACAAACAATATCTAAAAATATTGTCTTTTCTTTCTCATCCAATCCATCATAACTAAGTTTAAGTACTTGAAGAATATTTTTATAAGGATTAATTTGCTTCAATTTATCTAAAGCATCTCTCCACACAACTTCTTCCCTTCTCCCACAAAGATAAGAACCCAAAGCTTGAAGAGCCAATGGAAGGCCTCCCACACATTTAACCACGGATTTAGAATACTCTAAATACTTCTTTTCAGGATGATTTTTGTTGAATGCTTTTTTTGCAAAGATTTGAAGAGATTCGTCATCATTCATGGTTTTCATCTTATATATTCTTTCCACTCCAAATGAGGTGAGCAAGTGGCTATCTCTTGTTGTGATAATTATTCTGCTTCCTTTACCAAACCAATCTGGACTTTCACCAAATCCTTTAATTGGCTCATATCATCTATGTCGTCAAGCACAAGAAGAACTTTTTTATTGCAAAGGAGCTTTCTTATCATTCGCATTCCTTCATAACTATCAAATATTTCCAAGTCTTTTATTCGGAGACGAGAAAGAAGACTTTTTTGCAAAGAGACCAGACCTTTAGGCAAAGCATCTTTAACCTTTTCAAGAAAACAACAAATTTCAAACTTGTCTGATAGTTTTTCAAAAACAACTCTAGCAAGAGTTGTTTTACCCACACCGCCCATGCCCCATATTCCTACAAAACGTTTGTCATCCAACCCAATCTCCAAGAATGGAATCACGTCAGCGACTTTTGAGTCAATTCCAATCAAATTGTCATCAAAAGATTGTAATTTAGTACTCAAAAAACTCCATACTTCTCCAACTATATTTTCTATAAGATCTGCTTCGTGCCTAACAAAAAAATCATTGTTAGCATGAGTTATATATGTATATATAGTAAAATAAACTTAAAATGAAAATTTTGATTTCCATGAAAATTGTACTATTGTTTATAAAGCTACACTATTTTCTTAATATAACTGGAAATTGTTATTAAATTTTCATAAGAATATAAAGTCAAGAGCAGGAATGGAAATAAGTGGAATGTGAAATAAAGAGGAAGTCAAAGCACAATTTATCCATCTGCCCATTAATATTAAAAATGTGATCATTCTACCAGAAAAAAAAAAAAAATCAACTTATTTAAAATTTCGTTTCACTGTTGGATACAACTTTATCAGCATATTAAATATCAATGTGTATTGTCATTCAGATAACCCATTCATCAATCAAAATTCTCTTAACAAAACAAAACAAATATTACCTTCGGTCCTAATTATAGCAACAACTTTTGTAGTGCAATTTTCATTACAAAAGTGTTCCTATAATTAAGTCCGGAGGAAGTACCTTTCAATTTTCCGCTGTCCTTAATATGTTTCTCACAAATTAAAATGATCTTATGCATAAAGGGACTTTTCACTTCAATTAAAATGACATCTCCATTCAGGAAAAAAAAAAAAAAAAAAAAAAAAAAAAAAAAAAAAAAAAAAAAAAAAAAAAAAAAAAAAAAAAAAAAACTTGAAAGATCCCATATAAAGTTACTTAAAAAAATTTTTTTAAAAAAAAAAAAAATCCTAGTCACGTTGATAAATTCAATAAATCATTGAGTCATTAACCCAATTTAGGATTTTAAAATGTAATGAGATTAAAAACCTCTCCTCCATGCTCTGTAAAGAGTTCTATTGCTCTGTAACTTATATTTTAGATATGTATGTATGCATATGTATATAGAGTTTTATTACTCTATAACTTATGCTTTTCAATAAATATATATACACACAAGTTAATATTTAATAAAGCAAGATATGATTCATCTAAAATTTACTTATAATAACTACCGTATAAACCATGGTAGTTTTTTTTTTTTTTTTCAAGAAAATATACCTTTAAGTATCAATTAACAGATTTTTCAACTACAAATCATTTAACCGATTATGGCAATTGTTGTACTTTCGTTTTTTTTTTTTTTTTTTTACCTGAAGTATTCTTAATGATCGTTTTAGAGCACACAAAAACCCTTTGACTTAGGAATTTTATTTTACTTTATATTAATGATACTATATTGAGTAATAAAATCATAAAGCAATAAAACACTTTTAAAAGGAGAGAAGAGAGGAGTGTACTAAAGTCATTTTACTAACATTTTAAAATCTCAAATTGGATTGATAACTTATTCAAAGATTTGTTGACTTTACCAACTTAATTTAGAATTTTCCTATTTTATATAGCTTCAGATGAGATTTTCCCATAAAAATTACTATAATTTTAAGGTATTTGAAAATAAATTAAGTCAGGTTAAAGAAAAGAATATTGACTCATGTATCTTGGTAATATGTGAAAAATATTAAATAAGCTATAAAGGTTAATAATAGACAACGCATATAATTCAAACGAACTACGGTTTTAAAAAAAATTAAAAAAAAAAATCTAAACGAATACTACTTATAAACTAGAGTAAAATACTCTAATTACCTTTTTATTTTACCTTATTTAATTACACAAACATCCCCTTTATTTTAAAAACATACATTTTATTATAAATTATTAACACTGTTAAAGAATATTTTAAAAAGATTCTTCAAGTTTATTTTTAAATTAAAAAACATATTAAAATAAATATTGTTTACTAATTTACTTCTTATTATACCAAATCTCTAATTTACCTTTTAATATTAAAAAAAAAAAAAAATCTAAACGAATACGTCTTATAAACTAAAATAAAATACTCTAACTCCCTTTCTATTTTGCCTTATTTAATTACACAAACATCCCCTCTATTTTAAAAACACACACTTTAAGACAAATTATAAACATAGTTAAAAAATAATCTAAAAAGATTCTTCAGATATATTTTTAAATTAAAAACATATTAAAATAAATAATGTTTACTGATTTACCCCTCATTATACCAAATCTCTAATTTACCTTTTAATATTGAATTTCATTAATGATCTATTTGATATTTTTACTAAATTTAATTTAAAATAAGTTTTAGTAATCTATTTATGTGGTAAATATTAAAACTACTTTAAAATTTGAGTAATTACTTTTAAGCATATATGTTTAATTAAATATTCTTAAAATTTTAAATTATAAGATATTAATATGCAAATCTCATAATAATATCATTTTATAATCATATAACTTAATTGAGTGTGAATATATGTGTGCGTATTATCACAAAACAAACATCATCATACGTGTTTAAAAATTTTATAAGTTTTTGAAAAACAAAAAAGGTTAAACATTTATATTTATTAAAAAAGAAAGATTTATAATGATAAAATTAATTAACTTTATAATATGGTCTTTAAAAGTATGATAAAAATTTAACAAATTATTAACTTCTGTTAACTTTGAATTTTATATGTGATTAAATGATTCTTATTTTATTTTATTTTTTTGCCAAAGATTACATATTACTAAGTAATATTATTTATTTTAAGGAGGCGCATTTTGATCAAAATAATGAGTGAATTAACAGTTATTGAATGGATAAAAGTTAAATTTCAAAATTTTGATTTTACAAGAGATTTATATAGGATTTTAAAATAGAAAAGATGTCTCCATAATTTAGAATAAATATTTACTCTATGAACTATAATTAAGCTATTGAAAATGAATAAAAATTAACATAACCAGCACATTCATAAGGGATATGCTGCAATCAACGAATATGACCAATTTTAGATATTGAATGATTTTATTATTTTCTCTGGTCTTAATTATATAACATATTTAATCGATTTTGGAGAAATTAAGGAGAGAAATTAAATTAGTTGATTTAACTCATTTTCTTAAAATACCCCGAGTAAATTTAAAATAACATAAGTAAAAGTGAATCAACAACTCCCACCCCTACATATCTCTTCGACCAACTTTTTTTTCACATGCTTTCTAATTAAGATAATAGTCTTACTATATATATATATATATATATATATATGTATGTGTATATAGATCTATCTATATACATAGATATATATATATAGATACACACACCCATATAGCAGATATATGTATAGATGTATATTTATGTGTGTGTGTTTTTTTCTTTTTCTTTTTTTGTATATGTACACATATATATATAGACACACAAAACACAGCTATACATATACATGTACACAAATATATACATATATAAATATACATAGATACACACATAGA
Source organism: Acacia acuminata (assembly GCA_019022655.1). NCBI lineage: Eukaryota > Viridiplantae > Streptophyta > Magnoliopsida > Fabales > Fabaceae > Acacia > Acacia acuminata. The sequence goes on along the minus strand of JAFJYI010000267.1, from coordinate 457,347 downwards.
CACGCGCATATACAAACATACATATATATGTTTATAAGTGTGTGTGCGTGTGGTATTGCAACTCACATACATATAGTCACCAACAACTAAACACACTTAAGAAAATAAAATATAATTATTTTAGAAAGAAATTGACAAAAACTAAAAAATTATCCTATAATTAAAACCAAAACCCACCTCCAAATATTGTTGTATAATCATAATTAAGAACAGAGGAAGTATATGAGTTATTAATTGTAGATTCTCATTTCTGTTCAAATGGATGCGAGATATTCCAGTTATTGTCTAAATGAAAGACTAAAATTGATTATGAAAAGAAATATAAAGTTAAATAAATATGGAAAATATGATTAAATGGTAGTAAAAGAAAACGTACTTGCCCCTGGTGTCCTCACCAGCTATGTTGCCAATTTCAATCAAAGCATTTCTCCAATTCTGCACAATCGTTGAGTTTTTTCCGAATTTCTTTTCATGATTTGCAAAGGCTTCCATAAAACTTTTTGTTTGGTTCCTAACATCGGCTGGGTCAACATTATAGAAGATGGGATACACTCGCCGATGCAATGTCTCATGAGATTCAAGAATCTTTTGAAGCTCATTCAAACACCATTTCGAATTTGCATAATTTTCAGAGATAACAATAACTGCACAGAGAGAATCCTGAATTGCTTGAGACAGATTTTGCTTTATATTTCTCCCTCTATCGAGATCTACATCATCCCTAAAACACTTGATGCCACTTCTTTTGAAAGCTTCATATAAGTGACCTGTGAAATTCAAGCGAGTGTCTTGTCCTGCAAAACTCAAGAAAACATCATGTTCCCATGGAGGAGTTGAATGAAGAGTATTAGAAGTAGAAGAAGATTCTCCTCCCGACATTATATGCCGTTTCAGGGCTTCGCTCCTTTCGTTATATCTCCTGTGGAATGCGCAAAGACATGGAAAGTAATAAGAGGTATGAAATTAAAACAATAGACGAAACAATATATAATAAGGCCAAAAAAAAATTAGTGCAGATCTATAAAACCCGTTATACCATAACCAAAACTGTTTTGCGAAGGATGTTAAGCGATCTCACTTTCTTCTCCACACTCAAGACTCACGGCCAAAAGATGATTTACTAGGACTTCATAGTGACTTTAGCTAGCTAAAGCTTTGGGTAATGGCGAAGACTGAAGATGTTCTTTGAGAGCTATTATATGGTAGCAGTTTTTCCGCGTCTGTGAAGTTCACTTTTTTTTCAAGGTAAAAATGTGGAACATACGCACATGGTTTCTTATTCTCTTCCCGGAAAGCGGCTGATGTCTTTATCTTGCTTTTTAAAATCATTTTTCTCATATAATTTTACAGTTCATTTCCATTAGATTTGATTTCGGGAGAAGGAGAGAAAGATGACAGAAATTTTTTTTCTCTTATCTTTATTAAAAAGTTTATTAAAATTTTTTAATATTTTAAAAATATACTCTCAATTAAAAAAATATTCTTTTTATTAATAACAATTTAGTTAATATTCTTCTAAAGATTTTTCTTCTCTCATTCCCTCCCCTCAACCCAAAAATATTCTTAATATACAGGTATCTTTGTTATGATTAATAAAGATAAATAATTATAGCCCGTCAATTTTAAAAATTTTAAAAACCTTTTCCCCTAAGGTAATGACAATTCACCTCTAATTAGATGTGTTTTTATAAGTTATATTTTATTAATCACTTAATTTAAATTTAATGCACATTTTTTTTAAGGGATGGCTACCAAAGATGATTAAAGAAATTATATTTTTGTTTTTTAAACATTAATTAAAAATAGGGTTAAGGTGCAAAAATACACATTTTTCTCCTGAGGAGCGCCCAATTGCAAATGCTTTTTTTTTTGGGTAAAGGAGCAAAAATACACATGTGTTTTTCCCCCGGGAGCGCCCAGCACCATATGTTTTTTTCGGGAGCAAAAATGCACATGGACTTTCAAAAGTGGAGCAAAAATGCACATCTCCGTTAAGATGGGTTAACTCTGTTAATTTTTCAGTGGGTCCCACATTATTAAAACAAATAAAAATACCTAACTTTTTAAATTTACGTTATTGCCCTCTTCCCTGTCAGGTCCCGATCAATACGCCTGGGATTTTATTCCTCTGTGCTAACTCTTCGATTCCAATTTGATTTGTGCGTTTTCCTTTTGGTTTCCCCCTTGATTTTGCCCTCTTCCTTATCAGTCCCGATCAAAACTTTTTTATTGCTTTTCAACCTTGAAATGGCTGCTAGTTGAGCTTTAGCGGGCATTCTTCAAGGAGAAAGGCATTTCCTTGTCTTGGTCCAGTAGTGGTCCTTTATATTCGCTGGGATAAAGTTTTTCCTCTACAGGGGCCTTGTGCAGTAAACCCCCTATAGGCGGTCGTCTGTCGTCGTAAAGTAGTCCCCACGAAGCTTTCGGGAAGCGGACAACCATCACCTAGTAGATCTACGGCTTGCAAAGAATTGAAAATGGTGATTTTTATGATTCTTATCCTCCCTTTACTGCCGATGATGCTTCGCGTTTCTAGCTGTTTCAGATTTTCTGAATTTTTTTTAAGCTACATAATTTCTTTATTGATGAAGAGGGTTTTGTTTTTGTGCATTTGTAGATTGAGATTGTAGATTTAGGGGGTAGCCATGGCGAATGGATTTGGGGAATCGACGAGCACATCTTCTCAAAGCTCATCTAGAATGGTTCGAATGATGCTGGGTATTTTAAATTCAATATATGTTTTAATTTAGCATAAGACCCTGTTATTACTCTGTGCGGTCATCTATTTTGTTGCCTTGAAGCATCGTAGGACAGCAGGGACCCAAAGGTTTCCACCACCAGTTCCGCCGTAGGGACCCAAAGTTGCCGCCGTCGGTACCGCCTCAGGATCTAAAGGTGAACGACTGACTGACAGGGAAGAGGGCAATAACGTAAATTTAGAAAGTTAGGTATTTTTATATGTTTTAATAATGTGGGACCCACCGAAAAATTAACGAGTTAACCCATCTTAACGGAGATGTGCATTTTTGCTCCACTTTTGAAAGTCCATGTGCATTTTTGCTCCCGAAAAAACATATGGTCTTTGCGGCGCTCCCGGAAAAAACACATGTGTATTTTTGCTCCTTTACCCTTTTTTTTTTTGGTGCAAAAGTGCACACGTGGTTACGAATTAGGTGTAAAAATACCGTTTGACCGTTAAGTTTGATTTTTTTTGCTGACTGGACGATGACGTGGCACTTCAAAGGTGCAAAAATACACATGTGATTTGTCGAAGAGCGCCCTACAACAATTTTTTTTTAATTTAATAATTTTATTTTAATTACTACCTAATTGCTAAAAAGATATTTAGAATACGACTTGCATCAAAAAATACTTCATAAGCTTGAAAATTTATTTTTAGATCTGAAAAAAATATTTCAAGGTACTGACTGGTACTAAAAAGATACTTTGAAGTATTTTTTCTGCACTAGTCAGTATCGTGAAAGTACTTTTTAGTACCAATCAAGACTCAAAATATTTTTTTCAATATCAGTCAATATCTTTTTAGTACCGGTCAATACTTGAAATATTTTTTCAAGATCCTAAAATAATCTTTCAAGATTATGAAGTATTTTTTCTAAATCTACCAAGATCCGAAAGTACTTTTTAGTACTAGTCGAAGACGCTAAAATATTTTTTTAGTATCGATAAGATCCTTTTTAGTACCGATCAATACTTGAAATATTTTTTCAAGATCCTAAAATAATTTTAATTGAAGTAAACTTATTAAATTAAATAATAATAATTTGGTGTTGGACGCTCTTTTTGACAAATCACATGTGTATTTTTGCACATTTAAAATGCCACGCATTGTCCAACAAAAAAAAAGTCAAACTTAAAAGTCAAAGTCAAATTGATAGGGAAAAACCTTATAACCTTTAGACTCTGCAAGTGTATGCCATAATAGAGTGATAAATAAAGTATCGCTCCCACGATGACTCAGTCAAACTAGTGATTAGGTGTCAAATTTCCTTTTCTCGTTTAAGTTCAATAACAGTAAAATAAAAGAATTTAATAACAACAAGCACTTTCGAGAGAGAATTCAAATATCAAGGAGGACAACCTGAGATACTAATCCCTTGTTTGTTTCTTAGATTTTATTCCCACAAAATTAGTTCTAACTTAACTTCATCAGTTAATCTAGAGTATTAATATTTATAAGTGCCTGTCGGTCCACTTATACACCTACCTCAAATAATCATGCAATGTCTCACATAATTAATTAAGATGCAATTCAAATCGGGCCACTCTAATTTGATTATGCGAGCTTCTAAGATATGTCTATCCTAGATGCAAATTAGATTAAAACCTAACTTCACGTTAAATTTAAACCTAATTCCACATTATTTAATCCAAGGTCAATTTAGGATTCCCTTCACAAGCTTCAATCATAAATCCCCAAAACACGCTTAACGCGGCCAATCACTAAGAATAAATAATAAAAACAAGATTAAATAAACTGATTAAAATTAAGGGAACAATCTCTAAGTCTCAAACAAGTTATAAGATTTACAGTCGAAAAGAAAATTAGCCACACGTGGTTATAAGAAAATCCATCGCAAAAATAAGAAATTCAAATCACAGCATGAAGAGAAGAAGAAGAAGAAGAAGAAGAAGGACAAGATCACAAAATTGTGGAGCCTTCTCCTTATACAGCGCGTCCTTGCTCTTCTTCTTGTGCCATGCGTCATGTTCTCTGCCTCCAAAAATTGTTCCCTCTGTCTCCTTTCTTTTTCCAGCGCACACCTCCTTTTATTCTTGATTCTAGGTCTTTAGGCATTTTAATTTGGTCAGCCCAATCACCTTCAATCACATGGTCCAAAGCATTGAATCCGTGAAGAAAAATCATGCTTCCTTGATCCTTACGCCAATGAAAAAGAAAAGGAAATTATATGGGAATAATAATAATAAAACTGAATTTATTCAAAACCTCTCATTATTATGATTTATTTCCTAAACTCCAGAAAATTTTATTCCAAATTGAAATCCCATAATCGATGCATCCAAATTGATATCCCTTAAAATCATACTAAAATCTCTTTAATTTAAAGATTGATGACTTCCTAAATATATCAAAATATGTCTCAAATCAATTAAAAATAGGAAGTCATCACAAACTTAACGGTCAAACGGTATTTTTGCACCTAATTTGTAACCACATAGTCACTTTTACTCCCAAAAAAAATATTTGCTACTAGACGTTCCTCAGAGAAAAGCACATGTGTATTTTTGCACCTTAACCCATTTTAAAAATAAGTGAAATGATGATAAATACGACTTAAATTATCCCCTTAAGGCTTGAAACAAGTTGTCCTTTTAGTTTACCTTTTTCCTTTAAAAAACATTTAAAAGTACTTAAGAATATTTAAAAGTAACGGACGCAATTAAGAAAAATATTTTAAACACCATAAAACACTTTATTTGCTCTAAAAAAATGCTTAAATTCTGCATTCACCATAACCCTTTGACCCTTTCCTTTAGCGAACAACTACAATTATATCTGTGAAGAGATGAAAACTAACATCTATCTTTATTATCCTAAATTTACGCGTTTATGCGGAGTCATGGTAATTATTATTTTTTTTTTAAAAAAAAAAAAAAAAAAGTAAGGTCAATTTCTACTTTCTAGAAACATTTTATACTCTTATTCATAGATTATTAGAAACGCAAAATTTATGATAAAAATTAATATTTTTTCAATAGTAATATAGTGTGAATGCTGTAAAAAAAAAAAAAAAAAAAAAAAAATCACGTGGAAGAGTATTAGAAGAATTGTGCTAGCGTTTATTGCATTTAATTAAGGATATTTTTTTCAAAATGTGAGTAATTTATTGGGAAAATTTATTTAAAGGCCTTTTTTATAGAAAAATCCTAAAAAAGGCCCCAAGATTATGAAAATCCCGAGAAAAAACCCAAAGGATTTTCGAATCTACGTGAATTGTTAACGAATCGATATAGTTGTTAATCTTAGATCATTAACAACTAAATCAGCCTCATTAACAAGAATTTGTTAACAACTAAATCACCAAGTTAACAACAATTTGCTAACAACTATATTAAATTTCCGCTTAACAACTCACGTAAATTCTAAATCTTAGAAAAGTCATCGAGCCTTTTTTGGGTTTTTCAGAATATTAGGGCCTTTTTAAGATTTTTCTGTAAAAAAGGGCCTTTATGTGAAATTTCCTAATTTTTTTAGTTTTAATTACTTATAAAGGATTTTTATATATAAACCAGAGAACAACACGCTTACACGCGCACAAGGCACAACCACATACATGAGGGAATTTAAAATTGGCGAAACATCCCAAAGCAAATCGAGTCAGTTTTTACGGCCTATAGCACCAGTCACTAGCACGTGATCCTGCTGATTACTTGACAGTTTACACCAGACGCCGACTGAATATTTTGTTTTCTTCTCTCATTTCACACTTGAAACGTTTCCACCTTCTTTTCTTCTCTCATTGTACACTTGAAACGTTTCCACCTTCTCTCATCTCACAATGCAGATTGAGTGGTGCAATCACTTTTTCTTTTCACCTTCTTACTGCATCAATTCTTCAATGGTGGGTGATGGCGACAACTCAGTGACTCCTTTGTCCCATTTCCATGAGAACCAATAGCATTCAAGCACAAAGATTATGGTTTTTAGTGGTTAAGAAACAAGGGCCATGATTTTGCCACTTGTTTTGGGTGGCAAAGGTAAAGATGAAACCTTCAAAATTAGGTTCTTAAAAAACAAACTGCGGATGAAACAAGAGCATAAAACAAACACGCTAGAAAATTATAGTCTTCCAGAATTTGGACTAACCAAAAAAACTCGTTTACGATTTCTTGATTGCAGTGGAAGATGATTGTTCTTTCTTTAAATAAAAAGCAATATATACATAATACTCTTTTTATCCTTACTATAAGAAATAATTATCTAATTTAATTAGATTAAGAAAGTTATTTGAGTTAGTTAATTTGACATATATTTTTTAAAATATCTTTATCATCTTCCTTAATTCCTTTATTCTCTCTTTTCGATTATTGTTGAGGGAGTATCATTGGAATAAATTAGAAAATATTGTAACTATAAAAATTTTATCTTATATTCAAAATCAAGTTTTTTTTTTTTTTTTTTTGGAAACAATACGAAGATAAACCACAGCAAAGGAAAAGTCAAGTCTCTAACATACAAACAAAACATTCTTTTTTTTTTTTTTTTTTTTGGAAACAATACGAAGATAAACCGCAGCAAAGGAAAAGTCAAGTCTCTAACATACAAACAAACAGAATACACACAAATAAATCAAAAACTACAATCAGATTCGCATGATATGGCGTCACAAAGTGAGAGAGAAGGTCCAACTTCTCTCTACTTCTCTACCGCGCCTCTTTAAGATCTGCCTTCCCTCGCCGGCGGCTTGTTATGCAGGTCGCCGATGAACACCCTTCTCGTTCTTGGGGTAAGCTTCTTCAGATCTGATTTGCCGAGGTGAGAGTTTTCTGGTTTTCTGTGTTTTTGTTTCTTTTTTGTGGTATGGGGTTTTGTGGTGGTGTTCTTGTCTCTAGAAATAAACAGATCTGTCAGATCTGAGCTCAAATCCTCTTGGTTGAATGGTTGTTTGGACGTTTTGAGACCCGATTATCTCTTGGTAGCCTGGACTGCGTTTTTGGGGGAAGATCTAAAGAGGTGTGGTTTGGTTTGTGGTTGATGTCACCGGATCTGTTTGGTCAGAGGAGCAGAAGTGTTCTTCAGGACATAAAGAGTCTTCTTTCTTCCAAGGTTAGGTTTTCTGGTTTCTTTACCCCAAGATGGGGTACCCAGTTAGCTGATTTAATTGCAGCTATTGCTTTTAAGATTATGTGCCCTTTAAGGTGAGTTTTCCAACCAACACTCTCTTGTTCGTTACTTCTAACCTTGGGTTTCGAGGAGGCCGATGATGCTCATGATTCTACTTCTACTCTTATATTTTTAATGTACGGTGCTTGGCTAATATTGTATTCAGTGTATTTTGTTGTTGTTGTTGTTATGTTGGTTGTATTTGTTTTAGAGTTATTTGTGGTTACTTTTATGTATTGTATTGATTTGGAGTATTAATATATATATATCCTTTGAGCAAAAAATAAAAATAAATCAAAAACTACAAACAACCACCATTCAATGAGTGAATGGAGGGAGAAGCATCATGAAGAACGGCATCCGCTTTCTGAGCATCCAAGGCTAAAAGAGACATCAAAGACGATGTTGGTTGTAAGACCCACCCTATCAGGTACATCCCTTTTATAAGCATCAGCTGCAATTAATTCAACGGCACGGTTACCCCCTTGAGGTAAAAGAGAAAGAGAACTCAACCTTGGTCGTTAAAAGACGAATAATATCGAAAACAATGCTCCTACTCCTCCAATCAATCATGTCCGGAGATCTAGCATCAACACATTCAAGAAGAGAAAGACAATCGATTTCAAAGATCACTTTTTCATGACCAAGATCAATAACGAGCATCAATGTCCTCTTCAGAGCTAAAGCTTCGGTCATGAATGCAGAGATCGATTTCACCTTATCCACAAAGCCCCACTTGAAATCACCAAAATGATCCTTACAGATAACTCCGATAGCAGTGCAGTCTTATTAGCCGAAAAAACACCATCACAATTAAATTTAAGCTTGTCAACAGATGGAGGGGACCAACAAGCTAGATGAGTAGGAATAACCCTCTATCCCTCCGTGCTTCTATGGCCTTTATCATAGTTCACCCAGAAGTCAAAATTATTTTTCCTCGCAGATTCAATGACATTAACAAGATCAAGAACTTTAAAATTAAAAACCATATCATTTCTTTGCTTCCAAGTAAATCATAAAGTCCAGCAAATTAATGAAAGGTCTTCTTTACTCAAGGATACCTGTAATATTAATCCACCAAGCATTGAAATTTGACATGTTGGCAACATTGATTCTTGCACGAGGTACAACCGAACCAAATACATCTAGTCCAAGGACCGTGAAAGAATAGCTGCTCAATTGACTCAACGTCACCATGGCAAACCGGACAAGTGTATCCCTGGGATCTCTTTCTACGATAAAGGGGCTCATTAGTAGCAATGACTCTATTTAAGATTCGCCAAATAAACTAATGCACCCTTGGGATAACCTTAACTTCCAAATCGAGTTCCAGTAGGTTGAGGGAACAACTAACAATGACCCTACCTTGTTATCATTCATAAGATTATTCTCTTTGCCTCTGTGATATCCCATTTTCATTGAGTATACACCATTCTTGGCACTGGTCACTACTACAAAAATTGGTTTTAACGTCCCTGATTGGCGTCCTATTATTAAAAAAGGAAGTAAAACAAAACGCGGTGGCATTTTTATAATTAGCAGGTAACTTTTGGAGTCTAATTTTATTTCTTAAACGCCAAAAGTGCAGCTCTGGCGCCAAAAGCAAACAAAAAGGAGTATAAGTTTGAAAATTAGACTCCTTGGGGCGAAAAAGCAAGCCATTTGGAGTCTAAGTCTATTAATTGGACTCCCTAGGTAGAAATTTGGAGTCTAATTTTTAGAATTAGACTCCTTAGGCCATCCCAAAAACACCCTTTCCCGCGGACCATCGCGATTCTCATTCTCTCGGACCCATCGATCACTCTCATTCTCTCATTCTCAACCATGGTATGCCTTCTCTCGGAGCCATCGATCACTTTCATTCTCTCATTCTCAACCCTGGTCCGCCTGCCCTCACTTCGCCGTTGCTCTGTCGTCCCCCTCTCCACCGTAGGTCCTCCATTCTCCGTCTCTCCCGCGTATTCATTTCTTCTGGGGTTGAATGTAGCTATATGTCGTAAGAACTCCGACGGTATTTACAATTTCGAGCCGTAAATTGGCCTCGCTTCATTATTTTGTCTTTTAATATCTTTGCATTCTGAGTGAGAGAATTATTTATGGTCGCTTTACCTAGTGATATCGGTGTGATGCATTTTTCGTTTGGAAGTATTTATAGCCCTGGTTCTGGTTTAAATCGAACAAAAAAATTAGCTTTTTATAAGTAGAAAAAAAATTCTTTCGATTTAAGGTGATAGTGATAGTGATGCAAATAAACTTTGAATCATAGACAGTAACGACATTTAGGTTTTCTACATCCTTATCAATCAAAAGTTTAATCTTGTCCTTTATTTCAATTTTGTTGTCCGATTCTCTTAAAATTTAGGTTTTTGTAGTCCTTTCTTTAATTGGGAAAAGAAATTCAACTCGGAGTCGTTCTTCCGTGCCTGAGTTTGTGGGTTTGCGTATGTGTATGTGTTTTTTGGGCCCAGAGTATGGGTACCTTGTTGCCTGGCTTAAAAGCCTGCTTCAGGCTTTCAATATAGTTTAAGACTTCTGCGCGCAAGTCTGAGGGAAGTAAGCAACTACAGGACTTTTATTTTTGTCGAACTCCTACAGCTTCAGCTGATTTTCTGTATGCATAGTTTCCCTCTTACCATCTTTTTTGTTAAGGTCTTTAAACTCCCGTTATAATAGATATATATTAACTTATTTCATGCCTGCAGTTTTCAGTCTGCTTGGTTTCCTCTTAGCATCTCTTTGTGAAGGTCTCTAAACTCTCACTATAATAGTCACGCATTAACTTGTTTTATGTTGGACTTTTTAAAAGTATTCGGGCTTAATTTCTGTCAATATGGCCTCCTTTGCTGTTGTGGTGTTTGGAGTTATCTAAGCCCCATCTGCTAATTGATTACATGATAATGATTGTAAAGAAATATTTTGACCTTCCAGTTTTTCACGTGTTAACCTGTATCATTCAAATGAATGTCATGGAATTGGATACAGAACCGTGTGTGATGAAAGCTTATGACGCTTGCACACTTTGAAACCCACATGCTAACCCCCAATGCCGCAGTGAATAGTATAAGCAACTATTAATTAAACTAATAAGGGCAAAAAGCTCTCTTTGTAAGAGATAGATGTCCTTGGGTTCGTAGGATCTGGGTGACTATTTGTGATTGACTCCCTATCATTGAGCAGATTTGATCTAGAATGATATGTAGTCTTTCCCATCCCCTTTTGTGCATACTTGATGGTTTTCAGGACCGGAAAAAAAAAGATGTGAGAATGATTAAGTGGCTACCAAATAGGTTTATTCTCCAACTCACATAAACTTTTTTTTCTTAAAAAGAAAGGTTTCATCTGAGGTTCTAATTGTTATACTGATGGGCAACTTAGAGCTTTTTTGGGGTAGTCAGTATTTTTTTCCCTTCATAATATTGCTTGATAGACAACTGAAAGATTTATGAAGCTGGCTCTAATTAAAAATGGTACATGCGGTTTGAGATTATGGTTGATACCTCTTACTTATCTATTTCTCTTCTTGATTTATGCTAGGTGTTTCAAATTGTTATGTTTTCAAGAGCCGACTACAAGAATATGCACAGAAAGTGGGACTTCCCACACCTGTCTATGAAACCATCAAGGAAGGACCTTCACATCAACCTTCTTTCAGATCCACAGTCATAGTCAATAATGTAAGATATGATTCTTTGCCTGGATTTTTCAATCGTAAAGCAGTAGAGCAGTCAGCTGCGGAGATTGCTCTTGTGGAACTGGCAAAATTCGATGAAATTAATCAATCCATCACCCAGCCCGTTGTAAGTTATCTTTATTATATAGGAACTTAAAAGTTTCTTGTTCTTAGTTGTAAATATTTTTCAATTTGTCTTTTCTTCTCAAATCTCAATCTGATTGGTATGTCTAGAGGAGGTTCTTTTTTTTAATCATAATTGGTACATTGTTGTTACTTCATGAGGGGTACCCAGATGTTTTAGTTACCGAGTTAGATGCCAAGTTGATAGAATTTAGGAAATTAAAAGAGAGAAAGGAACTAGAGTCGAGATCTGAAACTCTAGGACAAGACAATTATACTGAATAATACTTTACTTGACGCATAAAAAGTCTCCCAACATCCTGATATTGACCTACAACCTAATAACCGACTTGGTTAAGATAAGAACAACATAACTGAACATAACTGACTAAGAATAAAGAACTGCTATTAACTACCCTTTGAAATCCTAACAATGAAGTCGTAATGCCCAGAATAAGTTCTAAATGTAGTGTTGTGGACATCTTCAGGAAGGACACAAATCTGATGTTATTTAGATTTGAGATTGATTTTGGAGAAGTACTTGGCCCCATGTAACTCATCAATTAACTCATCTATATTGGGAATTGGGTACTTATCCGATATGTTGATTTAATTCAACTCACGGTAGTCAACATAAATTCTCCAGGAAGAGCCCTTCTTTGGTACAAGGAAAACCGGACTAACAAAAGGACTTACACTTTGCTGTATAAACCCTTTGCTTAGCAATTCCTCCACTTTCTTCTCAGTTTCATCCTTCTGTGAATAAGGATAACTATAAGGTTGAATATTAGGAGGAAAAACATTAATATAGAAGGGTATTGCATGATAGTGCTTCCGAGTTGGAGGAAGGTGTTGTGGCTCTTCAAAGACACCTTCATACTCCTGTAATAATACTTGCAACAATCAAATTGGTGTATGAGGGTGTCAGTGCGTTGAGACAAAGATGGTTCTGGCTGCGGAGAGTTGATAAGGTTGGTGCTGCAAAAAGAAGGTGATGAGTCAGGTTTTGGTGCCCTTTCATTTATAGTGCCCTCAACAACCAGGGGGTTGGGAGTGTGGATACTACGTTATGCTCTACATGTACTCCATCATTCGAGTGGACATACTTCAGATTTTGAGGAGGTGCTTTTTCCTTCATTTTCAAATGATAATATTTTTTGAAGTTGTACTTTAGTTGTGTAATTAATTCATTCACTTGATTGATTTAACTTATACCTTATTTTCTATTTTACAGATTTTTGGTACTAAGGATGCCTACTCAAACGAAGAAATCGATTTGGTTCGAAACCTGTTGGCTGGATATCTTCTGCAACACATAGATGAATGAAGTTAGTCTTCATATTGCTTGATTAGTAGTAGGTAGCTAGACAACATTTTGACACTTTGTTCTTCTGCAACACATAGATGAATGAAGTTAGTTCTTATATTACTTGACTAGTAGTAGGTAGCTAGACAATATTTTGACACTTTGTGGTGATTGTTGTACATAGAAGTAGTAGTAGTTACCACTTGAATTAGTTAGAGCTAATTGGTTGAAATGATTTGAAGTTAGCCAAGTTTGTTGTTACTTCTTTGTTACCTCTATGTTCAACTCATCATGAACTATGTATCTTAGGATATTTGTTATATAAAAGGTGTATATATTCTGTTTCTGTACAAGGTTAGCTGAGCTAAGCTTTTAGCACATTCTGGTGATTGTTTATGTAATGATGTTTTTTGCAAGAAATTGTGGGATAGTGAATATACGAAGCAACTATTTTACAAAAAAAAGAACGCTTAAGGAGTCTAATTACTGGAATTAGACTCCTAAAGTGAGACTTAAGGAGTCTAATTACTGGAATTAGACTCCTAAAGTGAGACTTAAAGAGTCTAAGTTACGGAATTAGACTCCTAAAGTCATGACTTAACTCCTTAAGTGACATAAACGAGCGTAACTGTCATGACTTAAGGAGTCTAAGTTATGGAATTAGACTCCTTAAGTCATGACTTAAGGAGTCTAACTTATGAAATTAGACTCCTTAAGTCATGACTTTAGGCGTCCAATTTCAAAATAGGACTCCTTAAGTTTCCCCTACTAGCGCCCCCAGATATACGTCCCCCCAAAAAGGACGCCAAAAGTACAAAAAATAGGACTCCGTATCCCTGTTTTGTAGTAGTGGGTCCACACTAGTTTATCAGCCAGCCCATTAGAAGGGATAGTGATAATGTATATAACACTCTTGACTTCCACCGATAGATATTGATCAATAGGAGAAAGCTCACATTTACCGTTGACAATAAGGTCATAAACTCATTAACATTAGAGATTGAAGGATCAACTAGGTTACTTGGTTTTTCTGGCAAATTAACACTTGGGACCCTTAATGCTCCCAGATTCTGACTACAGCGCCATCTCCTAAATCCCATCAGAGATCTTCCTTAAGATAATTTTTGCCATCCAGAATACTAGACCAGCACCATGATGCTTTATAGCCTTTTTTTGCTTGCATGAATCCATCCTTAGGGAAATACACGCTCTTCAAGACCCTAGCCCATAGATCTTTTGGGTTCGTAAGCAATCTCCAAGCCATTTTAGCCAGAAGGGCATCATTCATAACAAATAGCTCACGAAATCCCATCCCACAATTACTCTTGGGTGTAGTTAGAAACTCCCAAGCTTTCCAATGTGTAGTTCCACTAGAGGCCTTACTGCTCTACCAAAAGTTGGCTATAAGGCGACTAATCTTTTTACAGGTCTTGAGAGGAAATTTAAAACAGTTCATAGGTAAGATCGGAATTGCCTGAAGAACAAATTTAATCATAACATCTCGACCAGCAAAGGAAAGCAGAGATTGACCCCATCCTTGGATTTTATTTACAACCCGCTCAAGAATGTAAGCTAGAGCCTAGTGCTTTGTCTTTCCACAGATACTCGGGATGCCGAGATATCTACTAGACTTATCAAGATTAATAATCTAACCGGAGGCTATACAGTACATATTCAAGAGTCCTGCCAGCTAAGTGCAATTGCGCTGACTAGCATGCATATATAGAAGAGCGTCGTCAGCAAAGAAACTATGAGTAAGGTACAGGCAGCTATGGCTTAGCTTGACCCCCATAATGACATCGTTAGTCTGGCTCTTGCTGATCATAAGGAAGAAAACCTTAGCTATAATAATGAACAGATACGAAGAGAGAGGATCTCCCTGACGAATACCATTACTGGGAGTAAATGAGCTCACATTTTCACCTGATAAACAAATATTCAAACTAACAAAGCAACCACTTCTTTTTTATTCCTGAACCCACTACCTAATCCTTCTTCCATTACTTCAGAACAAAGGAAAGACTTCACTCTTACTGCTGTAACACACACCAAGATCGGAGAGGCACACCAAGGAAACCTCACCAACCCTCACACAAAAGAAGTATTTCTTTCACGTTAGAGATACATGTGTCCTTTATATTTACAAAATGACTTTTTCTATTTCATTTTTCAGTCCTTTCACGAAAAGTCTGGGAATAATAATAAAAAACTACAGTGGATGATCTCACCTAGCAAAATCAAGTTCTATGTGTCAGAAACCTCTAAAAAAATTCAGATTAATCAGATAAGAAATTGTCATCCAATCATCACCTAGATCAAAACCATTTAAGTTGAAAAGCTACTGAGAATATTCTCTCTCATACAGAGCAATTAAGAAATTTGCTTTTTTGTCCCTCAAACCCCGAATACAGCAGCACGCAATACCATATTAGGGTTTTCTACTTATTCCTCTCCTTTCTTTTCTTTATTTTTTTCCTTTTTCGAAAAATAAGAAAAGATAAAATAGGAAATAAATAAACTTAAGGTTTTTTTATGGCATGTGTGAAATTTGTTGAAAGTCCCTTATTAAAAAAAAAAAAAAATCACACTAAAAACTAAATAGACCGAAACTGAAAAACCAAATAAGCAGTATTTTATGCTTGAAAAAAAAAAAGACGAGAATTTTTCCACTATGATAGACCTTAGATTCAAATATTTATTGTTTCACCATAGAATTATGATTATCCTGATATTTAATTGATGTGTATGGATAGTTGAGTTTTAAAGAAATGATTTTACACATCATTTTTCAAGACGAGTTTTTTTAAAGATGGTTTTCAGACTTCAAGTATATCACTCTGGTCCTATTTATAAGTCTCATTTTGACTAAACCACACATACCAATCATCTAGGAGAGGTAGGTAGCTCAATGATTATAAGGTAAAATTTCAACTTTACCATCATTTATGATTGGGTACCTTTTAACTTTTTCTTCTCTCTCTATTTTCATTGGTATAATAATATGGACAAAATTGTCACAATCTCATTTATTTGGTCAAAAGAGACTTATAAATAGGACCAAATTTTTTTGGTCAAAAGGGACTTATAAATAGGACCAGAGTAGTATTTGTTTTTTCTTCTAAAGATGACTTTTGGACTTCAACAATAAATATTAAATGATAATGAATGGTAAAGGTTGTTAAAAACTGAATGTTAAATAAAAATGGTCTTGATTCAACATATGTGTAATGGAATATGTTAAAATATACCGAACCGGTCAAGGAATCCGTTTTAAAAAAAAAAAAAAAAAAAAAAAAAAAAAAAAAAAATCATCGTTACTACGAGTTTTTAATAAATATAATAGATAGATATATTACATTATTAATTTAGAGCGTCACATGCTAGTAATACTCCTTTCCTTCCCATAATTGATTCAAATTATTAGCTTGTGGTGCTTCGTGATTGCAATAACTAATATATGTATTATTGTTGTGGGTCAATATGTATTATTGTTGTGGGTCAATTGGTGAGAGAGAGAAAGTAGAAAGAGGGGCTCCCATTTCTTCTCTCCTCTGCTGCAACTCTTCTTCATCCTCTACACCCGCCGGTGGCTTGTAGCTCCACCACAAGCTGCCGGCAAGTTCCTTTGTCGTTCTTGTGGCGATTTTTCTCCTCTCCTTCTTCAGATATGTCCTGTGGAGGTGAGAGTTCCTTGTTTATTGCTTCCTTTTTTTTTTTTTTTTTTTTTTTTTTTTTTTTTTTTTTGTAGTTATGAGTTTTGTGGTGGTGTTCTTCTCCTCTTCATAAATAATCAGATCTGTGAAATCTGCTTTCAAATTCTCTTGGTTAGATGGCTATTTGAGCGTTTTTAGATCTGATTATCACCTGGTAGCTCGGATCTGCGCTCTTGGGGGAAGATCTAAAGAGGCTTTGTTTGGTGTGTGGTTAAGGTCACCAGATCTGCGTGATCGGAAAAGTAGAAGTGTTTTTCAGGACATCATGAGTCTTCTTTCTCCTAAGGTTGGGTTTTCTTGGATCTTTACCCCAGTACGGGGTACTTGTATAGCTGCATTAGTTGCAGCTTATGCTTATAAGGAGGTGCGCCCGATCGAGTGGGTTTTTCAACTCTTACCTTCTTTCTTATCACTTCTAACCTTGGGTATCCAGGAGGCTGCTGTTGTTCATGATTCTCCTTTTGCTCTTATCTTTGTAACGAGTGGTGACTGGTTCTTCTTGTATTTGGTTTGTTTTGTTGTATTTGTTTTGTCTTTGTTTATGTTTGTTCTTATGCAATGTACTGCTTCTTAATATTAATATAAATATTTCCTTCGACAAAAAAAGTGATTGCAATAACTAATATTAATAATTAATAAGTGACTAATAGTACGTTGTATATATAATTATTGGCTAAAGTATATATTTAGTCCTTTATGTTTACCTCTGGTATCATTTTAGTCCCTTAAGTTTGTAAAGTATATGTTTGATCGCTTAATATTAACACAGTTAGTCTCACTTAATGAAAAATACTGACTCAACAATTTTAAGATGATTGTGCAATTAAATGTTGATTAAGCATGCTAATATATTAGTATTTTAATAAATTAATATTTTAAATCCTATTAATTGAAAAATATTTAATTTTCTTCGACAAAAAAATATATATTTAATCTTCACAAATTGTGAAAAACCACAAAACAGATCTGTGAAGATTTTTTTTTTTCGATTAATAGGATTTAAAATATTAATTTATTAAAATACTAACATATAAGTATGCTTGGTCAAAGATTTAATTACACAGTCATCGCTTAAAATTGTTGAGTCAGTATTTTCCGTTAAGTCAGACTAATAGTGTTAACATTAAGGGACCAAACATGTACTTTACAAACTTCAAGGACTAAAATGATACCAAAAGTAAACATAAAGGACCAAATGTATACTTTAGTCTATAATTTTTTTAGTGAAAGAAAAACGTATTTTTTTAAACTAAAAGTAACTTCTTTTTTTTTTTTTTTTTGGAAAAACTAAAAGTACCTAATAAGACCTTAGTAGTTGGGATTGACTCTTATCCTCTTCTCTTCCCATTTACTTCCCATCATCTTCTTCATCTCGACCGCTAGATTAAAATTTGAGCGGTTTAGATTTAATTTTTATAAAAATATTAATTTTAAATATTTTTTTAATAATTTAATAATATTTTTATAAAAGATTAAATTTGAATTTGTTTAGATTTCAATCCATCGATTGAGATAAAAAAGATGATGGGAAGGAAAAAAGATGGGAGCCAAATCATTTAGTTTGTACAACTCATCTGCATACGAGATTTATTCAATTATTTATTTCAGTACTTTTTTTTTGGTCAAAGGATACTTGCATTAATACTTCAAAATGGTTACAAAACAAACGATAGGAGGAAAATAACAAGAAGATAAAACAACATCAAAGGAAGGAAAAGACTAACCAATACAAACAAACAGAATACACACAAACAAAAATAAACTACAAACAATCACCATTCAATGGATGATTGGGGGGAAAGAGTATCACGAGGAGCGACATCCGTCTTCTGGGAATCTAAGGTTAGAAGAGACAGCAAAGAAGGTGTTGGTTGAAATACCCACCCTACCAGGCACACCCCTTTATAAGCATCGACTGCAATTAAGTCAGCGGCACGGTTACCCCCTTGGGGTAAAGGATGAGAACCCTGTTAGTTCTCAATGTATTTTGATGATGATTGGAACAATTGTAAAGCCATGAAAGCCAAATTATTCAGTTTTCTCTTGCAAAAATCGAATTCCTTATCATCAAGAGAAAACTCGAGTTTTGGGTCAAAACTCGAGTTTTGGCTTGTCGAGGAAAATATGATCAAAGACAAAACGCCGGTTTTGGCGAAACTACGCGCTTTTGAGTTTTCATGTGAACATATGAAAACTTGAGTTTTGGAAGCAAAACTCGAGTTTTGGTTTGGCCGAGAGCCTTTGAATTTTCCAAGTCTCAAAACCTCCAGTTTTCAAAGAGCACCGCCAGTTTTGAACTATTCAAAGAATTTCTCATATTTTGTGAAATAGCTCAAAACTCGAGTTTTGGGGTCAACACTCGAGTTTTGATATGTTACTCAAAGAGATGATTTTTCAACATATGAACACCGCGGTTTTGGTTTGAAAACCGTCGGTTTAATATCGACGGATTTTTTCAAGAGTTTTCACAAATATATGAAAACTCGAGTTTTGGAAGCAAAACTCGAGTTTTGGTCGGCGCAGAGCATTCAAGTTTTCACAATTGCAAAATCGCCGGTTTTGATATGTTCACGGGTTTTCGAGTTTTCATGTTATAAGTGAAAACTCGAGGTTGGAAGACAAACTTGAGTTTCGAGCAACCCGAGAGCATCGATATACTCTTGATTTGAAAACCTCCAGTTTTGGATGAAAACCTCCAGTTTTGATGTTTTGGACTAAAACTATATTTTCATATCAATAGTCCAAAACTCGAGTTTTGAGTTTTTCATCAGAAAACCTGTTTCAAGCATAAATCGCGATGTTGCTCTGGAAGAAGGAAACTCGAGTTTGGATCTTGAAACTTGAGTTTGGTCTTGTGCACGTTGAAAACTCGAGTTTCAAAGAACAAAACTCGAGTTTCCGTCATTTGCTTTTGAAATTTGATTTACACGATTTTTCAAATCATTCTTGTTTAATCTTAATACTTTCCAGATTATTCTCTACTATTCTTAGCTATGTTTAATGACTTTATTAGTGAGTTTCGGATGGTTTAAAGAATGATTTTGAAGTGATAAAGCAAAAAGCAAAAAGTGGTTGAGAACATTAAATGCACCGATCGAGAAAGTTGCACAACTTTGGCTAATCCACTGCACACGTCTGCAAAGCATTTAAGAATGTTTTCTACAACAAGCAACTGCATCTCCAACGGATTAATTCGTAGAAGGTCAACACAGATTACTTGGCCAGCTGGATTAAGCTAAGGAGAGAGAGAGAAAGATGCCAAAACCACTTCCTAACCTTGGCACAACTTCTCCAACGGATCTATTTGGAAAGCAACGGTCATTTAATGATCTCTGAGTATAAATAGAGTTGCATTCAAGCCTTTCCAATAGACACACCTGCTGAAGACGAAAATCATTCAAGACTCATATTTATTTCTTCGGTTTTATCTCGTAGTATCTTGTGATACATTGAGCTTCGAAAGAGTATCATTATCTACTCTTAGAGAGAGTTTGTTTCCTTGTATATCATTCATTGTAAGTATCTCAAGTCAGTAGACTTGGAGATTGGGAAAATCAGAGTACAACTTGTAAGGGGGAGTGTGTCCTAGGTTGAGGAGCATCCTTCGTTTTACGAGTGGGTATCGATTGTAATCGAGTACAACTTGTAAGGGGAGTTAGTCCTAGGAAGAGGATAACTCTTGAGTACGAGTGTGTATCGATTGTTTACAATTACACTTGTAAGGGGGAGTGAGTCCTAGGGAGAGGATCATCCCGAGTACGAGTGTGTAATTGTAATTGAGTGATAGTGGAAAATCCCAGTGTTTTTACGGGATCGGACGTAGGTCAAAGAGTTGGACCGAACCGGTATAAATCCTTGTGTCCAGCTTCTTCTTCCCTCACTCTGTTTACCTCTCGTTTTTATAGCCTCAAAAAACAAGCATTTGCTTGAAAAGTTTTAAAATACCCAATTCACCCCCTCTTGGGTATATAGCTCCACTTACAAACCCAACCTTGGATACCAAAAGATGAATAATATCGAAAATAATGCTCCTACTCCTCCAATCAACCATATTCGGAGATTTAGCATCAACACATTCAAGAAGGGAAAGACAATCGGTTTCAAAGACCACATTATCATGACCGAGATCAACGGCTAGCATCGAGCCGCTTTGGAGCTAAAGCTTCGATCATAAATGCGGAGATAGATTTCACCTTATCCACAAAACCCTATTTAAAATCACCAAAATGATCCCTACATATAACTCCAATAGCAGCGCCCATCTTATTAGCCGAGAAAGCCCCATCACAATTAAATTTAAGCTTGCCCGCACATGGAAGGGACCAGACAGCTACATGAGTAGGAACAACCCTTTCGCTCTCTGAGTTTCTCTGCTTTTTATTGCAATTCACCCAAAAGTCAAAATTGTTTTTCCTCGCACATTCAATGACATCAATAGGGTTAGGGTCTTTATGATTAAAAACCCAGTTATTTCTTTGTTTCCAAATAAACCAAAAAATCCAACAAACTAATGAAAGGTTTTGCTTACTCAAGAAAGACATACCTGAGAGTTGAATCCACCAAGCATTGAAGTTCAAAATACTAGCAACATCAAGTTTCGCACCAAGAGAACACCCAAACCATAGACACCTCGTCCAAGGGCAATGGAAAAACAAGTGCTCCATTATAGAGGATCGGGACTAAAAGTATGACTAGTGATATAAAGAACTTTTTAGACTGGGTTATAAAGTATTAGGTGTAAAAAGTATGACCAATTAAGTTTCGTAAATATATATATAAAAAAAACTTTTTTAGACTAGATTATAGATGATCAGGTCTAAAAAGTATGACCGGTGGTAATTCCGTAAATATATAAAGAACTTTTTAGATCGGATTATAGAGGGTTAGATCTAAAAAGTAAAACCGGTGATAATTTCGTAAATATATAAAGAACTTTTTAGATCGAACTTTTAAAATATGAGGTCTTAATTTAAGACCTCATATTTTAAAAGTCCTCTAAAAAATATAACGATGGTAGTTTTGTAAATATAAAAATAAAAAACTTTTAAGATCGGATCTTTGAAAAGTTTGGTCTAAGAAGTCTACTTTTAAAATCGGATATTTAGAAAGTTTGGTGTAAAAAGTCTAA
Source organism: Acacia acuminata (assembly GCA_019022655.1). Lineage (NCBI taxonomy): Eukaryota > Viridiplantae > Streptophyta > Magnoliopsida > Fabales > Fabaceae > Acacia > Acacia acuminata. The sequence goes on along the minus strand of JAFJYI010000267.1, from coordinate 435,540 downwards.
ACGATTAATATTCTTTTTTCTCGAGCGAGAAAATTGAATTTCGCTCTTTTAACCTCTCTTCGACATGGTAAATCTCGCCTCACACTCTCTTCAACCTCATCTCGGGATCTCATTCACAAATTTTCTAATGCCACAAAAATTACTCTTGGTCCTCTGCTCTCATTGTCTCTTATATTGGTTTTAGCTTTTTTAGTTTCGTAATTTTTACTTTGTCTTCTTCGATCTGTTTCGGTTTTGCTTCTTTTGTCTCTATGTCTGCTCCATCTTCAATATTACTTTAGATGTCTAGCTTCTCCAGGTTCGCAACTTTAATTTCCCTTTTACAAGATCAACAAGCCCGATCGAGGTTTCCATTCTTGCTCTTGTCGATTCTTTGCCAGTGAGAGAAGTAACGATCTAATTGTGAATGAATTTCCTTTTCACCTCCATCTTCCAAAACGTCGTGGACTATTACCTACTTGACCTTCAATCGTTGCTTTCAAATTCAGTTGTCGATCGTATTCAAATCTCGGGTAAAGAAATCGCGGCGTGGTAGATAAGAAACTATAGTTCGATTCTTTTGAATTTTAAATTTGCTTGGTGATTCCTTCACTATCCTATTTCTCAACCGATTAGTTCCCTAGCATTTTAGTAAACTGGAAGAAAATCGCAGCCCAGGTATGGAGTGTATAGTTTGTTGTGTACTTATTAACTACATCAAGACACCCAATATCTATTATCAAGTACTCTAATTTCATATATGGATAGATTCAAAATCGGTGTTGTTTTACATTTCTTACACACAGATGTATTAGCTGCTTTATTGGTCTTCTCCCATTCATCTTCTGTAATTGCCCATATTAATACTCTTACTACTGGATATGGTTTGAGATCGCGAATTGATCCTGTAACTAGGTTGAAGAGTGGAAGCAACGAGGATTTGGATTACCACCGCATACTAAATTCGAGAAGTGGACATCTTTTAAATGCAGCTCATCGGAGGTAAGCATGCGCCTTGCGTCCCTTTTTTTTCCCCTTTGTGTGATAGAAATGGATTCTTAAGACCTAATATTTTAAAAGTCAAGTTTTAAAAGATCTCATATTTTAAAGGTCTGATCTAAAAAGTATTTTTTTTAGGACCGATTAAGTATATGGTCTTAAAAATAACAGACTTTTTAGATCACATGTATTGAGCTGGGTTCCAGACCGGTCTAAGAGGTGTTTTATATCTAGTCTAGAAAGCCTTTTTGTATTAGTGAGCTTTTCAAATAAACACATTTATAGGGTCATTCCAAGTAACATTTGAGCCTTGAGATTCATGAAGCTCATAATATGATATTCAACCATAAGCCCACATTTTTTTAAAACTAATATTCTTTCAAAACATTTTTAAAATGTCATAAGTGAATTTTCCATTAGTCAAACATTTAAAACCTATTATGGATAATCACTACTAAAAAAAACTCTATTTTGCAGCGAATTTTTGAGACGGACAAAAATTCCGTCGCAATTATGGAGTTTTGCGAAGGATTAAGGAAATCCGTCGCAAAGATCGTGAATTTAGCAGCAGACTAAAGAGTTCACTGCAAAAAGCACTGATTTTGCGGCAGACTATATTATCCGCCGCAAATAAGGGCCTTAAGGGGGCCATTTTACCCCCCTTTTGCAGCGAACTACGCAGTCCGCCGCAAAAGGCACTGCGTTTGTGGCAAATCTCTGTCAAAATAACCAGATTAGAAAAGGATTTGCAGTATAATGTAACCTAGGTCGTTTCCCAACGAATTCGTAGTCGATTCAATTCGCACAAAGAATAAAACGGTGACGATAAATAAGGGGTTTTTTGATTCGAAATAATATTAAAGACGAAGTAACAGAGACAAAACGAAATAACACAAATTGAATAGAAAACAGAGGATTAAAGGATCAACCCATGATTTCGGATTCACCCACTACCCTTCCTCGAACGAAACAGATTTATAACCGAACTCGTAATCGACTCTAGACAAACCGAAATCTCTGCATTTGTCTAGAAATTCCCTCAACCGAACAATCATTCAGAATTTGTTCGAATCGGTGGCGCACCTCTGTACGATCGCACGAAATACTTTAACCCATCCGAACTTTGTCCTTGGGAAATATCGATTTGGGTTTTTAATCAAAAACCCAATCCGAACCAAAAATCAAATCGATTAAGGGATACGAAACGAGTTAGACGGTTATCGATTAGGCGCGAATCCTCCGGATAGTGGATGGAACCCTCATCGTGGATCAATCTCGAAATTTATCCGAACATAATTAAGAAAGACGAAAAATGATGAAGAACACGAAGAACACGAAGAACATTGCGAGAATTTGAAAACTACTATTTTGATCCTCCGAATTCTAAAAACGTGAATGAGAATGTGTTTGTGGCTGCTGCCTCACTTAACCTAAAATGGCAAAACGAAATGGGGCTCCAATCCACAATTAGGCCCAGAACGAAAATAAAATAAAATGGGCTTTAATTACAAAATTCGAGCCCAAAAATATATATGACTTCGGCTCCAAAATTGACCGCCCTCTTGTCCGAATTTGCTCTTCATGTCTTCATAACAATTGTAGCTCTCTGAATCATCTGAAATATGAGATAAAAATGAGGCAAATCCGATGTCTGGTTCAAGAGTTATGGTAAAAATGATGAAGCAATGTAAAACTGGAATTTATTATTAAATAATGGCTAAAATATAATAAAAGGCCCAAAGCCCAAATAAGTATAAAAGCCATTTTTATTAGCTAAAGAGTCCTAAATTATTAATCAAGAGACAAAAAGTAGTGTATGAAATATTCAATTATCGAGTGGCGGACCCCTCTTTTGCTGAGTTCGCCGCAAAAGCACTGATTTTGCGGCGGACTCCTTGATCCGCCACAAATTGGTGCAAGCATGGCGGCCATTTTACCCCCCTTTTGTAGCAGACAAAGGAGTCCGCTGCAAACTGAGATAATTTTGCGACGGACTATGTTAGTTCGTCGCATATATAATTGATTTTGCGACGGGCCGGTATGTCCATCACAAAAATCATTTAATCATATTCATTTCCACTTCATTTCATTTCGCGTCCGCGACTCTTCTTTCCTCCTCCGCCGACTCTTCGCTCCTCTCGCCGCTCATCTCTTGTCCTCCCCCTCAGCTCGTCTCTTCTCTCCTCCTCCGGTAACCGCTAGTTCGTCCACCGTCGTGCTTCCCGTGTCCGCGCGTCCACGTTTGGTCGTTCGCTGTCATGCTTCTAGGTCTGCTCGTCCATGTCTAGTCTTGTGCAAGTTCCCCGCCGTTCTCCCTCGTTTTCCGGGTGCTTCCGGTCCTTTATCCTCCGCGCCGTTGCATACTACTTCTCTAGGTATGGTGGTTATGATTTTGTTGTCAATTATTGAGTACTAGTATTTACTTGTGTTTTGTTTGGCCTGGAACGCGGAGAATAAAGAATAAAAATCAAATATGAAATTCATGGAGATCCGTCAATCTCATAATCTGACATCTTCTTCACTAGATATTGTTGTTCACAGTCTAGATTAATAAAGAAATATTTGCATATAAAGATTCTAATTTTACTTTCATTCATACCAAAAAGGTGCTCTGCACTGTTGAGGAAATTGAAAGATAGTGAATGCAAGATTTATTTTTTGATTTTTTTTTTTTTTTTTGGTTGCAACCTTTTTCCTTCGGCACAACACAAAGCAAATATGCTCATAAATTATAGAGTTGGATACTAACAACTTGATATTTTAGGCGGACTAGACCCATACGTAACCTCTCAAGTATACGAGAGTTATCATATTATTAGGTTAAAAGGTTTTTGGCTCCTGTTAGTTAATATATAACTGCAAATACATGTACTTATGGAAATAAGACTTGAAAATATGATTATAAATGAATTTTTTATTTGTAAATATAAAGTATTAGAATGTTTATTTTGGTTGTGCCAAGTAATAAAACTAATTTCCAATGGTAAAATTTTGAATGAACTGGGTTCTGTGAATTTTATGGTAACAAAAAAAAAGGTTCACAACTCGAGAATATATGCCCATGAAGAAAATTATAAAGGGTTAAGTGTAAATTTTGTCTTGAAAGCTTTTAATGAGGGGCAATTTTGTTCCAAAAGATTTCCAAAACCAATTTTATTATTTGTTATCTCGATTAATTTTAACCATTATTTGACCAAACATGATGAGCTAACCGTCCATATATCATTCGCGTTATTTTTATTAAGGTGAAAATTTGCCCCAATGTTTTAAATCTAACTTTAAAAAAATGGGACTTCCAGAGCAAATTTGCATTTTAACAAAATTTATGTAGATTATGTATGGATTGCTAACTCAACGTATTTGGTCAATTAACTATCAAAATTTACTGAGATAACGGCTAGGACAATATTTTTTATTTTTTAATCTTTCAGGACAAGTAAAACCTTACGGGTCAAAATTGACAATTAACCCAAGTTTCACATGCTTTAAATTTAGATATTGTTATAATTTGTTATGATATTAATTGTTAGAATCTAGTACTCAAGATATTGCACTACAAGAAAAATCAATTTTTGCTATGGAAAAATTCCGTAGCAAAACAGACTTTTCCGTAGCAAAATGGATTTGCTACGGAATTTGTCTCGTAGCAAAAAATCACGTAGCAATTGCGATGGAAAATATTTCCATCGCAAATTTTGCGACGGAAATCCATAGCAAATTCGCAAATTTGCTACGGAATTATTTTCCGTAGCAAATTCGAAAATTTGCAACGAAATTATTTTCCGTAGCAAAACTAATAAATTTTTAAAATTTTTTTTTTTTTTTAGAAAAGTGAATACAAAAAGTAGTGTACCATGGATATAATAACAATTATAAAGAGTTTACAAAGAGAAAACAAAATATATATAATAATGTTGCAAACAACAAATACTAAAAAGTAGTCTAAACAGCAGCATTGTGATCATCATCATCACCAGGAGTCAACCTTGAACCCTTGTCTTTCATTAGGGACTTGATTTGAAGCTGCATCTGCCTCATCATCTCCACTTCGAGTAATCTGCTGCAAATCATCTCTCGTTCTGAATCATCTCTTGCCTCATCATCTCTTGTTCCTGGATCATCTCGCCTCATTATCTCCCCGTTCTGAGTCATCTGCTCCCTCATCGTAATTTGCACAGTCTGAGTCGATTCTTTGCCTCATCATCTCCTGTTCCTGAGTCATCTGTGTTGCTTGCTCCTGCACCAAAGCCTTCATCTTCTTCAGCTCATCTGCAAAAACATTATGAAGTACATTTATTATTTGGACTTCATTTGAATGGACAAGAGAATGGAAATTATCAATATCAAATGTATTACGTTTACCTGAAGAAACACCTTCAGTGTCGGATGAGGAGCGCTTTGTTTGCTTCAGTCAGCTGGTAGAGGCACCGTGTCCAAAGACTCTCCCTTTCTTGTTAAATCCGCCTGTAGCCTCAAAGAACAGACTCTCGTTATAGGACTGAGAGGAGGATGCGAGTCGATCCCATCTTTGCGAGTCTCTCTCCCGTGACACGCTTACGAAAGGTTTCCTACAAGTACAAAAATACATAACAAATAAGACATGCAAAATGAAATAAATATGGTGGTGCATAAAACAAGTAATAAAGGCAATAAATGTCTAACCGCTACTTGCTGTGCCCTTGGGTTAATCCATTTCCTCTCACTCCCTTCAGACTGTCGGGAATGGGTCCGCTCAAAGGTAGCCCACTCAATCGATCTTGCAGGAACTTCCCCAGACTCTACCTGCAAACGCAAATGATGACCTTAATTAATTACTTTATAGTACAAAATATTGAATACCTAAATAGAAAATAACGTGTACTTACAACTTTTCCTCGATGCTCACTAATGGAATGGAGCCGCCAATATATGACTGTCCTTCCATTTTGGCCCTATTTTCCTTTTTTTTCGCACTTGTGTTATGGAACTTCTCATTGGTGGCCCAATTGTCAAATAATTCATCTGCAATCTGCTATGGAATCTAATCTTTCTTGCCTCTTGACTTTCTCAATGAATAGAGCTTTTGAGACAACCACCAACCTGCCCTGTGGTTATAAGCTTTTTTCAGATCTTCACGATGTTCAGGCAACGTCATATGCTTATCCTGAAAATCAATAACGAACAATTAGTGCTCCAAATTTTAAAACTACTTAATTAATAACCATAAAACAAATAACTTACCAAGAACTCATCAAACCAAACATCTTGATTGGCCTTAGGAATGTCTGTCCACTTGGCCCAAGGTTGATTGTAGTTACGGAATAATTGGCCCAAGATGAAATCCCCCACCTAATTATGAGGCACAAATATGAAGACAGAGGACAGCATGCAAATATTAGCATACAAACCAATTAGAGAAGAAAATTGTAACATTACTGGTAATTTGGCATGACTTACGTGTTGCCGTCATGACAGATCCAAAGCTTTCCTGTCGAAGGATCTGTTGTGCCCCATATCGGTGTATCGGAGGAACTACCTTCTTCCCCGACGTGGCTCTGAGGCGACGCAGTGTGCTAAGGAAGGAATGTGAAATATTGAAGATGTTTGTACATAGATGGTTTCAAGAAACTAAACATATGTAAATCAATCAGAAATGGTAAAGTAAACATGTTGCCTCCCTTGCTGTGGATCAGTGGGGGTAGACGGTGACGACGACATATAAAGCGACGGTGAAGATGACAAATAACCTGATGGTAAAGATGACATATCAAATGGTGGCACCTGCGGGAAGCGTGGGCCTACTACCTCCATGGGGAGCGGATGGAGTCGCCCTACCCCCTCTTATAGGAAGGGGGCTAGGCTCGACCACTACCACGTCCACTACCCGAATGTTCTCTTGGATGCTCCATCTCTGAACACTTATAGACATAATGTCAAAAAATATTATTAAAAAAAACAGATATTTGGTTAATATTACAGTAGCAAAGTAACAAAGTATGTAGTATAACATATCGTCAAAAACAAAGAACTAACACAAATCAACTGGGCGATTCCTATTCATTGACATCTGCTTGCACGTCTTCCTCTGAAGTCTCATAGTCATCGAACTCAGATTCACTATCAGAGTAAATCACTTCGCCTCGTCGTCGATTCCTCATCGTCAATTTGTATAGGAATCAATTCTAAATCTGCGACGAGAATCAAAGAGATTGCTTGGTACTTCGTCGTCGAAGATGTTTATGGGCGTACATGTTCCACATCAGCTTGAAACGGTTCAGCCATACCGTCATTTGATTCCGGCTCTTTCGACTTTGGTATAATATTTCGTGATTTGGTTTTAATAACTCCCCTCCACCCTTGGCAGGATGTGGGGTATGATGTATAGTAAACTTGTTCTTCCTATTGAGCAAGGAGAATGGGTCATAACCAACCGTATATCTCCTTGTCTAGTGGATCTCAATATTTCCATGTTTGTCCACTTTTGTCCTACACGGATTGTTATCAAACCACTCACATTTAAAAAGGGTCACCACCTTGTCCCACAGGTAACTTAGCTGAATTATGTCAAGTAACTTCCCGTAGTAGTCAGTCTCCACCCCGCCAACTTGGTCACCTCGACAGCATACACCGTAATTGCAACTAGGGGTGAGCAAAAAAAACCGGAAAACCGAAAACCGAACCGAACCGAAGGCTATTCGGTTTTTCGGTTTGATTCTATTCGGTTTTCGGTTTTTTTTTCGGTTTGTAAAGTAGTCATATTTCGGTTATCGGTTTTCGGTTCGGTGTTGATAAATTAAATTCGGTTTTAACCGAATAAACCGAAATATAGAATTTTGTTTTTTTTTTTTTTTTTTTTACAAAGGAGGGTTACTTATGTATGTGGGTTGACGCATGGAGCCATGGAGGCCCGACCCATCCCAAAACCCTATCTTCGGTTCTTCACTCTTCGATTCGTCCCTACTCCCCCTCCCCCGCGTCTTCCCGTCCCGACACTTCAGTCTCTCGCCTCTCACTCTCAAAAAAATGAAACCCTAGGTCTCTCTCGGTCTCTCAGTCTTGCTCGCTCTCGCCTCTCACACAATCACAATCACACTCAGTCTCTCAGTCTCGGCGTTGGCGTCGGCGTCTCGGCGATCTTCACCAGAACAGAAGTCCAAAACGGCTTCCATTCTCTCAGTGGCGAGTAAGCTTCTTCTTCCGCGCCACTTGCCACAGCCAGCTTTTGCCGATTTTCTGATAAACGATTGTCTCTGTTTGCTGGTAATCTCGGTATCTGGTTTTTGTTTTTAGTTCTGCTGTTTTTTTTCCTGACGAAGGTGCGATCTTTGATGATGATGAGATCAATAATCTCGTTTATCTGGTTTCAGTAACTTTAGATCTTTTGAAGAATGACTGAGCACCTTTATGTTTCAGTTCTGCTGTATTTTTTTTTTCCCTGTCGAAGGTGCGAGTGCGATGATGTTTCAGTCATACTCTGTCTGAGGTCTGAGCACCTTTATGTTTCAGTAACTTTAAATCTTTTGAAGAATGACTGAGCACCTTTATGTTTCAGTTCTGCTGTATTTTTTTCATAGTTCTGCTGTATTTTTTTTTCCCCGTCGAAGGTGCGAGTGCGATGATGTTTCAGTCATACTCTGTCTGAGGTCTGAGCACCTTTATGTTTCAGTAACTTTAAATTAGTATATCAGAATAAGACCATATAAGCTTAAAATTAATGCTGTATTGTTTTCATTTTGTTTGTGTGTATTGTTTTCATTTTGGCTAATTTGATCTGCCATAGTATTATCCTCTCTAGAAACAAATCAAACTAAAAACTGACCAACAACGAAAGATTACAATTTGATATGAATGAATTAAACTAAAACTTAATTTACTTGACAGATTTGGATTTCCTTTTCCGGTTTGTTTGCAAGATTACAATTTTCTGTTTTAACTTGAAACAATTATTTATCTCCAGGTGAAATTATGGTGACCAACCCGCTTCTCTACCAACCGCTGGGGGGAGTGCAAGTGCAAGTGTGAACAATAAACCTGGGAAAATGAAAGCTATGAAGCAAAGATCCAAAGTGTGGGACCACTTCACCAAATTTGTGGATGAGACTTGGTGATATAAAAGGTAAGTGTAATTACTTGTGCAAGTGTTCTTGCTTGTGATCCAAAATCGAATGGAACTACGCCTAAATAATCATTTTGCGAATGTTTGTAAGCAAAAGCCTTCTCAAGAACTTAAACAAAGTCATTTAAACTTTAATCTTGAAGGTGATAAATTCGATCTTGTGAATTGGAAATTTGATCCGATGGTATTAGGAAAGCCTTGGCATCTATGGTAATTGTTGATGAATTGCCTTATAGGTTTATTGAGGGTGTTGGGTTTAAGAATTTTATGTTGCATGCCCAACCCAAATTTAAAATTCCATCAAGATGGACAATAGCTCGTGGATTTTTTTAGTTTTTATATTGACGAAAAAATGAGATTTAAAGATTATTTGGAGCAAAAAAAACAAAGAGTTTGTCTTACTACTGACACTTGGACATCTATCCAAAGAATTAATTACATGTGTATTACTGCCCACTTTGTAGATGACACATGGTCAATGAAAAAGAGGGTTTTAAATTTCATTCCTATATCTAGTCACAAGGGTAGGGACATTGGAATTGAACTTGAGAAGTGTTTGCTTGAATGGGGTATTGAAAGGGTGCTCACAATTAATTCGTAGATAATGCTAGTTCTAATGATGTGTCAATTGAATATTTGGAAGGCAAAATTGTAAGGTGGGGGCATTCAGTTATGAAATGTTAGTATTTGCATATGAGATGCGTGGCACACATAATCAATTTGATTGTCAGTGACGGGCTAAAAGAAGTAGGACAATCAATTAAAAAAGTTAGAGAGGCTGTTCGCTTTATTAGACAATCACCACGAGAATGAGAAAGTTTAAAGAGAGTCATGTTGATGAGAAAATTCAGAGCAAGCAAATGTTATGCTTGGATGTCCCTACTAGGTGGAATTCTACCTATTTGATGTTAGAGACTCGCTCAAAAATTTGAGGCAGCCTTTAAGAGGTATGAGGACAAAGATCCATACTTTGCTTTTGATCTAGAAGATGGGGTGCACGAAAAGGAAGATTGGAATAATGTTAGGAGGATGACTATGGTGTTGAGTCATTTTTATGATTTGACTAACCGAATTTCGGATCTTTATATGTCACTTCCAATAACTTCTTCCGTGAAATTTACATGGTTTATCGTTTCTTGAATGAGTGGACAAAAAGTGATTTGCTTTGGAGTTATCTAATGTGGCAAGTAGAATGAAGGAGAAATATGACAAGTATTGGGAGATCCTATGAAGATCAATAAACTTCTTTATATTGCCACCGTTCTTGACCCCGATATAAGCTAGATTGGGTGCAATTTGCACTTTGTAAGATGCATACTCGTGTTGTTGGGGAAAATTTGGTGGTGCATATTAAAGAAGTCTTCATTTCTTTATATAATGAATACAATCAAGTTATTTCTCCTTCAGCCCAGCTTGAAACGGGACCATCAAATGACACACAACATCTTCTTAATGATGATGACCCTAGTCTAAAAGTTAGAAAATTGCTTGATATTGAGGAGCAATTATTCATGGATGAGCAGACTTGGTGGAAAGACTAGTAGAACAGAAGTGGATAGATATTTAAATGAAGAAATTGAGCCTAGAAAAGATGATTTTGATATATTAAGTTGGTGGAAGGTGAACAGTCCTAGATTCCCCATTCTTTCTCAAATAGCAAGAGATGTGTTGGCTATCCCAATTTCTCTTTGTTTCCGAGTCTACCTTCAAAGACTTTGGAGGAAGAGTTCTAGATTCATTTAGGAGCTCTTTAACACCTAAAGCTGTACAATCACTAATTTGTGCTCAAGATTGGGTTAGACACTCACTTAACTATGTTGTACCCGGAGGAGATGAGGATTTTCAGCAAATGGAACTTGGTAATACTTTTTATATATATTTTCTATTTTTATTAGAATAATATTTATTATGATCTTTCAAGGGACTTCAATTTTTTTTTTTTTTGTTAGATTTTCAAAAAATTGCATTGGAGGCAACTGTTGACACTTGACATATAGTAGATGCAATCCAAATATCTTTGTAAGTAATTTTTATTTGTATTTTGTTAATATTTATTAGATTATCTCTTTGATGCAATCCATCTATTTAATATTTTATTTGTATTTATTTGCATTGGAGGCTCGTAATGGATGAGTTCTTTGGTTCTTTGTTTTGTTGTTTACAGTTCTTCAGTTCTTGTTTCAAGTTCTTTCGGTTGCTTGTTTAGTTCTTTGCCATGTTTTGTATTTTGTTATGCTGTCAAGAATTTTGTCATTGTTCATTTTCAGAATTAATAGTTGCTGGCTCTGTGGATTGTGATGCATTTATTCCATGGGCTGTGCTTTCTGGTTTAGAACTGGCATGTAACTAATTAACTATAGCTTCCAATATGTTTGTTTTGTTGTTGTAGTGTGTGATTCAAGTGACAAGTCTGCATTCTGCAATTTTTGTGCAGGAAAAATTCTTAAAAGCTGTATTTGTTCATGTGTCCAGGGTGAGGGTCTATGCAGATGCATTGGCCTAGTTTTGTGCAAGGAGGAGACCTATGTTTATTTGGGCTTTCGCCACAATTTTTTGTTTGTTTTTTATATAAAAAAAGTATACTACAGCCCAGTTAGTATTGTAGATTGATCCAGGAAAAAAAAAAGAAAAAGAAGACAAGAAGGCCCATACTAAGAAGGCCCAACCAAAGCCCAAAACCGAAAAAGAAACCGAACCGAAATATTTCGGTTTGTTCGGTTTCGGTTTTTTCGGTTTTCGGTTTCGGTTCGGTGTTTAGAATATGCATATTTCGGTTTTTCGGTTTTTTCGGTTTTCACCGAAACCGAATCAAGAACCGATTGCTCACCCCTACGCCGTACCATCTCCATCTGTGCATTGAGCTATATCCATTTATGTACACCAATAGAAATCAGGCCAGTTAATGGTTTATTAATATCATCACTTGCCACCAAGCAGGGGCGGAGCCACTCATGGGCATGTGACCGCACGTGCGGTCACAAAGTTTCAGATTTTTTTTAATAAAAATAAATTAAATGAATGAAAGACCGCCCTGTGACTCCCTCCCGGTCCCAAGCTTGCGTTTTCGTCCGCCACTCCGCCCCCACGCTCGCGATTTTCATCCGTCCCCACGCCCTCTCTTCTCCTTCCAAGTTCCGCCGCGATCCTCCTCCACCCGCGCATCACTCGATCGCCGCCAAGCTCACCTAGTTCGTCTCGCCGAGCCCACCTTTGAAGGAGGCCGCCGTTCAAGAAGACGATGCCCTCTTGTCTCGCCGATTAGCCCTATGCAGTCTCATTGTCTCGCCGATTAGCCCTCAAGATGTCGGGTTTGTTGAAGCAATTCCTCTTTTCCCTCTTTTTCCTTTTACATATATTCTGAACTCTTAACCGTTTTCCATATATTCCGATCTGAACAGGACTGTGCTACGGTTGGAAGCTGGATTTCTGATATTTTTCATACCTATAGTTCTTCTTGGGCATCTGGTATTCTTTCCTTGCATCTTTAATTAATTATTTCGATGTGTGAGGCATTGATTTTGATTAATTGGTTCATTGATTAATTATTTCGATGTGTGAGGCATTGATTTCTAATTGGAGGTTAAGTTTGTTTCTGACCAAATTTGGAGGTTAAATTGACCTTTAAAGCATGAAATATGTGCTTTTAGCTTTTGGTCCCTTATATTGTAGCATCATTGAGGAACTGGCTTGGTCTATTTTCATTATTCTTCTTCATTCATTTACATTTTGCAGCTTCTTCTTACCCCAATTCTAGATGGCAAAGCTCTTTTATATTCATTTGTATCAAATCCCGAGGTGAGAATAGGAGTTGCCTTTGGAAGCGGTGGAAGCCAATCACTACCCGTGTTTCTACTTAGTGTGTCTCTTCTCATTTTTCTTGAAATGAATAAAAAGATGCGTATTCTTTTATGTTTGGTCTGTTAATCCATCTTTTATTTTGCTGTCGTGGAAAGTACAATGAGCCTTTGGTTCAGTGTCACAATTTTAGAAATGGCTCTGCAGTGTAGATATTTAAGCTGACTTTCTACTTCAATTGATTTCAGTCTGATGCTCAAGTTCATTGAGATGTGTTTCCATTTGCATGTATGGTTAATATAAGCATCGTTTGTATAATTCTTATCTACATGCCTTAAAATATCACTTCATTGAAGAAGAGAAGAAAAAACATAAATTACTTTGTATTTGTGAGGCATTGATTTTGATTATTTATTTAGGTGTCTGATTCAAATATTTAGGTGACTTTGAATCCTTCTTCCATGTTTATTGTTTGGTCAAATCATATTATAACTATCTGGATAGTTTTTACAGGCCAACTTGTTGATATGCTAATTATACTCTCTTAAGTTGTTCTATATCCTTATTATCTTAGTATAAGTTGTAAACTTAGCATAACAATTCATCCTTATTGTCTCTGCTTTTTCTATCTTGCATATTTGTTTTGTCAAAAAATTATTTCAACTTGAAATTATTAGGATTAGAACTCCTTCATGTTAAGTACAGGGTAGATGATTTTTACTATTTTGTTTGTAGAAAATGTCAGGGATACAATCTTATTTCAAACGTCTAAAACCCACAAATGTTGAACCCGAATCTCAAAATGAGCAAGCTTCAAATAGTATTTCTATTCCAACTGTCCAAGAATCCTATCAACCACCACAAGCATCCCAATTTCATAATATAGAAAATCTTGAAGCGGATCTGGGAAAGAGACATTCAATTTATTCAATGACATCGAATCCTAGAGAAAGAGAAGCTATTCGGAGAGCTTATTTGCTCAAGGGGCCAACTCAACCAATTCTTTAACCATTCCCTCAAACAAAAACGTTTGGAAAAAATCGTAGATTCAATCCTAAGTGGTATGAAGAATTTGGTTCTTGGTTGGAGTATAGTGTATCAAAAGATGCATGTTTTTGCTTGTATTGTTATCTCGTTTGATATGGAGGTTAGAGGTAGTGGTTGGACGCGGGAAGCATTTGTTGGTGTGGGGTTCAAAACTTGGCGAAAGAAGGATAGAATCAAAGTTCATGTTGGAGATCATAATAGTGTTCACAATAGATGTTATCAAGCTTTGGTCAAGATTTGATGAAGCAAAATCAACATATTGATGTTGCCTTGTCAAATATTTCGACCAACAAAAAATTGATTATCGTATTTGGTTGAAAACTTCTTTAGATTGTGTTAGATTCCTACTACGCAATGGTGAGCCTTTTCGAGGACATGATGAATCTGCAAGTTCAAATCATCAAGGTTTATTCCTTGAAATTCTAAAGTTTTATTCTAAGCCAAATAAAGAGATGAGTGATGTGGTCTTACAAAATGCCCCCGATAATTGCAAATTGACTTCACCAATGATTCAGAAAGATCTTTCTCAAGCTTGTGCTGATTTGACTGTTAAAGCAATAATTAGTGATCTCGGCGATGATTACTTTTCCTTGCTAGTTGATGAAGCTCGTGATGTTGCAATTAAAGAACAAATGGTAGTTGTACTTTGGTATGTCAACAAAAAATGGTCCATTGTTGAACGTTTTGTTGGCGTAATTCATGTTTCAGATACTACTTCACAGTCACTAAAAACATCGATTGATGGGCTATTTTCTAAACTTGGTTTGAGTTTGTCTAAATGCCGGGGTCAAGGCTATGATGGTGCTAGTAATATGCGGGGTGAATTCAAAGGGCTTAAGAGTTTGATTTTGGCGAGACAACCCATCCGCATTCTACATTCATTGTTTTGCTCATCACATTACAATTAGCACTTGTGAAGGTTGCAAAACATCACAAGAAGGTTCAAGAATTTTTTGACATGCTTCAAAAGATGGCTACCGTTGTGGGGGGGTTCATGCAAGCAGAAGGAAATTCTTCAAACAGATCAGTATGAGCTAATAGTTGAAAGAATTGCTAGTGGCGAAATACCAACTGGGAAAGGTTTAAATCAAGAGACAACCTTCAAGCGACCTGGAGACACTCGTTGGGGTTCCCATCTTGGTACGGTTACAAGTGTCATCTCATTATTTTCTCCAATAATTTCTTTGATGAAAATTATTGAAGACAAGCCTTCAAATGATGCTTTGCAAGAACCGATGCGCAGTTGCATTTTGTATGTCATTGAAGATTTTGAATTTGCATTCTTGTTGCATCTTATGAAACTGATCTTGGGGATTTCTCATGAGTTGTCACAAGCACTACAAAGAAAAGATCAAGATCTCTTAAATGCAATTAGTTTAGTGAAGGTAGTCAAGTCTCGTTTACAAGAGTTGAGAGATAATGGTTTTGATGAATTGCTTCAAGAAACGAACATTTTTGCTGATAAATATGATATTGACATTCCAAATATGAATGATGTTTATTGTCCTAAAGGGAGATCGAGACGGAGATTGGAATCATTCACATTCTTCCACTACTTTAAGGTTGAGTTATTTAATACGGTGATAGATACTCGATTCAAGAGTTGAATGATCGATTTGATAATGTCAATACCAAGTTGCTTGAGTGTTTGAGTTGTCTTGATCCTCGTGATTCATTTGCTAATTTTAACAAAGAAAAGTTGATTGAGTTTGCTAGATTCTATCCTTTAGAGTTTGATGAGCTTGCAGATATTCCTTTTAAATCTTTAAGTCTCGGTAATTTTATTGTTGATGTGAGGGCTGATTCTGATTTTGTCAATTTGCAAACAATTTCGACCTTGCTTTGAAGATGGTTGAGAAAGAAAGGATATTGTTTATCCATTGGTCTATTTGTTGATAAAATTGGCACTTGTTCTACCGGTAGCAACTGCTAGTGTTGAGCGGGTTTTTTCTGCAATGACTTTTGTTAAGGATAAGTTACGCAATCGGATAAATGATGATTGGTTTAACTCATGCATGCTAACTTATGTCGAACGTGATATCTTTGATACGATTGATGATGAAGATATAATGCAATATTTTCAAGGAATGAAGAATCGAAGAATGATTTTATAATCGTTCTTATGTAAAGGTTAGTTGACTCTTTATTATTATTTTTCTATGTTAAGTTGAAATTTTCTTTTCTTTTATTGTTTATATTCTTTTGTTTCTTTTTTTTTTTGCGTAAACTTTTTTGGTTTATACCGTTCCTTTGATCTATTGAAAGTGTCGTGCTCTCTGGTGGATAGCCTGGTGAGTTATAGCATTTGTTATGCTCCTTTGCTCTTTTGTTGATGTTTGACTTCTTAATATCCTATCAAATATGACAAACCATAATAATTTTTCCTTACATGTTGCTTTGGAATTTGATTGTGTAACATCTCGAGTATCTCGTATGCCATGGGATTAGAGTATATTGTCCTGTTTAAATTGATTTCCTTGGAAATACTTTTCAATTGAACCTCATTTCAAGGAATACTTTTCAATTTAAATTGACCACCATAGCCACCACGCCACACCATACCGTCGCCGCCCATGCCGTGGTGGTAGCGGTGGCGCGGTGGTGGTGGCTATGGTGGTCACCTGCGCGCGGCAATGCAAATGGCAGTGGCGGTGGCCGTGGTGGGGCCCATCGGAGATATTTTATTTTTTAAATATTTAAAATTAGGGGCAAAAGTGTAATTAATATTTAAAACTAAGGGCAAAAGTGTAATTTCACCTAAAACTAGGGGCAAAAGTGTAATTTCACCCAAGTTATCATTCATTTCCATCCAAGTTAACCGTTGACTAACGGTTGACTAATCATGATGTTGGGCGCTCCCAAAACGTAATCACATGTGTATTTTTGATCCAGTTTAAATCACGTGGTGCTGGGCGCTCCTGGGGGTAAATTACATGTGTAAAATTGCTCCTTATCCCTATATTTAAAATAGTCGAAAGGATGAGATGAAAGGAAAAAGGGGAAATAGTGAGAGGGGTCCATTTCGTTTGAAAATTGGATGAAGGAGGGTATTGTTTTTCAAAAATGAAGTAGGTGATGACTGATGAAGCGGCGCCTTCTCCATTAATTTAATGGGGGCGCCGTTCCCGTCCAATGAAAGGTAAGGGGGGATCTTTGTATAAATACCCCCAGGCACACACACGACACACACCAATCAGCAATCACACTCATACCTCACACACATCTGCACTCACATGTATACATGGTCCGACAGTGAGAGAAGGGAGAAAAGGAGATTAAGATAGTAATTATTTGGGAGTCTTGCAGTAGCTTTTTGGTGATTTTTGGAAGCTAAAGGTTGACAGGTAACTCTAAATATTCTTCCTTATACACGTGAATTATGTATGATTATAAATATTTATTTATTTATTTAGTATTTTCGAGACTAAAATATATGTATAATATCTTATGGTTTATAAGGGTTTAAGATCCGGTATGAGAGTTTTGAATTTGTGATAGTGTTTTATTTGATGAAGCTATTTACATGTATATTATTGATTTACTATCCACGTATATATATATTGTATTTTTACTATTCACTTATACTGATTTACTATTCACGTATGCAAATCATATTTTACTATTTATTATTCACATATACATACAGTATTTTACTATTTACTATTCATATATACGCATAGTATTTACTATTCACGAATACGCACATTGTTGCTGTTTATTATTTATGTATTGTTATGATTATATTTGATATAAATGAAGGTGTAATGCATTATTTTTGAATGAATACATTTATCATGGTGGATGTATTGTGATGGGCTGGAGTTTGGAGGAAATTGATATGATATGATTTTATGCCACTGCTCGGTGTACAGTGGATGGTACTTTTTCAGGGCCCCTTCTTTCATATGTCTTCCTTTGGCCGGGATTGCATTGGAGTTGTGGGACATTGTGACACCTCCTTTATTGTATTTTGTTAAGGAGGGGAGCCATAGTCCATACTTAAACTCTATGCCTTTGGCCGGGTGTATCTTAAGTTTTAGTGAGCTTGAAACAATTTAATCACATGGATGTGTTTCTGTTGGACTATGTGTTAACCTATGGCTCCAGTCAACAGTATAAGGTGGAAGAGGATATAAGGGCGGATGCATATTGCATGACATATTATTGTATATTTTAAGTTTGATAAAATGATAAATATTTTTGTAAAGGCTTTTTATGAAAAAATTTAGAAAAATATAAATGTATATATATATATATATATATATAAATAATTATATTTTTAGTATTTCCTATTTTTGTCATATGTGATTTGCTTGTGTATGGTTGGATATTCAATAGTTACGAGAGACGTGGAAACTCACCCCTCATATTAAGATTTTTCGGGTGAAAGTGCGATAGGGAGCAAGGGAGACACATATGGAGTGAGTCTTGATGGCTCTTTTGTACTCCTTGTAGTTTATGTTATGTTATTTATATTTGCCACAACCATAAAACTTTCGCTTTGTATTTAACTCGATATATTTTGGGAATTTACTTTGATTTTAAAATGTATTTTTATTTGAATCAGTTTTGTAATTTTTTAATACCTTTGAAAGTTGATTATCTTGTTGGAGATGTTTTAAATATTTTAGATAAGTTTTTAGGTGTTGGAGTTGGGGTGTTACATCTGCAGCACCTAGCAGTAATAGATCTCAGTCTGCGAGATTTTGATTTTTAGCGCTTCACTGCTACTTTTCTGGTCCTTCCATATTAGCCTCTCCTTCTTTCGGCTGCGTCATTTTTTCCTTTGTTTATTTGTGCCAACAGGCTTTCTTTTGTCGTCTTCCTTCTTGAATCCATGTCTTACATGCATTGTGGGCGTTTTTGCTTCACGTGTTTACTGTCTCGGTTCAGATTCATCCCCCTTGTTAAGAAGAAGAAGAATCGTTAGACGGTCAAATGGAGGAACCATAGAAGAAAAGAATACCGACCACGCTGGATCAGGTTTCTCTAAAGGTTTTCAGCTTTTGAACTTTTTTCTCTATTCCTCGTGAATTTGATGAACGTTGAATGCTGTTATTTTGGGCGTTAAAGCTTGACCAGTTTCTCTGTGGAAGTTAAATTGCTGTGCGGACAAATTAGGTTTGGATAAGATTGTATTTTGGGTGAAAAATTTGTTTGGTTGTTGTGCAGTAATTGGTGGGTTGTCTTAGAATTCGTAGAAACTTCTGGTATTTAGAGATCACTGACGTACCTCGTTAATCATTTATCCGCCGGCTTTCATGCCGTCCTTATCTCCATAATAAAGTTTAGGTATATATCCATCTTCTCTTTCTTCAATCATATATGATTGCCTCTCTCTCTCACTAACTTTCTGTATGTTCTCTCTCCACGCTGCTCTCTCTCTCTCTTCCATTACCATTTATCTATTATAGTCCACTTTATGTTCGTAATCTGAGCTTATTGTTATTTCATTCTGAGAATCCTCTTGCGTCATAGTGGTTCTCTGTGCACTTTTCACATTGATTTCAGTTCAATTTTCATATAGTTTTGAATTTTCCACTTGTTTCTTGTGTTCTTTTACAAGGAGATTTTCAGTTTTCCTTTTGTACTTAGTGTGGAAATTCGGAAGGATAAATTTATACATGATCGTGAGGGTAAAAGTTGTGCATAAAAGTAAAAGTGGGTCTAAAAAGTTTGCATGTGTCATGAAATTTTAATGCATCATGTGATGGTAACCATAGAAGGATATATTATTCTTCGGATTATATAATGATTTCTTCAGTCCTGAACATTTTTTTTAATATATATATATAAAAATTTTAGGAAAAGGGTTGAAATTTCCCATGATCTTTGGAGTCGATAAGGTTATAGTTAGAGAAGTGATTTCTTCATGCGTTCTGAAAACATTTGTTCAGTATGAAAGGCTTGAGTAGTTGTTTTTTATTAGAATTAAAATGAAATGACTCCCAGTATACAATCTTCCTTCGTGGAGAAGTACACAAATATTGTTTGCAACACAAGGAAATATTTAGGAATACCGATAGACGTTAAGGTGTAAATTGGCCACCAACGAAGTTTTACACTAAGAGCACCTAATACAAATAAGATTTAACAAAAATACCAATCAACAATTGAAAAAAAAAAAAAAAAAAACTAACAAACAATTTTAAAAAGGGCAAATAACACAATCCTGTTAAATTCAATTTAACAGCTATTTTATCTCTCATCTAACACCTATGATATCAAACCAAATGGCTTTTATGCTGATTTTAATGTAATATTGTGCTAATTACTCATTTTTTATTATTGATTGCTACTTTTACTCTCTTTAAAACTTAGTGCTAACTTTTTTGATTAAAAAAAAAAAACACTTTTTAAATGTAAAAAAAATGATGTTTTTATTAATTTATGTGTTTAGATGATTTTTTTTTAAAAAAAAGCAAAAGTCATAAATAAATAAATAAATAAAGCCAAAATTCTGCTTTTTTTAAAAAGCTCCAATTTGGAGCTTAAAAAATACTTTTTTAAAAGCTCATCCAAACAGGCACTTACTTGTGCTAGGTGCTGTAAAACTTTGTTAGCTAATCTACATCTTAACCCTTTTATGATTTTATAATCCAAACAATATTGCAAGAAGAAAATAGTACACTAAGAATGGAATATACAAGCTCCCCTTGCGGAAAAAAATCTCAAATCTTTCCCTCCTCATTCCTCAGTGTTTTTTAATACAAAAAATGAATCTAACGTTCGAGAGAGAGACTTTTAAAATTTTTATATTTACCATATGCGGATGTTTTTACCGCATCGGTTTTTTGACATTGATGATTCTCAACCCTTAGATCAATTTTTGGATGGCTCAAATGAAAAGATGCGAAAGATTGTTAGAATCCATCCCGGGAAACACATGCTTGTTATCTAAGATTCGAATCCATCGTATTTATGAGGTTGTTGACCAAAAAATCTTTTATGATATTTATAAGTTATGTCATAAAGTTTTTTACATAAATATATAATTTTACCTTTTATCTAGCCAAAGTGGCAAACTTTACACTATGGAGACTGAATGTACATTAAATAAAGATAAAAATGAAATTTTATTAAATTTTAAGACATAAATAATGATATTTAAGATTTTTTTTATTATAGTGAAATGAAAAAAATAATGACTTATAAATAGGATCAAATGGGTACTTTTAACAAAATTTAAGTTTTTTTTTTTATTGATTATAGTGAAATGTAAGAAGCTAGTGACTTATAAATAAGATTAAATAATTACTTTTTATTTGTTTGGGAAATATCAAAATCGATTTTAAAAAATCTTGTTTTACGCTTTAAGTGGTCGTTAACCAATTCACACTAACTAAGAAATATTAGTTAAGTCTTCGCGATCAATTGATAATATTTATATATTTCAACTTTATTAAGGAATGTGATTTCGAACACACTATATTTTTATTACATGTCATTTCCTTCTCTCCTGCAAGGAATAAAAAGTAGCAAACAATCGTTAATCATCTCGTCAACCTCTTTATATTTGGGATTAGAATTTCCTTTTTGAAGCTAAAGGAGTATATTTACTTTAATTTATATATCACAAAGTCACTTAAGACAAGCTAACTAAAGGATAAAATCTACAAACCCTTTGATTTCAAGTAGGTTGTACATTAGTTTTCCATGACATTCTAACGTTTCAAGTTTTAATTTAACCAACTTGAAATTCTAATTTTTGACAATGAAAAATGTCACATCACATTATTGAAGAGTTAAGGAAAATGTGACATATGATATGGATTAAAATTATAAATATTTGTTAATGATAAGATGTCACATCATCCTCATTAATTTAACGTGGTAATTTATATCTATGACCAATAATAAAATTAAGGATATCGGAGATTTGATGTCAAAAATTAAAACATTGAAGAGGTTAAAACTAAAATAAATATTTATTTTTTTGGATTATAACTCATGTATCCATTATATCTATAGACACAGAAGAAAGACGTGTGTTTAAATTAGTTGTTGGAGAATTGCTTTTACAATTTATGAATTATGTATGTGAAGAAGTTTTTTCTCGACTTACAAAAAGTGGTTTTTAAAACTACGATTGGGGTCTTATACAAACAAATCACTAAGTAAAAAACAAAACAAATATCACTACTTTTTTTATACATTAACAAATAGGAAAAATCACATTTAAGTCTCAATTAAGATAAATAATAGTAGAAAAGTCTCATAACATGTTAATGATTGTTATTTCACTTGTTAGTAAAAACCTCATATAATTTTTCTGATATTATTTTTCTTTGTTGAAACATAAACATGATTTTCCCTAACAAATATTCTTGAAAAGTTTACCCTTCAATTCCTCTACTTCCCATGTATGTAGTGTCGGTGGTGGTGAAGCTGTTTTTAATTTTTTGTTTCGTCATTTTTGTTGCTCTATTTCTAATATATTATTTCAGGTTTATTATTAGATCTCTTTGATTTTGTTTTATGTTTATGCATTAGATCCTAAACCCTAATTTCAGTGCATGTCAGTTCAATATTTATAGTATACTGTTATTTTTTAAACTTTTTTTAACCAAAGCCTTTATAACCTAATAATGATATTATGCTCCTTATAAATCGGACTTGGCTTATGATTTTAAGTCGCTTAGTAGGTTATAAATCGGACGTTGACAGTAGTTTGATTTTCCTCTCATAATAAGTTAGTGCATGACTTAAATGTTGAAATCTTAATTTTTTTTTAATTAGTTTGACTAAAAACTAATATAAATAAAATTTGATCCACATATATGATTAAAAAAACTAAATTTTTTTAAAATAAAATTGTCTTAATATAAAAAATTAAAAATAAAAATAATAAAAAAAGAAGAAGAGAATATTCCGTACAACATTAGAACCATCATAGCCGCCTCCCATTAACGGAATCCCAAACTCGTGTTTGATAAATTTTGACACATAATGGTGACGCTGACGCGTCCGCAGCACCTAGCAGTAATAGATCTCAGTCTGCGAGATTTTGATTTTTAGCGCTTCACTGTTACTTCCTGGTCCCTCCATATTAGCCTCTCCTTCTTTCGGCTCCGTCATTTTTTCCTTTGTTTATTTGTGCCAACCGGCTTTCTTTTGTCGTCTTCCTTCTTGAATCCATGTCTTACATGCATTGTGGGCGTTTTTGCTTCACGTGTTTACTGTCTCGGTTCAGATTCATCCCCCTCGTTAAGAAGAAGAAGAATCGTTTCACGGTCAAATGGAGGAACCATAGAAGAAGAATATCGACCACGCTGGATCAGGTTTCTCAAAAGGTTTTCAGCTTTTTTTTTTTTTCCCTCCTATTCCTCGTGAATTTGATGAACGTTGAATGCTGTTATTTTGGGCGTTAAAGCTTGACCAGTTTCTCTGTGGAAGTTAAATTGCTGTGCGGACAAATAAGGTTTGGATAAGATTGTATTTTGGGTGAAAATTTGTTTGGTTGTTGTGCAGTAATTGGTGGGTTGTCTTAGAATCGTAGAAACTTCTGGTATTTAGAGATCACAGACGTACCTCATTAATCATGTATCCGCCGGCTTTCATGTCGTTCTTATCTCCATAATAAAGTTTAGGTATATATCCATCTTCTCTTTCTTCAATCATATGATTGCCTCTCTCTCTCGAACTTTCCATAGGTTCTCTCTCCACGCTTCTCTCTTCCATTACCATTTATCTATTATACTCCACTCTATGATCGTGATCTGAGCTTTTTGTTATTTCATTCTGAGAATCCTCTTGCGTCATAGTGGTTCTCTGTGCACTTTTCACATTGATTTCAGTTCAATTTTCATATAGTTTTGAGTTTTCCCCTTCTGTTTCTTGTGTTCTTTTACAAGGAGATTTTCAGTTTTCCTTTTGTTTTGGTGTGGAAATTCGGAAGGATACATTTATACATGTTCGTGAACGCCGGTTTCCGGATACTTTCTTCCGTTGCATAATTCCAAGACCTGCTTGCGTTATCACAAGACCAGAACTTTGTCAAAAATTCCGAAGTCAAGAGAAAATTATCATTCCAGATTATTGGAAACTTTCATTCTGGACATTGATTATTTGATTACCAGTCAAGTCTCTGAAGACAACAATTTCTTTGAAGGGTGTCGTGAATTACAATAGCTTGCCTGTTTGATTCTTATTCAATATACTATTTGAGGAAAATCATATACTGAAGCCCATCTCATAGATTTCCGGGGTAATTTTCTTCCAGCTCATATTGCTCGCCTCTTCGTTGAGTATAATAGTATCTGTTGCTTTATCTTGTTCTTATGGTAGGTTTGAGTTTGGTTAGTTTAACTTCTTAGCTTTCTGGCTTGGTTAAAATTTAAATGGGAGGCTGATGTTAAATGACGTATGTATTCAGTATGCTTCTTATACATGGAATATGGATTTGATTTCTTCAGTGCTCTGCTTTGCTAGTTGGATATGGAATGTCTCTGAAGTTTTAATGTATTGAACTGTACAGGATTTCTGTTATTATAATACATGATGTGCTAACTCCCAAGGATGAATATTAAAAATGACTTGTTGACTTTTTGCTTATGTGCCTCTTGATCTTCAATGCCTATGGTCTTTTTGAAACATAGTAAGCACCAATAGCATTTTGTACGCTCATAATGATTCGTTGACTTTTGGTTTTTCTCCTAAATTCTGACATTATTTTCAGGTTGATTCCTTATAAGAGGGAAAGAGTTTAACTTGATCTGACAGCTAAGAAATCATTCAGAATGAGCCAGTCTAAAATCAAGCGTCGTATAGGTAAATATGAGGTGGGAAGGACCATTGGTGAGGGAGCATTTGCAAAAGTGAAATTTGCAAGGAACTCAGAGACTGGAGATCCTGTGGCTATCAAAATTCTGGAGAAAGAGAAGGTTCTCAAGCACAAGATGGCCGAACAGGTAATTATGGAATTCATTTATCATTTTGCACCATTACTTAATTTCATTCAATCAGAAGAAGGTATAAGATTGTATGCCATAGTTACTTCCTCAAATCTTCCCACAGCTTTCAGAATATTGCTTAATTTGGGTTTTCTTGAACCTAGTTCTTGATAGGAGGTTACAGGCTTAAGAATCATCTTATTCTTTAATAGGGAAAACTTCATGTTTAGAGTATAAATTCTGTTACCTAGCAGGTTTGGTCATTACCAGTTCTGTCTTCACTTTGTACTCTTTCTCTGACTATCAATTTTCTGTTATTTCATTCAATGTGGAGAAGGTATAGAATTTATGCCATAGTGCTTCCTCAGACCTTCCAAACCCTGTCAGGATATTGCTATATTTTAGTGTTTAACCTAGTTTTGGGGGGAGATTACAGACTTAAGATGCATCTTGTTCTTTGATATGACAAACTTCCGAGTTTGATTATAAATTCTGTGGTGAAGCTAAGTTTGATCCCTACATGATGAAGTCAATGCTTTCTATTCTTTTAATATGTGTTTTAACAGATCGGGCGAGAAATAGCGACAATGAAGTTAATCAAGCATCCAAATGTTGTCCGATTGTATGAGGTTTGTTTGTTTGTCTATCTACTTCTTGTTACTTTTGCTTGTTATCGAGGATAAGATAAATCTGAACTGGAATCTTGCTCACAAGAAAGAGACATAACCTATTTTATTGGACTGAAGGAATACCATTGTTGGATTACAATGAGATTCCTTGTGGGCATTTTTAAATTTGCTGATGGTGCTGTTGCATGTAAAACATTAATTATAGAAGTCAAATAAAACAATGATGAAATTCCGGTAGTGCTTGATACTAAATTTCTTGGTTTTATTTTCAGGTAATGGGGAGCAGGACAAAAATATATATAGTTTTGGAACTTGTGACTGGAGGAGAGCTCTTTGACAAAATTGTGAGTTAATGAACATCTACTTTTCTTATTTTATTCAATACATCTTATTTTTAACAAGTTCAAATATATTTTGGTGGGAAGAGATAAAAGGTATATTTTCTAATAAAACATTTTTGTTGTAAAGGTAAACCATGCACGAATGAGTGAAAAAGAAGCACGTAGTTATTTCCAGCAGCTTATAAATGCAGTTGATTATTGCCATAGTAGGGGTGTCTACCACAGAGACCTCAAGGCAAGACCTTTTATCCACTCTTGCATTACATGATTGCAGATATTCAGAACAATGTATTTGATTGAAACATAAAAAGAAAGATTCTCTGTTTAATTCTTGTTCATGAAATTTCTTCAGCCAGAAAATTTGCTGCTAGATGCTCATGGTCAGCTTAAAGTTTCTGATTTTGGGTTGAGTGCACTATCACAACAAATCCAGGTAACCATGATTCATTCTTTTTTCCATTAATTTGATCCAAGTGCTTAAGTCCAGTTCTAAACCTTAAACAAAATGTAATTAAGATCCGAAATTGAAGATGCTGCAAAGGTGAGCATGAGCATTTTTAATCTTATAAAATGACGGTGTTGACAGGATGATGGACTGCTTCATACTACATGTGGAACTCCAAATTATGTTGCTCCTGAGGTGTGGACGAATGTCATATCTTGCTGCTTTCATGTGCATTCCATTTTGTGATTCACTTTAAAGAACTCTAGCTTATAACAATTTACTCTTGTAATGCACAGGTCCTTGATGATAGAGGCTATGATGGAGCAGCTGCAGACTTGTGGTCTTGTGGAGTAATTCTCTTTGTATTACTTGCAGGGTACTTGCCTTTTGATGACCCTAATCTTATGAACCTGTATAGAAAAGTGAGCATTTTGATAATTTTACTGTGCGATTTTCTGTTGTTCTCAGTTTTCTGTTCATAACTTTTGTTTTCTTGGTCTGCAGATCTCTGCTGCCGAATTTACTTGTCCCCCATGGATTTCATTCAGTGCCAGGAAATTGATAACTACAATTTTGGATCCTAACCCCATGACTGTAAGAAATAACGTTTGATGAATGTTTTGTCTTCATCTTGTGCCAAGTTGTATGATTATTGTTGAAGTAAGAGACTTATTTTAGTTATAACCTACAACGTAGAGTTAGTTTAGTCTCCAAATTTTTGTCCCGAATGAATTGTTTCCTAAAAATATCAAACTCAGTAACTCACTATAAGTTAATCATTCTGTTAGATGTCCCATGTTTGCCTTTCATACTTTGCTGTTGTTACTTGATCTAATAAATTAAGGTCTACATGACCTGTTTGATCAAAGTAAATGAAACTCATCATTTTACAAAAGGTATTTGGAAATCTAAAATCCTTTTTTCATATCTAAAGAGACCCACATCAAATGAATTGAAAAACATTTATCACTCCCTGGTCCTATAATTTAATGAGCCATTCAAGGTATAGATGACCAAATATGCACAGCTGCTGTGGGTTTGAAGGACTAATTTGCAACAAGTTAGATATTTTCAGCAACAAAATCATGTTCTGCTGAAAATTTAGGTACTGAAGGTTTGTAAATTTAGGGGACTAAATTCTTAGTGTATAATAAATTGGCTTCCCAACGTCACCTTTCCATGGCCTAAACTTTGACACCAACAGCATCGGCATCAGGTACTAGATATTGCTCATCCACCCCAAAACATAAAGCAAAAGAAAAATGTTAGGACCACTTTTTGAAACCTAGGAAAATACATGATAAGGCAAAGACACTTTTTGTTTGTCAGAACTTTGACTTAATATTTTTTAGAGAAAAATAGAGAAGCAGGTTGGCGATATGGCTGCTATTGTGAAAGTTGAGAAGGGGGCTGTGTGTCATAGTCACTTTTTGGCGCCTTGGGTGGAGAGGGACAACCTGTTAAAATTTTGGTAAACTTGTTCTGTTTTAGAGAGTTTGCAGTGTCTTTGTTATTTTCTTATTAATTTGTAGTTGTTATTTTAGATGGTGAGCTTTGGTGCAACGCTAAGTTGTTACCATGTGACCTAGAGGTCACGAGTCCAAATCCTGGAAACAAATTCTTCAATCCCTCCTCAGACCCCACCTTCTGGGAGCCCCCTTTTTTATTTTGATTGTAGTTTATGTGTCTCAATGTAAGAGTGTCATGAGTTGGTTTTAGATTATCATATACCCTTGTAATCTGATTCAGTTATGCAGTATTAGTATTATCAGTCTCAAGTTTTTCCCTCTCTTTGTTGTCTTTTTCTGGTTTTAGTATTGCTTTCAGCTTTGTTTAGGAGATGGTCATAACAGAAAATAAAAGTAAAAAGGACATAAACAAGAAAAAAATGAAAGCTGATCATAATTTTATTGTATTGCTATTTTTGTTGTTGTTTCAGTACTTAAAATTTTTTGTCCCTTTCTGATTTACCCTAACTGTATGACAGCGTATCACTATATCTGAGATCTTGTGCGATGAATGGTTTAAGAAAGATTATAAGCCTCCAGTTTTTGAGGAGACAGGGGAGACCAACCTTGATGACATTGAAGCTGTCTTTAGAGATTCTGAAGTACGTTTAGGATAATCTGTAATGACTATA
This sequence comes from Acacia acuminata, assembly GCA_019022655.1. Taxonomy (NCBI): domain Eukaryota; kingdom Viridiplantae; phylum Streptophyta; class Magnoliopsida; order Fabales; family Fabaceae; genus Acacia; species Acacia acuminata. The sequence continues at coordinate 407,178 of JAFJYI010000267.1, read as the reverse complement.
AATGTTTGATGTCAGTGCTGTAAAATTCTTCATATAATAAATATTTTCACATATAAAAGATTTTGCCTGATTTTGCAGGAACACCTTGTGACCGAGAAGAAAGAAGAACAGCCAACAGCCATCAATGCATTTGAATTAATTTCCATGTCCAAAGGGCTGAACCTTGAAAACTTGTTTGATATAGAGCAGGTTCACAATTTCACATGCTAACAATTTTCCTTATATTTTCATTTGCTATGAATCTTTAGAATTTATTGAATCAACATCCATTGTTCTTCTCTTTATCCTCTCGCATTAAAAGTCTATTGAATGAACATTCATTGTTCTTCTCTTTATCCTCTCACATTAAAGTCTGTTATCAATAGTATATGAAAATATTTCTCGCATTTAAAGTCTGTTGTCAATATTATATGAAAATATTTCTGTATCATATGACAATGTCTGGCTTTTGGTATTTTCAGGTCCAAGTGGTTAACCTTTATCTCTTTAAATTGTGCATTTTCTTTTTGTAATATTAAGATACAGGAAAAGCTAGATAATGCTGAACTATGTACGCTTAACATAAATTTCAGTTAACTTGTTTAAAACCTGAACCTGATTAGCATAAGAACAAAACATGTTCAACTGTAGCAGATAGAGAGATTTCTTGCCTGAATACTGTTTGGGTTTTTACTGTGATGTAATTGGCTGCAGGCATTGAAAAGAGAAACAAGGTTCACATCAAGATGCCCTGCGAAAGAGATAGTTAATAAGATCGAAGAAGCCGTCAAGCCTCTTGGTTTTGACGTGCAAAAGAAAAACTACAAGGTAAGTGAAAGGTGTGACACTGAGCATAAACGAACACTGAAAGAACATGATCTACAGTTTATTTTACTTTGCAAAAAAATTTAATCAATTTTCAACTTCAGATGAGGCTTGAGAATGTGAAAGCAGGAAGGAAGGGAAATCTTAATATTGCCACTGAGGTAAACGATACCAGCTTCTGTTGCTGAAAGTATAAAACATTTGTCAGGATATTTTATTGATATTCTGATGTACTCTTGTTTTGAACAGATATTTCAAGTGGCACCTTCTCTTCACATGGTTGAGGTGAGGAAAGCAAAAGGTGATACATTGGAGTTTCACAAGGTATATATTGGTTTACTTAGTTTCTGGTTGGTAATCTTTATGGAGATTTGTTCTGTTAATCAATAACGAATATAGATCCGGCCAAAAAACACTAATTTTCTTTTATATTTTATCACGCACATCAAGTGGTTCTTTAATGGCAAAGTTTGTGTTTGTGGTTAACCTTCTCTATAGAGATTGCTTAGCACTCAGCCTTCTGGTTGGGCCTTTGTTAACTACTCAGTAGGTCCCACCTCTGCCCTAATTCTCATGCCAAAGGACTTATCTTCTGCCCTAACCAGTAAATGTTGAAGCAACCCGTGCTCATTTCCAATTTTTGCATCAACAACTGACAGGAGGAAAAAAAAAATAAGAATACTTTGTGGTTTTTAGTTCAAGATGCCTATTTGTATGACAGAGAATCGAATAACTCCTTCTCATAAAAAAAATAAAAAAAAAAAAAAATCTCTTTCCTCCTCCATAATGCCAGTGGAGTCATGGTTTCTAGCTCATGTTTGTTCAACAATACTAGAAAAAAAGTTAAAATACTTATTGTACTACTGAACTCAGTTGAAATAACTTACTCTGTTTCACCCTACACGCAGTTCTACAAAAATCTTTCAACAAAGCTTGATGATGTTGTATGGAAAGCTGAGGAGGATACTGAAGAAACGAATTGAAATCATCAGTTTAATTATTATCAAAAGCAATATATATATATATATATATATATTGATGCCTCATGTCCTAATGTTTATTAATTTCTTCATTCATTCTTCATCCTACGGCTTTCTTCTTACATATTGTTTTCCTAGCTAATTATTGTAGTAATGCATGCATAGTTTTATGTAACATTTTCACTCATCAACAATCAAATTATGTTTAGCAAACAAGAACAGTGCTGGACTCCAAAAGTTTACATGTATCATCCATTTCTTAATTATATTTTCTTCTTCCCCGTCAGCTATGGGAATTGTATTACTCACATTCCAGATTGTGTGGGGTACAGTCTTGAGCTTAGGTTGTAAACTTTCTGGTATTTGAAACCACATTGAAAAATTTTGAGCTTATTTTTTTTTTTTTTTTTTTTATAAAAATTTTAAAGAATGGAAGAATGAAGCGCCCAACACCCCCCCCCCCCAAACAAAAAAAAAAAAAAAAAAGTGTTTATTGTGTCCTTATAGCCATCAACTTTTTATATTTGAAGTTTTTTTAGTTTTTTTTAAAAAAATAAATAAAAATAAATAATAAAAAAAAGGAAAAAAACCCCATCAGGAGGATTTGAACTCAATTTGAAAAATAAAAGTGTTTATTGATTTTAGAGCCATCAACTTTTTATATTTGAAGCTTTAAAAAAAAAAAAAAAAAAAAAAAAAAAAAAAAAAGTTCATCAGGAGGATTTGAACCCTTAATCCTTATGGCCCTATAGCCTACACTAGTACTGTAAGGTAGGTTTTGATTTTCAACCCAACTAAAGTTTTAGTAGGTTAATGAGTTCCGGGCCATTTAAATGGTAAATTATGCTTCTTTTTTATTTATAATTCTGCTTTCATTTTGAGGGCTTCATACGATATAAAATCATCCAATAAAACAAAATCTTAAAATCACAAAAAAATAATAATTATTATAAATAAGAGAAAAATGTTTTTCATTATAAAAAAATTAAGTCTTCTAATGTTCATATATGATAACATAATTTTTTTTAATATAAATTATATCTGTCATATAATATATAAACAATTGATGAAGCTAAGGATGCATATTAAGAAATGGGTTTGTATTTTGAAAAAAGAAAATCTCTTTTCTATTTCCCCCAATATTTTATAGTATCGAATAAGTTAAACAATAGAATTATAATATAGATAAAAGAAAAATGGATAATCTACAAGTTGTTAGTTGATGTAGTAAGTGATTTTATCTTTAGAAGGAAGAAAATACACAAGTTTGAATTCAAGAAGCACATTGATACTTTAACGCTCCCGATCTAATATAAATTAGGCATAAGTCCAAAGTGACTTGTTGATACTCTGAGTCAAAAAAAAAAAAAAAAAAAAAAAAAAAAAAAAAAAAAAAAAAAAAAAAAAAAAAAAAAAAAAAAGATAAAATTGATAGTTGAACATAAGGTTAAGATGTAAAATACCCATCAACTTATATCAAAATTGCCCTCAACACTAAAAACTTCTCTTAATGTAAAAGTACTCATATACATGTGACATGTCGGTTGAAATTACTTTTCGCAATGAGACTCACACTATTTTTCTAAATGTACCAAAATACCCCAACTCAAAAAATGGTAAAGATGCAAAAATACCCATAAACTTTTACCCAAAGTTTGTCAAACACCATATACTTTTTAGAAGTGTAAAAATATCAATGAACATTCCAAATGATGATGGAAGTACTAAAATACCCCTAAGTTAAAAACACACACACGCATAGACACATAGTGAATATATTTTATGAAAATTATTTTCATGTGTTTGCCCTGGATACTTTAGTTAAATTTGGAGCTTGTGTCTAGGTCTTTGTTTCTCTTTTGTTTGGTCAAAGGATTTTGAATCTAGCTTAGTTTAATGATTTGATTCCTTTTTAAATTACGTCAATTTATATCCTGGTCACTTCAATCTTTGTTTTACAATTAATAATATGTTCCTCCATAATTATTTTCTTTGGTTTTATACTTTATACTTAGAATTTAATTCTTAAAAAGTGTAGCAAAAAATGAAATAGAAAATTTAAGTGTGTTAATTGTAAGTTAATCATTGGAAAAAAAAAAAAATTAAAAAATTAACAAAAAATTTAATAGCATATGCTCCAGCTGACATAATATATCACGTCCAATTGCTAAATTATCACATCCAATTACTAAAGATTGATTGTATATTAATCAGTGGTAAAATTAAAAATTTATTATTTTTAGGTGAATAATATTTTTGCCATGGAAATTTAGTCTAAGGAGCACCGGTCCACTCGAAAGTTTTTTGGTCTCATTTTTGCCCCGAAAATTTAAAAATATAGCAATCTTGCCTATCCATTGATCTTGACCGTTGAATTGTTGCTCTTCTTTGTAAACTTTCAGGAGTAAAATTGCTCTTAAAAAAAACTTCCAAGACATATTTGCTCCATTTTGTTAACATCAGAGGTAAAAATGAGACCAAAAAAACTTTCGAGTGACTGGTGCTCCTTAAGCTAAACTTTCATGAAAGAAATGGTATTGAACCCTTATTTTTAAAGACATAATTAACTAAGTTTAAGATTTTTCTTGGTTTTAATAAAACATGTTAGAAGTTACTTATAAATAGGATTAGATTAGTAGATAAAAGTAATTTGCTTGTTAACTTAAAGCTGATGCTTAAGATTACATGTTTTTTTTTTTTAAGCATATCCTCCTACTAGAGGCAATCTTGTTGGAAGCAGTGCACTAAATGTTGGAAATTATGCCCTATAGGCAAGTCATTATATTCTCCATTTCGTTATCATTTTATTTGTATGTTTATAGTGATAACTGTATCCTTGGATATATTTTATAGATTATCCTAAATGTCCCTGGTCGATCATCTACGCGGAGCGAAGATGAAATAAGACCAGTATGACTTTGATGAGGTATGGAGATACGAATCAAAGTCATAGGCACTTGTAAGCGTACAAGGTGTTGGACCGACCCACTATGAGAAAGTTGCATGGATTAAGTCATAAGCTACTCTCATGTATAGCCGCGTCACAACGCCCTTTGACCTGAGATCATCATGGATTCCTACATGATGACTCGCTAATCTTTAACCTAGTCAAAAGTCACCTTTGATCGGGTGATGATAAAGGCTTGGATTGGGATCAATAGTTTTCATGTTGATGAATGTGAACGATTAAGATGGAATTTGTCCCTCATATTTGTAGAGAGATAATATCAGGCCCCTCGATAAGTGAGTTTGAGAAATGTATGGCCATACTACGATGGAAAGGAGTTTCCATTTCAATTATTGAACTACTCGAGAATCGAGAAAATAATGATCAAGAACAGGAAGTTGACATTATCCATGTCTCATTCTTGACCAAATTATCGTGTGATAAAAGGGATGTGACATGGTTGTACGATATGTTGTATCATATCATCGATCCCCATATGAATTGGGTAGTCACAATATCTTACTAGAGGCCGTTTGCGACTTATGGGTTGGTACAGTATTGGCCCGCTGCCAATCTCATGTGGGCCTGCAGGGTCACACACAAGAATAACCCAATACGAGCAAAAGTGTCCAAATTCATTGAATCTTTGATATGTCTAAGATTTAATGAATACTGTATTTAATCTAGGATGAATATATATATATATATATATATATGTGTGTGTGTATTATTAAATTCGAAAATAATATAATAATATTATTTAATAGAGATTATAATATTATTATATAATATTTGTTTTATATTTAGTTTATTTGATAAATTAAATATCTAAAACAAATAGAGATATTGTATCTCGATTTAATTTTCAAATAAAGATATTATATATCGATTTAATTAGAATTGAGATATAATATATCGATTTAATTAAATAAAAAGATATCATATCTCGATTTAATTTATAAAGATAAATTAAATCGGTAAGCTTATAATTCAGATTAAATAAATATATATTAGATTAAATCATTGGATAGATTTAATTAATATATTATTTTGGTTCAAATTCAAATTTCAAGATTAATTAGATTAATTTTGAATATTTAATATGGCTCATTAGGGTTTTAGAAACTCTATAATAGATATTGATCTAGTTGTATTAAGGGAACAGATGAATTAGAGAAGCCGCAAGAAACCCTAGAGAGAAAAAAGAGAGACGCAAGAAAACTAAAGGTGCTAGCACGCTGCCATCGGTATTGGAGGCTATTTGTGTGGATACCTTTAGAGGAGTAGATTCGCGAGTCGGCTTCGTTGATCGAGTAGGTAGCCCATGAGATCAAATTTGAATAGGACGCTAACTAATTCGCATAGGTATGGTTTCTAACGAACCTTGATTTAAACGTCGTTGATGAATCCTCTTTGGGATTCATAAATATTTTTAATTCCGCCGCGTGTACGGATCCCGGCACTAAATGTGGCACCTCTTCTAACGAGGACTTGAACCTTAATTGGCCACACTGTAAAGGACTAACCCCTTCCCCTAGACCCAACCCCCTTGGCTAAAAATTGCATGTTATATTCATAACAATAACATAGTATTTGAATAGTTAGATAGATAATTTTTTTTTAAGTTGGGGTATTTTGGTATTCCATGTCCATTTTCAATGTTCATCGATACTTTTACATTTCCAAAAAACATGGAGTTTGGCACATTTTAGGTAAAAGTTTATAAGTATTTTTGTACGGGGTATTTTGAAACTTTTAGAAAATAAAATGGCCCCACCACCAAAAACAACGGATGTTAGCCCATTTTAATGGACATGTCATTTTTATTCTTATTTTGAATGTTTATGGATATTTTTGAACCTCAAAAATGTTTATGGTATTAAGCGTACTTTTGATATAAGTGAGTTGTATTTTTACACCTTAACACATTGAATATATGATTATGAGGAGTATTTTTGGAAATATGACATTAAATGTTCATTGAAGTTTATAATATTGTTTATATTTGGTAACAAAGTTTCTCCTGTTTTGTTACTCATATTAAGGTAAAGTAGGGAGTATTTTCAGTAAAAAGTACAAGAAAATTCGTCAAAATTACAGCTTTGATTATTTCATTTTAGATAAGGTTATATGTTGGTTTCTTAATTTTTAAAATAGATTTTTAGTTCTAAACCTTAACAACATTAAAGTTTTAACAAAAGAATGCCAACATTTAAATTTTAAAGGTTAAAAACACATTTTCGAATTCTAACATATCAAGTTTAATTTTTTTTTTCAGAACAACTATTGCTATCCATATGTTGCACGAGGAAGGCCATATATAGCATTTTGAGCTTCTGAAAGCTTCTGCAAACACAAAAAGATAGGTTATGGTTCTAATGCATTGCTTTGTGAGGTATGTAATATTTATTTTATAATTTGTTCTTTATAATTGGGCAATTTTTTATTGTATGCATAATAAAAAATATTTATTTTTAATCATAGTAAAACATATACTTATTTTATAATTATCTATTTTAAATGACCCGTATGTTTTTATATTGAAATTCTCAAATATATTGTTTGTTGATAAATATTGATGAGACCAACATTGAAGACTGTTATCATGAGAGTGAAACAGGGAAAACATTATTGCTTTGAAAAAAAAAAAAAAAAAGAAACAACCATGAAAATGAAATCAGTGCCAATCAATGCAAATATCACATGAAACTTGCAACACTCTCTAATGTGAATCAATGTTGGGCTTTTTGACCTAAATCAGGGAGTTATCATAATTTAAAATTATAGTTTTTTTTTTTTTTTTTTTTTGACAAAAACACATGATAAATACCAGGGATAAGAGGATTCAGTTTGGGTCTATCAATCAATAAATATAATTTATTGACAATTATTTTATAATTTATTTTTTATAATTCTTTAAAATTGTTTGATTAAGTAATCATACTTAAAAATGAGTTGACTATTTGTTAAATTTCATTTATTATTGATGCAAATTATTGATTTGATGATTTGATTGAAAAATAATGACATCATCTTCTCACACTATCTCATACTATCTCCAAATCCAGTCTAATTATAAAACACTTTTATAATATAAATTATATTATAAAAGTGTTCATATAATTAAGACCGGAGGAGAGAGTAGTATAGATGATTATTTCATAATTTCCTTTTATATATTTCTTTCATATATAATTGATTGATTAAGTAATCATATTTTAAAATAGTGTGATTATTTCTTAAATTCCTTTATTATTGATGCAAAATATGATACTTGATTTGATTTAGAAATAGTGACATCATCATCCCACATTATAATTATAGCTGATTATTTCCTAATATTTTCTTATTTCCTTTATTTATATTTTTTTCATGTATTAAGCAATTATATTAGTTCATGCTCCCTCTTTATATTGTTAATCATTATATAAAAAATTCATGTCCCCTCTCTTTATTTTTCCCCCATGAAATGTTAACTCTAACATTTTGATTGTAGTTAGCTTTTGTTTTTACATTACATTTTTTTTTTTTGTTGATTTTGGTAATTCTTCCCTTTTGTTTAAAACATTTGATTTCTCATTTCTTAAGTCAAAAATAGATATTGATTTGATTTAGAAATAGTTTCATCATCATCCCATAATTATATTTTAATTAACATTATAATTATAGATGATTATTTCCTAGTATTTTCTTATTTCCTTTATTTATATTTTTTTCAAAAAATGTATTAAGAAATTATATTAGTTCATGCTCCCTGTTTATATAGTTAATCATTATATAAAAAATTTTCAAACTGCCCCAATTTCAAAAACATCTTTATTTTCCCCCCATGAAATGTTAACTCTAACATTTTGATTGTAGTTAACTTTTGTTTTTACATTACATTTTTTTCTTCTTGATTTTGGTAATTTTTCCCTTTTGTTTAAAACATTTGATTTCTCATTTCTTAAGTCAAGAATAGTACCTCATGCATCCTTGTATTTGACCCAAACCAATTTTCATTAAATATTCACATAATTATATTTTAATTAACATATTGTATACACTTAGAACTATTAATCCACATAACTTCAACAACAAAAAGAAATTATTCATCAATATAATATAAATAACAATATCTAAGTGTATATATTCTAACCAAAGGGTATTCATAAATAGAAAAAAATGTATAAAATAAAACTTAAATAAGCAGGTCCAATAGGAAGATATCCAGAGTATAACGTAATATGATGTGAATACACAATTAAAAGTAAAGTATACTTAAAACCTAGACCACTAAAATGATGCATTCGGAAACTTAAAATGACACGTAAGAACTCACTTTTATGTTCTTGATTATTGTTTTGTTTGCCCTAAAGGTAGGGGTAGACTTATCAGACAATTAGATATCCCCATTATTAGCAAATGAAGTGTCATTTATCAGCCATTGGAGTGTGATCTCTCTTCTTTCTCTTTGAAGTAATGGTTGAAGATTTTGATGACTGAATTATTAGAAAGTCATTATCATTTTGAACTTTTTCCACTGACATTGATGTCATCAAGGAGCTTGAGGCATGTGTTTCGACTTTGGAGGGATGGAAAAAGACTCAAGGAATAAATGGGATGGCAAACAAATGAATATATAATCAAGTACTTAATTACAATATATGCTACTATCAACTATGTAAACCGTTGCAAAATATCTCCTTCCTCGAAAAAGATTGCAAAACATTCAAACTATTGAATGAGTATTTGATGTTGCTCTGTTGACTCTAAGCCTAACAATGATTTCTCTTTTAATATAATGCTCTAATTGTTTTGGGAAAGTTCTAAACTCTACTTTCTGGAGTTAAAGATAGAAAGAAATTCAAGTATGAAGGAATATATAAAGGAGAAACTTAAATTCAAAAATTACTACAAGGCACAAAAAATCAAACAAAAGAAGGAAAAGAAAGGATTGGGATAAGTGTAACCATTAACTTTTCAACAAAAGTGACGTCTTTTTAGTCATTTTTGCTTATTGATAACTCGATCAATGATAACCTAGGTATCTACCACCCCCTTATTGATAACTTGATCAACGATACCTAGGTGTTATGTGGTCATCAATATCCTTAATGAGTTTTGTCAATGTCCCTAATGAGTTTATAAGACCGACCTACCATGATATTGAGATAAAGAATTGAGATCACTAACAATAAAGAACATAAAACATGAAATGAAATACATTAACGACGTTAATATATATATATATATATATAACATTACTATAATTATGGGTCAACTATATTTTTAGAAATTAAGCTTCTTACGGATTTAATTTGAATTATGATTAATTGATTAATAACTCCTAAAATCATGGGGTCAACTAATAATTTATGGATATAAAATATAAAATATTGATATAAATAATTATGATGGCCAAAAGAGGATAATAAATATGGATATTGATGTTTATTAGTGTCAATGTAAACAAATATACTAATAGCGTTAATATAAACACAATTATTTTCTCAAAAAACGGTTGCTCATAGAGTGATTTTTAACAGCGTTACTACAAGTATTATAAAAGATATAGATAATAATAATTGGCACAAAAATATCATTTGAGACTAGTTGCGCTAGTGTTAAATTAAAAACTAAAATATAAATTATATATAAAGAAATCAAATATGCACTTTTACATAAAATATGCGTGTACATAAATAATCACCGAAATTGCTGCTAGAAGTATATCAAAGTTATTTCCTACCTAACAAATAGTAGTAATTACTAGGAAGTATTAAAGAATTGTAACTGTATAGTTGAAAAAAAAATTGAAATTCTAATTATCTAACTATTTTTCTTGATTGATGTGTTTTAGTTAAAAATGCATTATATTTGAAATAGAGGTAATATATGTTTGTATGTGTGTATATATTTTCCATGCACAAATATATAAATTAAGTGTGAGTGTATTTTTTTCCCTATATTATTTTTTTAAAAAAAAAATTGGGGGTATAGTCTATGTCTAGGTAATGAAAATTGAGGATCCTATTTGTGCTCATTAGGCCGCCCGCCTGTAAGGTGGAAATAGCTTTTTGGGCCAATCTCTTTCCTCTAACATGAAATCGATTCAGGAAATCTGAAGCAGCCTCCGAAGTCCGAACCTCTTTATCTCCCAAATCGTCGATGACTCCTTCCGGAGCTACGTAGGGGTTTGTTTACTCCGTTCATTTTCGCTAGCAGTATGTCTCCCTCCGTCACTCTCTCTTATTTTACTCTCAGCATCATTTTATTCGTGATTCTTTTGTAAACACTGACACTGGTGATTACATGAATTGTTTGCACTAATATCGAACTTGGTTTTGAAGAGGAGTTTGGTTTTTGTAATCATACTCGGATGCTAATTAAGTATGAAACTTGTTTGCAAAAATCAAAACGAAGAGATTTCTCTTGTTAAAAAGATTTGAGTATAGATAAATAGCTAAAATGCCCAAATTCAGATTCTTCTTGAATTACGGAGCTGAAATTCGACTTCTAAACGAAGTTCATTTATTTGAATATCTCAGTAAGGTTTTTTTTCCTAGGCTACTGAGACAAGTACTTTGTGAGTAGCGTAGTGGCGTGGTTGTTTACATTTGTGCTGAACCTGTAAACATGTCATATCCTCTAAAGGACTTGATTGCTACTCTGGTAGTCTTGAAGAAAGAGGTGGGGTGGCCATTAATGGATAAGGACGGAGTAGTGTGCAGTGTGGGCTGGAGAGACCAACTGATTTAGCGATTATAAGTTCGATGAAAAATTGGATAGCATTCCGCTCTCTACTGATTACATGTTGCAACAATGCCATTAATGAAATAGGTTTTACGGGTGAAATTATGAGTATTTTCTTAGTGATATTGATCCAACATGAACCTTCAAAAATCACTTCCGAGAAAAGGGAATGGAATGAAAAAGGTGACTCTTTAATGGGTTATGATTTTTACCCCTAAATAAAAGATACTTCCTCGGTACTAAATGTAGGAGCTAAATGACTAGTTTATAGAGATTAGGAAATCAGTTTAGTTAGTTTTTGTGAAAAAATGTATGTTAGTTTTCTTAAAATACCCCTTCAATCTTATATGTTAGACATTTGCCCTTCTAATAGAAACTCACATTGACTTGTACAATCAATAAGGATAATTTGGGAGAGAGAAAAAATGTAAATTTGGAGGATAAAATATATTGTGATATTACATTTAGAATCAAAACTAGCTCCTTAGCTAGCTTCTACATTCATGATCAAAGGAGTAATAAAAAAGTATATTGTTGTTGTTGAATAACATTAACAAGGCTACCATAGATTATGCATGCCTCAAGTTTCATACAATGGAATTCTTTTCCATTGCCTTCAAGGTTACCATATGGAGTCTTAAATTTGGAATGGTTTGAGATAGGGGTGTGGGATGGGTTTTTACACAAACTATCTTCCCAATCAAGCCTTAAGTGGTGTATTCCACTCAATGTACTGTTTATTTATAATTAATGGACTGTTAGAACCAACAAAGCGGATCATACCAATATATATATATATATATATATTTTTTTCTCATTTTGGGTTTTTTTTCATGTCATTTTCCCATCCGTTATGCATTTAATGCTGATCATAATTTCTATGGTTAGGATTTATAGCTCCACGAGGATGTTGCAGCAGTTCACACATTTGTAGATTCATTTCCAGTTCAACTTTGAGAAGTAGTTTCTACAGATAAGAGTTGCATAATATTATCAGAAGTTGTATCAAAGATGGGTGGGAACTATCCAGTCCATGTCTTAACATTGCCAACTGCATTTCCTCCATCTTTGATATCCCTACCTGGCAATTCGTCCAACAGCATCCCTTATCTTCAATGTAGGTCCCAAACAAGATTCAACAGAATAAGAGCTACGTCCGCTGATGCCGGACCGGGAGAAACATCATCTGCTTCAGAAGAAAAGAATCCTCTAGCTGTTGTTTTAAACCTTCCTCGTGCTGTTTGGAGGCAAACACTACGTCCATTAAGTGATTTTGGGTTTGGTCGGAGGAGCATCTGGGAAGGTGGGGTTGGACTGCTTTTAGTTTCAAGTTCAGTTATACTTGCTCTTAGTTTCGCCTGGTTGAGGGGTTTCCAAATACGGTCCAAATTCAAGAAGTACACAGCAGTCTTTGAGTTTACTCAGGCTTGTGGTATATGCACTGGAACACCTGTAAGGGTCAGAGGTGCAACTGTTGGCAGTGTCATTGGTGTTAATCCTTCCTTAAAATATATTGAAGCAATTGTTGAGGTGAGTTTCAATACTATGATCTTATAAATTTTAAACCTTGCTACCATCCCCCTTTTTTACATGTCAATATTGAAATTTTGCTGGGGCCTGGAATTCTATGTTCTGTGGAACTTGAAAGTTGCAATTTGCAGATTGAAGATGATAAAACAGTCTTACCACGAAATTCGCTGGTTGAAGTTAACCAATCAGGTCTTCTCATGGAAACTATGATTGACATCACTCCTCGAGATCCCATTCCTACACCATCAGTTGGACCTCTTGACCCCAAATGTCCCAAAGAAGGTCTCATTGTGTGTGATCGAGAAAGGATCAAGGGATATGAAGGTGTTAGTTTGGATGCATTGGTTGGAATATTCACCCGCCTGGGACGAGATGTAGAGGAAATTGGTGTTGCTAATAGCTATTCATTGGCTGAAAGAGTTGCTTCTGTTGTTGAAGAAGCAAAACCCCTTCTTATAAAGGTGTGATGTAATCTTCTTATATTTTATAACTATTAATGCTCTAGTTTATGTGTCTTGAGCAGTACAAGTATTCCTTTTGGAATTTTCATTTTTATAGAGATTTGAATGATAAACTTGATGATCTTGCTCTTTTGCTTGAAATACTTGTTTTCCTTGTTTCTGCTTTGCCGATGGAAAGATTTGGAATTTGGATTCTTGAGGTTCTTAGTACAAACACATTTTCTTTTTGTTTGTCTAGGATCTTTTGGCAACTAAAGGCTCCTTCTAATGTAAAGCTATTTGTTTGTTGTGACTAAATGTTGTTTCCTCTTGAAATAATTATATTTCTCATACTCATTCTCATTCTCATCCCATATCTTTGGCTTTGATTTAGTGATGTCTCAGATCAAAGCCATGACTGATGATGTTCAACCTTTGTTGGCTGAAGTTCATGAGACTGGTCTGTTGAAGGAGGTTGAGAATTTGACGCGGAGCCTTACTCAAGCCTCTGAAGATTTGAGGTTATAACTAAAGAAACCTCTCTAGCACTTTTATCTCTGTTATGTCATGCCTGCATACACATCCTTGTAGCTCGTTATTACTAGTATATAAGATGCCAACTGTTGTGTCAACGTTATATTCTTGGGAGAGATCCGGAATGAAGAGACGTGGGAGAAGGGGTGGTGGCAAGGATGAAGTTGGTTGTGGAATGAGAAAATGAGGTTTATTTGGGTTAGGTGATAGAGGTAAACTGGTGGGAATAGGGTAAACCGTAAAATATGTACTCACCCAACTCTGATTACAAACATCAAGACTCCTATTTATAGACCTAATACATATATTTCCAAACTTTCCGTGACACTTATCCCTATTAGCACATGTCTATATAATCCCCACAACAAAAGATCCTTGTCCTCAAGGATCAGTACAAAAGAAGAAAGTCTCTGCTTTTCTGGGTTCCTGTGTGGCAGCTCTGACTTAGGAATGCTGCTTCTAGCCATCTGGAGCATCTGCCCTGTGATCAGGATGCAAATGCACCATGCTCTGGAACTTGGTCCAGATCATGGCTCAAAGGAAGAGGGATCACATTAAGTTACTATGGTTGTAGTGTGTGCTATATTTCATATAGAACTAGGTTTATGGTAGGAGCGTGCTCTGACCTCGCCTCAGTTTTGAGCACAATCCTTTCTTTTTGTAGAAATTGTGCGCAGTCAGGGTTGTACACTAGTTGTATAAAGATTGAAATTTCCTTTTGTTTGTTTGACCGGCTCAAACATAAAGTGGACAAATTGATCTAAATTCCTGTTGTCTGTAACCTATATCTCATCATTCTCCTTCCATATTCTATTTCCATCATAATGCATAATACTTGAATAACATATATATTAGTAGTATGAAATAAAGACACTCTTCACCCATGTTTATGCTGGAAAATGTGTTTTGACAACTAAGGTCTTGCTAAATTTACACAGAAGGGTAAACTCGTCCATCTTGACCCCTGAGAACACTGAACTTATTCGCAAGTCTATTTACACTCTCATATTCACCCTGAAGAACGTTGAGGTAAGCCTGTAATTTGGAACCAGTAATAAATTTAATTGATTACAAATGATTTGGCTAATTCTGTTCTCATTTTTGTTGCATTATTGCAGAATATTAGCTCTGATATATTGGGTTTCACTGGTGATGAGGCTACAAGAAGGAATTTGAAATTACTCATCAAGTCTCTCAGCAGGTTATTGTAAGGTCCAAGATAAATAAAATATGGTAGGTGATTACTTTCTTTGCTATGCATTTCATGATCTGTGACATTGGAGTATTTCAAAGAACTTTGTACTCCTTTCTGTAGCTGGATATATGGTGCTACAACCCACTCAATTTATACTATTTAAAATGTCCAATTTCATAGGAATGCTCATGATCTTCAAGGATCGCGGATGATTCTGATAGAGGCAGCCCACTTGGCAATGTTTGCTCCATCTAGCAGACATGAAGGCGAATCTTATTGGCTTGTCTTTCCCCAAGATATAGATCAATGACTATTTACTTGCACCTGAGCATTTGGATTAATGCTTGGAAGTTGATTATTGGCTATTTTACTTAATTTCCCTTTGTTCCCCTACCAGTATTCACCCTTCTGTATCTCAGTAGTTTTGTGAGTATTTTAGTTGATGTTTCCTTTTTGGATTTTTTTTTTTTTTGATTAAATGTTCCTTGTTTTGTAACCCCTATTATGTATGCAAGTGGCTGCTTGTGTTTCATTCTACTTCAAGCTTATGTTTTTTGTGAAACACGTTAATTTAATGTGTACAATCTAGTAATACACGCGTTGTGTAGTCAGATGAAGTTTTATTTTGTACTCCCTCCGGTCATTAATATAAGATCCACTGAGTACCAGAGGTAGTATGTTAGCTGTAAACGATACTTCTTGTCATGAAGTGCAATGTGTATATGTGGCGGGGTTAGAAACGATGGACAAGATAGCTGGTGAACCATTTTCTTAGAATGACAAATGAGCTGGTAATGTTTACATTGTTTAATTAATAAAAGTATAAAATGACTTTTATTAATAATTTTAACACTATAATTAGGCCTATTTTATACTTGGCGGCCTCTGCTAACCTGAAATAATGGAATGGTAAGAAGTGTTTTGAATTCAAACATGCATTGCCAGACTTGAAAAATTGTATTGTAGATCAAAGAAACTGAAGTGCAAAATAAATTTAGATCTTCCCAAAAATTAAAGGCCTTTGGATGTTTCTTAAAGAAATTAAGGAAAATACAAAAGCAAGTGCTAAAAGAAAACGCAACTTGCACAATTGTGTTATATGTTTCTCATTTTGGAAGTATTACACCTTTCAAATAGTTCATTATAGATGGGATTAATGTTCTCA
Source organism: Acacia acuminata (assembly GCA_019022655.1). NCBI lineage: Eukaryota > Viridiplantae > Streptophyta > Magnoliopsida > Fabales > Fabaceae > Acacia > Acacia acuminata. Next base: position 390,848 of record JAFJYI010000267.1, on the reverse strand, counting down.
TGGGTTCGTTCCCAAAATTTTCCGTGCCACAATTGCAACATGCTATGATTTACACCCAGGTGGATTGTGAATGAATTAGTATCATGTTCAATGCTTGCAAATCCGCAGTGATATTACAATATCAGAATGTTTTTCTAAAAGAAAATGAACAAGTTTATTTCTTTCTAGCCCAATTAATTTTTGTAATACAAAAGACTAAACAGTCCACATTAGGTGCCCAATAATTAGGTGTCCTTATGTGCTCATACCTCTATTAGAGAGATGAGCATATTTTTTTATTATTATTATATATTTGCTTTCTGAAAAAAAAAAAAAAAAAATTACACCCAGTTTGCTTTCTGAATTATTTTTTTTACACCCAAGTATCTCAAATTAATTAGTTTTTAGTTGTGCATTCAGAAATATTTGTCTATAACACCAGTAAATTGGAAACTAATTAATTTAAAATAGTGGGTGCAAAAAAAAAATAATAATAATCAGAAAGCGCGTATAATTTAAATCTAAATAAATACAATATATATAAAAAAATTAAAAAAATAATATGCTCATCCCTCTAATAGAGGTATAAGCACATAAGGGGCACCTAATTATTGAGCACCTAATGTAAACTCAGACTAAACTCAACATTAAGATGAGCTTTAGTGTGTTTAAAATTGTTCAATTAAAACACACTTATCCTGATGAACACAATCAAGTAAAACTAGTTCTTGTATCAAGTACTTTACAAGACCAAAAAGACCCCCAAATCACTACAAAACTGCTGTCAGTATGAAGGCATCTGACTCACTAACAGCATGATGGCATTGCGAGGATTCATGCTTCACAATATGAGGTTCAAAATGTTTCAAGAATTATCTAGCAGACGATACAGTTGGAACTCCTGTTGCTTAAAGTACCTTCGATCCTCATCATCCACAAGAACAAGATTCAGGAAATATTTCACACTGAACTTGTTATTGATGTTGCGGTAGGTAGGTGTCAGCTCGTACGGACTGAGGAACAACCTGACGGGAATTGATTCTCCTGTAAAAAGAATTACCCTCAGTAGCATTCCTTGGGTTAAAATGAGAAATAAAGTTTCAACAAATAGGTTATTATACTAAAGATCAGATGGTCCATGGTACAAACAAACAAGTAAAGTATATGTAGGGAGAATTATGTCTTAGGTCCTAAGCGCTACTAATGGTAAATACTCATTGTTCTACTTGTAAATTTGGATTGTTTGAGTGGTAAATACTGTTAAATATCTTTAGTCGTAGATTTGTGTTTATGTGAGTGATAAATTTGAGAGCCTTCTTAGTAATTAATTTGTGCATTTGATCCTAAAGTATGATTCTCCCATATATATAATACATTCGTACTACATATGTTCCCCTATTATCAGTATTACAACGAGTGATGTAAAAGAGCTGCTCAAACTTGTCTTGCTTTGTCAAACAATCTTGTTTTTTATTTGAATAAATGTATAAAAGGTTATACATATACGAGTTACGTGACCTTGATGACTTTTCATAATATTTAAGAAGTTAAAATTTATAATATCAATATCAATATAAAATCTACAGCAAACCAAATTATTTACAAGTCTTGTTCAGTGTAATCCATTTTTATAGTTTTGTCCCCTACATTATGGTTTATACAAAATATTACAACTACATATAATAATGGAATGTTTATATTATTTTTATTTTTAAACAAGATAAGCATCAAATTTTCAAGATTAGATTACATGTTTCATGTTATTCAGCTAAATAAAGTTTCATGATCAAGGGTCAGATATGCAATTCTTGTCGTCCTTATTTCTTCAGAAAACGAAGGTTCAACATAAGGTAACAAGCATGTGCCTTGTCCATATAAGCAAATCACATGATAAGTAGTGGTGGACAGATATCAAAACCAAGGTTCATGTTCTTCGTCACAAGCATCGTGCATATCAATAAAATATGAATATTAGTACTTTACATGGAAAAACTATTAAGAGTATATATGCTTACCTCGGACAGGAACACCATCCATCAACTCAAATTTTGCAAGGGTCTCAGTTTCCACATAAGTATTGGTCCCTGACCCAGTTGACTCTCTACGCCTTATCTCTAGCTCCATGTTTTTAATTTTGATTCGCACCAGGAGAAAATATATTTTGCCAATGATCACGTCCTTCAGATGGTACCTGTCATTTTTTGAATAACAAAAAATCGGAGCCACCTCTAACTTAGCATCACGAAAACATTGAAACATGCTATTTATGATGAGTTAATTAATTCTTACTTGCTTTTACTGTATTCAAACTCTATGTGCAAGCAATCTTCAATTCCTACTTCCATCTGAATGAAACATCAAAATGAAGAAAAAGATATTAAGAAATAGCATTATTCTCCCAGAGTACATCAAATATATTAACTCATGCTTTAATTATAACTTAGAAAAAACATAAAGCCACAGCACTGTCCACAAATTCCCTCCAATTAAAGGTTAGGACGAAGAAAATAGATATTCGTCCAAGAGGATTATATATATATATATAAAGATAGCATTAACAGATCATTCCGAGAAAGCACCCCAACCATAATTTATGATGCATTCTCAACGTGTTATCATGCAAAGGGATGGACTTCTTTTGGACAAAGAGACCTAAAAGATAAGTTGCGACTAATTTCAAAGAGTTCTAAGACAAGCAAAATACATTCAGCGTAATTGAAAATTCCAATTCAAGCAGTTTCAGGCCATGGGCAAAAATACTTCCCAGTTCACAGTTTCATTTCTTGGCCAGACTCCTAGTTCGCTGTTAATTTTAACCATAAGTAAAAATCTCACATTGTTACTACTCAAATAAAAAAAATCTTACATTGTTAAATGTGTATAAAATTTGACTACCAAAGATATACATGAATAGATAATTTAATTATCCTAACCTTAATGCTATTATTGATTGCTGGAGCTGGATTGTAGTTGCGAACCTGATGAAGAATCAAAGTAAAAAGAGGGTTACTTGTCATACACTTTTTCTGCAATAATCAGAAAACATGCATCTGGAAAAAAAAGAAAAAGAAACTTCAATTGTAATCACTCCAACAACAGAATATATAATCTTGTCATAGAAGAATGAAGCAAGATACAGGACATTGGTAGCTCTGCACAACTCCAATATAGACGATAAAATTGCAGGAAGTACAATCATGGTATTAGGCAATCATATAGCCTGTACTGTTGTTTCTTTTGACAGCTAGATTTAAGGTCCATGCATAGCAAAAAGCATAAGGAGCAAGCCGCATTGTTATGGCTTATAAATAGTGCAGTTTACTAGAGATGCTATTAATATATAAACATAGATGATTCAAATAAAAGACATCACAAATAAATTCAAGTAAAGCAATTAAATCCATGAGAATAAATGAGACAATTATATAGGAAGGACTCTGCCAATTCTGATCATAAAGCAAATTTCTTCAGTACATACAGGCACAAAACTGCTTACCACAAGATCCAGGTACTCCACAATGTTGCTGACAAAATTTCGACCAATTGTCACCTTCAAAACATACCTGCATGTTTTGCCAAAAAAGGGTTCATTTCTCCGGTTATCTTCATCTCTTTAACCTTTGGTTGTTTAAAGAACTGTAATATGACAACTTCTTGAACCCCCTAACCCCTGAAGTATTAGATATTTAGATGCATTAAGATTGTCTCTTCCTTTTTGTTTTGTTTGGCAAGACAAAGAAAAGAAGACCAAACATTGAGCTACAAGTTTAGCCAATTAGTTACAGAAAAGTTGATGAGCTTTAAGAAACTGTGATTTTGCAGCTGGTCATCCAAACTTTAGCTTAATTTATGATTTAGGATCAAATCTATTACTCTATAAAAATCTAGCCCAGTCCCATCAAAATGTGGAATGTTTTATATAATCATATAAGAATGAAAGGTTCAATAAATTGGCCTTTTATAGTATCCCAAAACCTGAAAGATGAGAAATTAGCTTTGTCAACTAACAGTAGAATGTACAGCCAATTATGTGCACCCAGACATTAGTCACAAAATCAATTCTTGCTTAATGACTAGAGCATTCCGGTGAAGTGGTTCTTTTAAAATGTTGTCATAGTTTAATTCATCAAGTAGTCGGGAGTTTGAACCTTGCTAGTTTGTCATAATTATAAGGGAAAGCATAGTTTAATTCCCCTCTTATTTCTGACTGCCATAAGATAAACCAATTAATCAGAAAAGTGTTTATATTGTCCAGTTTCTCATATTTACTAGATTTTATGTTATAAAGCAATAGAAATGCTCGAGATTATGTATTGCCATAGGGCTAATCCGCCCTGTTATGCATGCAGCAATTTGTCCCCGTGTCAAAAATCTTAATAAATTGAAGTGGACTCATATTTGATTGCAAAAGGAACATTATAGGATCAAGTAACATAGTACTACCTCCGGTCCTAATTATAGGAACATTTTTATAGTACAATTTATACTACAAAAGTGTTACTATAATTAGGACCGGAGGTAGTATTTAGTTAGGAGTAACATTCACACACAAGAATATAAAGGAACAGTCAGAGCTTGATTAAAATTACTTCACTTGCATTGGGATCTCTATAACTTCTCCAACAAGCCCATATAGACATCCATACAAAATAAAATAGCTACCATGCACTCCCTTGATAGGACATTATTGTTTTGTGCCAAGAAGACAAAGTTACGGCACCATGAAGGAAACAAGGAGAAAATGAGAGAATAAGATTTACAAGAAATTCATCATCATTATCACCCAAAAAAAAAGAAGAATAGAAATTCATCATTATCAAAGTTGAATAAATTTATTACCTAAGTCTTATGTTGACTCCATTGTATGATTCATATGGCATCTCAACAGTAGAGAACTCGAAAGGATACGTTTTCCTTTCATATAATTCCCCAGGAACATCAAGCTCACGTACTGCAATTAAAGATTGTGTGGAATAATCATACAAATTGTAAACGGTAAAAGGTAAAACGGATAATGTTGGTCCCTAGCAGAGGGGTAGGAGAGATACGAGAAGAAAAGGAATATAATGTTTGCAAGTCTACCCTAAAGAGGGAAGAAGGAAAAGATCTAAACCATAAAAGCTTCAACTTACCAAGTGATGTAAAATCATAGAAGTTGCCTCTGTCAAAATACAACTCTGCACGTGAGAGAAATGAAGCATCATAATAAATACAAGATAATAGAAAGTACTAAAGTTAAGTCTAAGTTAGAGGCCAACATCAAGGAAGGATTCTAGAATACATTAAAAATAACTCCAGTACAGAAATTAAAATTCAAGAATTAAACATTTTGAAAGTAATATTGTATGTAGTTCAACACTAGTTCAGAATACAACCCTAAACGATTCAGGTCAAGCCTAAACAACTTACTAATTTCATTAAATTTAAAAACAAAGGCAAACTAGTTAAAATCCATGAAAATGCTTATTCGAAGTATAGATTACTATACTCCAGAGAAATAAAAGAAAGCACACCTATTTGACCAAGGAGCTCAATTTTAACACCATTATGTTCCAACTTCTTCCCATACAAAGGTTCTATAATAAGCTGCAGCCAAAGTCAAATCAAATGAGTTCCAATTGCCACATTCACCCAAACAAATTCCACCAAGCACTAAATATGGGTGGAAGAAAAGCAAAATTGTTGAGAATGGCATGCAAGGTACCTCTCCAGCTATATTCTCCTGACTGTGAAAGAGAGGAACCATGACTGACTGGCCATTTTCCTTCCTTAGGGGAACCTAAAATATCAGAATGGCGACAAAATGGAAATTATAATTTGAATTTCTTACAATTTTTTAACAAAACTGGAAGATATATCATCATATCCTATAGTTTGGAAGCTAAAAACACTTCTCACTTAATAGAAATAAGAAAAAAGATAGAAACAGGTGCAACAACAACAAAATACTACAAAGAATGGGAAAAAAGAAAAACCTAAAGATAGAGGAGGTAGACGAGTCATAGTCACTGGCTTCCAAGCTATATAATTTAGCCTGGTTCATATATCTTATTATGTCAATTAGGTAATACCGTAATAGGCGGAGAGCATTTAATATTATTTTCTTGTGATGTGTTGATCACATCAAGGCCTCTTATATATACGAGCCAGGATTTGGAGGCATAGAGAACTTGAAGTTACATTATAGGGAAGATATCCTTAGCCTGTGATGACATGTCTGTGGAAATTTGCCCAAGAGCAAGGACTTAAATTATCCATTGCGTCCAGAAGACGATGTCAATTTCGCCATCAGAAGTGCAAGTGAAGAGAACTCAAATTAAGTGATTTCGGCCCCAAAAGACTAATAAGTGAGGAACTTCGTCTTTAAGAATTATTGTTAATGAGGCCTTTTACCTATTGATCTGAATGTCTCAAGAAACCTCAAAAATCACAATTTTAGAGGTTCAGCTAAAAAAATGATGACGGAAAAATATCAATACCTTCTTGCGAGTTCCTCCATCAGCCAATGAGATTAAAATTTGACACGGCGGTTTGAAAGCCCCAGCTAGGAAATTCTGATCAAGCAAAAATTCAAGTCGATAATCTATCTCGATAAATTATCAAAATAAAACAACCCAATAACATTCGCTTCCTTCAAGAACTCACCATGACTTTCCGGGCAAGCTCTGTATCAACAGCACCGTATCAAGCATGCAGCACTAATCATGACTGAACTCAGCCCAGGTTGAGAAGAGAGAAATCGGTCACTCGAGAAGAGAAATCATATAGACATGGACACACAAAATGCGGGAACGAAGCGTTCTGATTTGGTTGTTGATTAAGTAAAATTGAAACTGGAAATAATGTGAGAACTCAGATCATAAGACATACCAGCCTCGATGCTCGAGTTTGAAGTTTTTCTCACCAAACTGTCAAACCTTAATGAACCGAGCCGAAACGCACGTTTCTTCCCTTTTGTTTTCTTTTTTTTTTTTTTTTTTTTTTTTTTATCCTCAAAATAAGAAAAAAAATATTGCTCGGTAAAAAGCTATAATTTTTTTTATTTATATATCCATATATAATAAGTCATATTATTTTTAAATTATGAATATCAATATTAATACTTCATCTTATCCTTAATATAAGACATATTTTGAAATTGATTTTTGTCCTAAATATGTGGTTTTCACATGTATCAATATTTTCCTAATTTACCTCTATTGATACCCTCTTAACAATAATAAATGAGAAAAGTATATGAGGAAATTAAGGAAGATGATTAAGGCGTTTTAAAAAATTAATGTCATATTATTAACTAACTAAAAATCTCATTAAAATGAATTATTCAAGTTTTAAATTAGGTTATTAAATTCAATAAATCTTAAATCATGTTAGGTGTCCTAAAATAAGATTTTAGAATTTGATCATTTTACTTTATTATCATTGCTGTCAAACTCACGAGTTGACTCTCGAGTTTACCGTTTTTACGTTTCTACTTTACTAAATCGAGTCGAGTCTCTAGTAAACTTGTATCATTTACCAAACTTCGTTAAACTCACGAGTTTACACACCTATTTACCGTTTTTACGTTTTTAGCTTACAAAATTATGTTAATTTCTTCAATTTTGTCATCATCAACGGCTTTACACATAAATTTTAAAGAAATTTCTTTATTAAATATAATAAATTACAAAGGTTGATATATTTAATTTCAATTATTTGGATTTAAAATATATTTAAATCAAATTATTGTCAATTTCTATATTTTAATTATTTAATTATACACTACTAATACCTATTTTATGATAAAAGTAAACTCTTAAGAATTCACGATACGAGTTTACGTCATTGTCACGAGTTTGCTTAAACTCATGAATTTGACAACCTTATTTATTACCTCTCATTTGATTATTTCTCTGCACTACCTCCCTCTCCTTTGACAATGCATTAAATCACTACAACATTAACTTTGACATTTGATGGTATAAAAACCATTTTTTTTTTCCTGCAACATCAACGTTCCTTCTCAATATTACAAAATAAAAAATTTTGACATTGCCACGGAAAGACTTATGGCACAAGTATGACTGTTCCTAAATCCAATATCTTCATTGCAACTACTATGCTTTTTGAAAATTCTTTTCAGGTCAGAAAAAAATGAAAATAGTTCATCATGTAGATGCCAAGGCGTTGACGCAAAAGTTTGGGAAGTTCCCTATCATGGAATGCTTGCCTCCAAGTATGAGATTTTTCTTTTCTTACTGTGAAGTTATGTATTATAAAAGATTTTGATTTGATGGGGATGTGTTTTTGAATATTTCGTGAATAATCTCGATTGAAAAATGTGGAGAACAATAATAAAAAAGGGAGTTAAGCAGGGAGGAGAAAGATGTACTTATCAGGATAAAGAATCAAATGAGGGGTTTAGGGTGGAGAAATAATCAAATGAGGGGTAATAAAGTAAAATTCTAAAATCCTATTTTAAGACATCTAACTTGATTTGAAATTTGTTAAATTTAATAACCTAATTTAGAATTTGGGTAATTTAGCCGTCTTTTAAAGGAATTTTTCTTTTCTTAATCTAATCAAATTAGATAAATATATATTATATTAATAACTGGAGAAGTACTTACTCCATTTTATCCGAGTACATGAGGACTCAAGTTGATATTACTACCTCTTCGTATCGTATGTAACTTCTTTTAGTTTTTGTTTCTAAATATAATAGGAGTAGTTAGTTCAGAATTTCACGATATTTTAGAAAATATTCATCTTTAATAATCTATCCCCACTCTTGACAAATGACCTTTTAAAAAAAATTAACATTATTATCTCATATATGGTTTGGGGTTCGAGTTGAAACGCAGAGGGATCTAACGGAGTTTTACATCACTAGACCAACTCTATAATCTTTTCAAATCAGCCCCTATTTTATTATGAGCAACTTTGAAAAGGAAAAAAGAAAGATAAATGTATGTTTTAGACAACTGCGTACCTACTATTATATTTAGCGAGGAGTACAAGATTATACATACATTTTTTTTAATGTTATATATATATAAATGGAAAATACACTTCTCATATTGTAGAAGAAGTGTATCCTCATATCATAATTACTTCGATTTCCGTGCTTGAATTTTTTCTTCTTTATTTTTTTTTTTAAAAGATGTGGATCCCACTATTTCATGTGTGTGTAAGAATCTTCTTCTTTTAAATGCAACACGAGAAGTGAAAACCCCTATATAAATATATAAGTAATTCAAAAATAATAATACTGCTCTAATATTCATCTATATATTATATAATAAATTAACAAGTTATATTGTTTACAAGTAATTTCCAATACCACACTGGACCTTAGTGCTTAATTCTTTCACAATAACTGATGGTGACAATGTTGACACTTGCATTGTATGCCTTCCCATTAAAACTCATCAAGCACCAATTCTTATTATAGGCAAATTTGTATCACTTTTTAGTCCTGGGTTTGAAAATGTTTGCCTTGTAGTACCTCAGTTCCTCAATGCTCTCTCTGATATCGTCCAAGGCTCTGTGTTTGTTTTCCTTTGTAGGTGCTTTCCTCTGATCTGCATATAAATGGTATGCCTTTAATAGAACAGCTCACAAGCAAGTGTATCAAAAAATTGGGGGTAAAAAAAATCCTTCTGATCCATTATTCATTAACTATGAGTTTCTTGTAACAAAAGTGGAAAATTTTAAACGCTTCAGTGTTAAATTTAGGTCGAACAAAAATACTATAATTGCAAGTATAAACCAAAAAGAAAAAAGAAAAATAACCATATTTATAACACAGATCAATCCAAGTATCCAACAAATAATGTAGTCACATATACAGGAGCATTTTAATCAATTTTGGCAAGAGACGGAATTAGAAGTTTAACCAATGTTACCACCTGTTTCCCAAAAAAATTTCACTATTGACAATAATAATATAAATTAAATTCTCACCCTTTGGATACCAGCGAACGCAGAGTGCTTTCACACTACTAACATCAACAAGCACATGAGAGAAGAGAGCAGCTAATTCTGGCATATATTTCTGCACAAAGAGATCAAGTAAAAACAGTAGAAAGAACAGTAAAACATAAGAACAATAGGAAAATGGGAGCTGACTAACAACTTTTTATTACTTAATATTAAACAATCATACCAAAAGAGTCATGACTGAGTTGGAGCAAAGAATTCAATAAGTTATTTCTTATATGTCAAAATGTGTGGGGAAGCAGTGCTAGAAATAATTCTTGGCATCATAGGACTGCAGCCAGTGATCCAAACACTGCATAACCTGTTTTCCCCAGTAAAATGCATGGTTTTTATACACAGAATAATACCAAATTTATAATTATTATAATTATAGATTATCAAATACCATTATATTAAAAAAAACTAACATCTGCCCAAAACAATTACCATCGATTTAAAAAATGTCAGAAACAGAATACCTTTAGAAATAGAAGATCCACATATATCGAATTTCCTGCTAGATGAGGTGTATATGAACCAACATTGCTTTTCACAAATTCAATAACCTGCAACATTCCAAGATATCACAAAATTTTGTGATAGAGTAAAAAAGGCAAAATTGGAAAAGAGAATTGATTGCTGCAATTGAAAAAATAACATTAAGTGGAAATTTAAATGTCATCTTCCAAGTAAATAAGTTAATAAGAAAAAGGACATAGCTTTTCTGATGTTGTTAATGTAACAAGTCTATCAACAATAATAGAAATACGAGCAACAACCCCGTAAGACTTGGCACTAATATAATTGGCTTGATATATGAGATTATTACTGCCAGCAAGTAATGTCTTATAAATGGCCAATTTAATGGACCTTGGATAAGTGCATAATTTATTTTTGCCGTAGATCAATCATTCCCTCAATTTGAGCAAGAAATTGGAATTTAAGTCCACAATATGACTTAAAATTTACTTCTAAGTGAAGCTTTGTTTAATCCACATAAAGTTTTTAGGTTCAATCACAATGCGGACCACCCAAGGCACAGCCATTTGCACTGCATGTTCACCAGCATTTTATTGATTACTTGGTCTCCTCACAAATCTACTAAAAAAATTGTATGAATTAATTATTGGCAAATAAAAGATAATTGTCCCTTCATATAATGGAGGGTGAGCCTTGCCGCAATGGTTAGGTTGCTACCATATGACTTGGAGGTCACAGGTTCAAATCCTGAAAACAACCTCTCCATTAGACCCACCTAGTGGGAGCCTTGTACACTGTGCCCTTCAAATGATAACATTAACTCCATACTTGTATGCAATAATGCCAAAAAGAAATGTTAAGGGACCTGACAATCCCCTGATGGATGAGTTTGACTATTCCATCTATATATAGGAAGAAGCATATTCTTTCATGGTCATTGGCTATGCATGGAAATATAATTTCCACTCAATATTACAAGTAAACATGTTTTCATGAAAAGATAGCAAGTTACAGGGTATAGTACAGTAACTACAAACCTGCTTTTCAGCTTCTCGTTCACTAATAGTACTTTGCAGGACCTTCTTAGTTAACCCTTGATAAATGGTAAAAATCATTAGTAGAAATCCATCAAGCATATTCAGCAAAACAAAAACTGGAGGAGGGAGGAAATATTAAGGAACCAGATATGGCATGTAGAACTTACCACTGGCTGCATGATGACTCTGACACCATTCTCCCATCTTATCCAAACACTCCTTAGTTTGACAGATGACCAAATCAGGACCCTAAATTGGCAGATATTTGTCATTCTTGAATATGTTCCAACATGATCATCCATCAAGGAATACGTCTTTACTTATACATAACAAAAACGCATGATTCAAAATGAGACTACCACTTCATGTCTCTCCAAGAAAGATTTACAAAAAGAAAAAAGGTTTCAGTCATTCCTCAAAAGAATATAACATCTATGGATTCTATCAATTAGATTACCATTAGGTCTAATGGCACCGTTATTTACCCCTTCAATAGATGTTGAAGGATAAGATTACAAGTTTGAACCTTGTTTATTTGATAAGGCATGCAATTAATGTCAAACAAACGTCGTTTGAAAAATCAGAGATAATATGCAATCCCTTAAGTTATGAATTAAGCAACTTTTTCTTACAAAGATTTTCAGAAGACAGGGAAGTTAAAGTCAAGAAAATTAGTGGCTGGAACCAAAAGTGAGCAAATTCTCATGACAAATGCAGTTAGAAAAACCAACATAGGCATACCATGCACGATCAAGTAACAAAGATACCTCTAATGTTTTGGTTAAATTCCCATCTGTTATTATACAAGCAATCTCCAGTATGCGATCCACTTCAACGTTCAAACCTATGCAGGTACAAAAGGATTGGATAACAAAAAGAGTATTATCAGGATATATCTTAGGTTGAAGACAGATAATAATACAATTGGCAACAAAAGAATACTAGGTAAATATGATAGTTCCTTTGAAAATTATGCCAACAAGGAGAGGGTCCTCAACCATGTTTCAAAAGTGGGTTCCTAACTTTTATATCATGATACAGGAAAGACAGAACAAAGAAAGGCAGTGAATTCAAAGAATATTCTGACAGGCAGAATATACAAAATGAAAACTTATATACAATAAAAAAATTAGACAGGAAGAAATCAAATAAGGCTAAAGATTAATGTATATATGCTTGTTATGTAGATTATGAATATAATTAGGTTAGATAATTTGGGAATTAGGTTAGGTTAGGTTAGATTAGGGATTTAAGGATCCTATGAGGCCAGTGACATGGCACAATTACTAATACTATGAGGCCATAATAGAAGGGTAGAATAGTAATAGGATAGGATAGGATATAGCATTTGTTATTACCTTATTACCGTTGCTACTAGACAATTGATGCGGTGAACTAAACTGATCAGGTGTAAGGCAGTACCTATATAAGGGAGTCTATGCGTATTGTAATATTCAGATTGTGTATGATGGTATGAACACTGCAGCAGCACTTGTTTCGAATGTGCCTCTCTCCATCTTGTTTCTCTTCCCTATCCCTCTCAATTTCTGTTCTTCCCTCTGTTATCTTAGATTTCTACAACAATTGCATCAGTGCTCAGATTCATAGTTTGAAGCTGACCACCTGATAGAGTTAATCTGGTCAAACATATCTACAAAAGGAGGACCAGGCAGAAACACGCATAAGGCAAAGATGCTTTTGGTGACCAGAAAGTTGACTTTCAACTAATTGCTATTTTGGTGATATTAGCAGACCTAGTTTACTTTAGTCATTGTAGGCTTGTACTTTGTAGCATGTTTATGTTGGGTCTTGTGCGACCATTTTGTTCCTTCTGCCATGGCTATTTTGCCGTTAGATATTTTGAGGGGAGGACATCATGTTTTTTGAGTAAAGAGTGAATGATGAGGAGAGTGCTAGCCCCTCAAATTGCTAGGTTTGTATTTTGAGATATTGTTCAGGTTGTAACTTCCTTCTCCCACTAAGGAGGAAGGTTTCTATATTACTCCCTCTGGTCCTTATTATAAGGCACTTGCTTGTTTCCAAAAAGCATTAAATATTTTTTTCCATGTATACCCATAATTATTAATTAATAAGGGTAGTGGGTGAGAGTAATAATTAATATGATATTAGAGTTTAGTACAATTAGTAGGGGTAATATTGAAAATTACTTAAATTTTAGGACAAATTTAATGACTTTAACTATTTTTATTGGTTTGTAAGAATTATAAGTTGGTGCCTTATAATAAGGACCAGAAGGAGTATTAATCAGAATCTGCATTATTCAGTGATATTATTGTGTTTATTCCCTGGTCTCTATCAATACCCACTTTTGTTTAGATCAAACTGCAGCTTGAAATGTTTGAATTGTTGGAAATCACAACACTAGTGGTATCTCCAAGATCCTCTCCACCTTCCTATCTTTCTGTTGTCTGTTTTTTCTTATATACTTGTGTATCATGTTATATACAAGTTGCTTCAAATTTCATGGAATTAGATTTAGATTTCAATATGTTACTTATAATGATCTCCAAAGATCTAGGCTAGTTGGGTAGGTTTGTTGCCTCAAAGCAGTATTTATAGACTACCATAAACAACAATAACCATAACAAGCCTTTTCCCACTATCATGATTCAGTAAAAGTTTGAAGAACTGAGAAAAAAATTAATCTCAGCCAGTTTCATGAATACAAACGTTTGGCATCATTTGAATGCTGGGTGTGTGCAAAGAAATTGGAAGCATATCTACTTGCACTTTAAAGAGATAAGGTGAAGGACAGAAAGACCAGGAGTTTGGCAGCATATACTGTTTGTAGACATTGAAGACATCCATATGGAATATAAGCTTCAATTTGATGGAACCAATAGCTTGTGGGGCAGCATTTAAGTTTTACGAGGAAAGAACACCCAACTACCAAGGAAGCTCTAGAAGTGATCATGTCTTTTTTTTTTGGGATAAAAAGGCACAATGAGAAGGGGTCATGTCTTACGCAAGGAGACAGAATATGCAGGCCCATACAAGCATGAGAAGTAAGGTGGTGCATGGGAAAAATAGAGAATACTTGGGATAAGGCGGCCAGTGGAAGGCTAGGGCACTCAGCAACATCTGGAAAAGGCCATGCAGGAGGTCCTGATCTCTGTGAAGACTGACTTTTTTTATCTTTCTTTTTCCATTTTATAGCATGACTCTAGTTCTACTATTGTAACACCTGGCCTTTCTCTTCACTATTAAGCAGAAAAGACTCTAATCACAATCTTAAATAAGATCAGAGTTGGAGAATTCTATCATTTACACAAAGTCGTTTGTGCTGTTCAACGAACATGAGGCATGATTAGATTTCTCTAGCCAGCCAGCTCAAAATGATGGTTGATTACTTAGTTATGCATTTGTTCTTTTCTAGGTATAGGTTTGGAGACTGGTAAGATCTTATCTTATCCTGCCCTTTTGTATGCTATTAGTCAGTCAATTTTCTTATGATATATACATTTAAAGGTATTGAGATAGTCCTTGTGCAATAAAGTGCTGACATGACAATGCCATCCTCCAGCCGAGGCAGCATCTCAATAAAGTGTTGATTCATTCTAGGGCATCATGTCCTTACTCAGTGCATCGTAAAGCTATCTTTATTAAGAAAAACAGCTTTAGATCATAAAGAATCAATATCTCTCCCTGTGTATCTAAATCACCAGAGGCAAAAAAACAAAAATCTTGAATTCGATAACACCACAGCAAGAAATTTCTGGTATTAAATGAAAAGACAGAACAAGCTAACAATAAGCCACCATAGCAGAAGATATTTCTAATGTCTTTTTACTCTCAACTGGTTTAATTTCTAAGAAGAAGGGTCCTTTGTGTTCATTCTAATTCCACATAGATGTTGACCCATGTCACTGAATTTTACTAATCTAACACAAAAGTATTACAATGAGAAGTACCATGCTTTTCTGGTATAAAAACTTCATAATTTTGCAGTGTTAGAGGTTAGTAAAATATACCAACTAAACAGAAAGAGTGAAGTAGAAATGGGAAAAATGTTTACTAAAGTATATATAAGCATATCCCACATGCTTACCCGTCATTTCCAAGTCAATCCAAACAAGAGGCAACTTGTATTCATTTGAAGGAGGCACTATGCTTTGTTGGTTTTGTTTCTCACATCTACCTGCCTCAAGAAAGTGTATGTTAGTTGGTTGTGTCCAATGAAGGGAAGAAAAAACTAATGTTTTTCAACTACGAATCATTTGCTCATGAACTTTTAAGACAATATAGTATACTAACAACATGGAGAATTACCAATTGACTATAGCGGATATCGGTATGAGCAAAAAAAAAAGATATCGGTATGAGCAACTTCATAATAATAGTAGGAAATAGTTACTGAAAAACAATAATATTAAATGACATAACAACAGATTGTTGCCATAATTAAACCAACAGGATACCCAAGAATAATTGATGGATCGGTGGAATTTCAAATTCTGAATTGACCCTGGTCTTGAAAATCTATAAATACAGCCTCTGAAGCCACTGTAAACACATGCAGTCCCTTCATCTCTTAACTTAGATTCTTAATTCTGTTACGTAAAACTTAAAAACAACAAACAAATAACCATAAGCCTTAGGCTAACAATCAATGACTATTTAACACAATCTTAAAGTGCATTCCGACCATCAGTTCATAATCAACACATGCAGTCCCACTGGCCAGCAATTGCCTTGTTTACGATAAGTATGAAGCTCAATTTCCTCAAGCACACGAATCTTTCAACCGTAACAAATATCCACATAAACTAAAAAGCCCAAAAGTATGTCAGTCAATAGTAAATCCATTTCCTTCAAGCCAAATTGGCATTACCTAATGCATTCGATAACTTAGCAAACAACTAACACCAACAATCTAAAAGAACCCACTATCATTCCGATTCCTTTAAGAAGAACATATATTAATTGCTTCCAAATTTTCAAAAAACTTCGTCAGCATAAAATCATCAAGAAAATATATTGGGTTGTCTCCAAAATATTCACAGTCGAACCAAAAGCAAGTGCCAGCGGGGATTTCAAGGAAGAAGTGAAAATGAAGTAGGGTATGCAAAATCAGTGAAAATTTTGACAGGGGGAGAAACCTGAAGCGCTGGTGCTCCCAGTGGCTGCAGGAGCATCAGAGTTGACGGTCACTTTACTATCATCGGCGTCCAGTTCTAACACCGAAAATCCGTTCCTCAGCGCCTCCATTTTTTGCCAAGAGCGTTGGCGTTAAACTCACAGTCAGCTTTTGGAAATTTTTTTTTTTTTTTTTTTTTTTTTCGCCAACTTGCCTTTGGAGTATTACTCTGATTCATGATCGTACAAATAGAAATTTAGCAACCAGAGTTTCCGGAGCCGGGCGGGTTACGGAGCTTTCATGGTTGTAGTAACCCGACCCGTAAGTTTTTTTTTTTTTTTTTTTTTTTTTAAAAAAAGTTAATCCACCTATCTAATATCCAACATATGAAAGTTATAACTTGTTAAGTTATAAGCAAATTATTAGTTTCCTTTTGCCTATTAAGCTTCCAATAAGGCCTAGTTAAATATTATTTAGAGGAAAAGAAATGTGGTACTACTTTTGGTCTTAAATAAAAGACCTAATTGATTTTTTTAAAAAAATTAAGGAAGTTACATAAATTACTTCAAAGTATTTATATTTATTGGTTCCTTTAAACTAATTTGTATGACTTATAAACTATTGCTCGGTCCTAATTATAAAAACAAAGTTGACTTTTTTAAAGAAATTAAGGAAACTAATTAAATTACTTTAAAGCATTTTTATTTTTATTTTTTTTTCAAACTAATTAGTTTGATTAATAAACCAATATATAATTTAAGGATACACAACATATAATATGATTAAGTAACTTATTTAATTTCATTAATCTCTCCAAAAAAATCAACCCTGGTCTTATAATTATGACCGGAGGTAGTAATATATAATTCATTGATATACAACATTTTATTAAGATTAAGTCATTTATTTATCTTCTTTAATCTCTAAAAAAAAGTCAACTATATGTCTGGTATAAAAGACCGTGGGAGTATTAAATTGTCATCCAGCAGTAATTCTTTACATATAAATGAAGAAGGGTGGATTATTATACTGCACAAAATAAACAAAGGAGGTAAGCTTTTTTGTAAAGCACGATTTTTTTTAAGATTATTATAAAAGATAAGATATTGTCACTACCAATGTCGCCATTATCTTTTTCATTATTAGATCAAATCTTATCTACCTTTTATCATTTCTCACTATTATTCTCACTATTATTATAATAGTGAGAAATGATAAAGGTAGATAAGATTCTGATCTAACGGTAAAAAAGTGATAGCGACATTGATAGTGACAAAAAATGGTAATGATAATATCTTATCCCTTATTATTATGTTCAGCATTTCCTATGGACGAAGGCTTCTTCTAATAGCGCTCTTATTTTGGTGTTAAATGCTTTCAGGCTTGTCTGAGTTTGGATCATGAATTCAAATACATATCCAAACTCAAAAAAAAAAAATATGTTTTAGAAGTTTTTTTTTTTGTCTCAAGAAAATGTTCTTGTGACTTGGAGATGCAGATAGGGAAGTTTCAAATGTGATTCATTGGGATATAAAATCTTTTTTTTAAGTTTTCTTAACTTCTATTATGCTAAAGTGGTACCCTTCATTGCAGCAAAAAAAGTAAAAATTCTAGGAAAAATAATAGAAAATATCACTTGATTTCAAAATCCTATTGATAATAATAATAATGGGATTAATAATAATAATAAAGAAATTGATAACTCATTTTGTTAGGGAATTGCCTATTTGATATTTTGAAATTCAAATGATATTTCTTGAGATTTTTCCTAGATTCTATATTTTATTACTTAAATTGACGTAATACTCTTCCAGCCCTAATGTAGGACTTAATTTGAACATAAAGTTTAATTCTAAATGTTTAAAAAAAAAAAAAAAAAAAATCATTTTATTTAGGGAAAATTAGAATGAAGGACCTAGGGGAA
The DNA here is from genome assembly GCA_019022655.1 of Acacia acuminata. NCBI lineage: Eukaryota > Viridiplantae > Streptophyta > Magnoliopsida > Fabales > Fabaceae > Acacia > Acacia acuminata. Next base: position 372,367 of record JAFJYI010000267.1, on the reverse strand, counting down.
AAAATATTTATGGAGAAGGACTATAAAAATTGTAATTATTTAGAATGACCAAATAAAAAATTAAAATTAAAAGTACTAAAATGTGCCTAACAAAATCTTCTATATTCCCTCCTACATTTTCTTTGCCATTCTATTTTAAAAACTACTAAAAAATTATAAGATTCATTAAATTAAACAATAGTTTTCTCAAATTTCATTTTCAACAACTTGAATATATATGTATGAAAAAAAAATTACGCATTCTTCAATTTGTAAAAATTATAATTTTTTTTTTAAAATCAACAAAATATTAATTAAAAATGGAATTTTATAATTTTAATAAAATTCAAAGTCTTTTATAATTTATCATATATGTTAAACCAAAAAAGTTTGTATGATTTATTTTTGTTTTAGAAACAATTTATGTGGGTTAAAAATAAAAATTAAAAAAATATAAGTTTAACAGTTGTTAATTAAATAATATACTAAAAAAAGTTATAATCATATCATGATGGACAGTTTTAGTTTTAATTGTAGTTATTTTTTTAATTATGAATACAAGAGATAAGAGATGAGCTTTGATTAAGGGCAATTTAGTAATTTTAAATTTATATTATCATGTTTGGTCCTTCTAAGTAATTACAATTTTTACGGTCCTTTATAATAAATATTATTTTCTCTAGGTCCTTTATTTTAATTTTTTTTTTTATTTATTATATAAATATTTATTATTTTCTAAAACCAATTTATCTGACTTATAAACTTATATATAATTTAATGTTACACAAATAAATTTTAATTCTAAATGTAAAAAAAAAAAAAAAAAAATCATTCTATTTATTATATAAATATTTATTATGTTTTAAAACTAATTTATCTCACTTATAAACTTATATATAATTTAATGTTATAAGATATTTTAGAGAGATTATATGACATGTTTAAATTAAGTAATTTATTTTATTTCTTTAATTTTGCCAGGTTAAATAAATAAATCTGATCAAAAAGAAGATCACATCACGTCGCTCTAGAAATTATAACAGCTTATCGCTCTCACACTGCAATGGATACGTAGAGTTGAGTTTGATGCTTCCATTATTCCATCCGTTGCCATCCCTTGCGACTAAACTACACCGTTTGGTTAAAAAAAAACTGAAGCTGCACCTTTTTAAAAAATATATACAAGGATACTGATTGTGACTAAGAAAATATTTTTGGATACCAAAAATAATAATTTATGATCGTGAAAAATTGTTTTAGGATATTAAAAAAATATCCTAAAGTATATTTTTGTACTAGTCGATCTAAAATATTTTTTCAGGATCCTAAAATAATTTTTCAAGATCATAAAGTATTTTTTAGCATCAGTCAGTATCTTGAATATCATTTTTACCAATTAGTACCCTGAATATTTTTTCAACATCCTAAAATAACTTTTTAAGATCATAAAGTATTATTTTCAGTCTAATAAGTATTCTCAAATATCTTTTAGTACCCAAGATCTGCATTAAAATGTTTTTTCATAATTCTAAAATAATTTTTCAAGATCATAAAATATTTTTTCAGGATCCTAAAAGAATTTTTCAAAATCATAAAATATTTTTTAAGGGTCTTAAAATAATTTTTCAAAATCGTGAAGTATTTTTTAAGGGTCTTAAAATACTTTTTCAAAATCACGAAGTATTTTTTAAGTATTGTTTAGTATCCTTAAATATCCTTTTAGTATCAAATCAATACCCTTAAATATTTTTTTTTCAAAAAAAAAAGAAACTGCAGCTTCAGTTTTCTTTAGCCAAAACGGCGGCGTTTAGATGCTGCGGATGAGAACATCAAAGGACCAAAGCTGGATCCTTTTAGAGAATCTGGTCAAAAAAAAAAAAATTCATGGAAGACATAATTTTAAAAAAATATATATTAAAAGAGTTCACCCATGAAATCATGAACCTTTCCAGGTTCCCCTTAACAATTTGGCAGTTGGGTTAAGCAAGCATACATCTTGGGTCATGCATTTCTTTATATACATATATATATATATATATATATATAAACACACAATAGGAGGCAAATGCTTAGGAGATCATTGCTGGGATAATAATTCATGATAAGCTATAGTGTTTCACTTTCATCCATGCATTTAATAATTAAGATCAGGCCAATATGTCGTTTAAAACAAAGTTAAATAATGTTTCCTATGCTAATTTATTAGTATCAAAATTAAAATGAAGTTGTATCAACAATACAAGTGAAAATGCAAGATACTAAACAACACCAAGTAATCATTATACAAAGAAAACAAAAACACTTACAAGCCATCGAACCTGGATCAAAACGCTGCCCACAAAGACTACAATCAATATTTTGGTTCTCAAACTCCCCAATTTGACAAAATGGCGATACAGGTTGGGGCAGCAGAGAAAGTCACTCACTGGGTGATTCTTTAAGAATAGAGAAGTTACAACACACCAGCTTAACGTATCTATTGCAGACACTAAGAAAAACAACATATAGACACAATCTAAATTCAAAAAGGAAAAGGTATATGAATGAAAAAAGAATCAACCCCGGAGAAGAGTCTCGATGGCCTCAAAGAGAAGACCTGACATTTCAGGGTTGGGAGTCTTGGCTGCACATTTCACACCAGGATTTCCAACCACTGTGGTGAGTTCAATCAAGAATGGCATGCCTCTGGGGATTTCTGTTGAGAAGTAAAAGACATCCTGGTTTGCATTCTTGCGTTTTGCGATAAAGAACAAGTTTGATGCAGCCAGATGTTCCAGTGTTGCTTCCACACTGCCAATCACTAGGTTGGGGAAGTCCTTGGAAACCTCATTTGAATCCGGAAGGGATCTCCATGTCTGCATCAGATTTCGTGATCAGGTTTCTATTTATACATGCAATCAAAATCATTGGAACTCATATTGTTCGATTCTCCCCTTCAATATTACGGCAATAGTGCTTAGGCGACCATAAGGACACTTCATCTAACTGTCTACTGAGCTAAAATTTTTGGACATTTAATGGAATTCGTCTGACTCATGGTTATAATAAATTATCCAAGGGAACAAATTGGAAATTCAACACATTAGTTATATAGCTTAGTTAGATCTTAAGCACATATATTGCATGGAACCTGAGGCTAACAAGGCAAACTTGCAATGATTTTCTTAAATGGAAACATGATATTTAAGGGGAAAAAATTGAAACAGCTATACCTCTAGAAAAGTAGCACGTTCCATTTTTCCATCCTCAGTAAAGAATGTGTGCATGGAGATTTTGTCATTAAAATACCACACAGGTTGTTGATTGTTTTTGACAGCAACCTGCAAAAGTGAGCTAGGAGGACCTTGGGACATGTTCTGGAACATGACCATAGGTAATAGTGTCCTTGCAGATGTTCCAGGTTGCAACAGTGGAACCTGATAGAAAATAAGCCATTTATTAGAACTTTCGCTTTGGTGAAAATCTATTGGAACTTAAAGTGATGGACACATCCCACTCCAAGTTAAAAGGTAAAACCATTAACATCAGAAACCTGAAGGGGTCCTGCAGCTGCGAGACCAAACGTGTTCTTGTTGAATTGTATCATAAATCCATCAAGTGGAATCTGAGAGTTGTTCTCAAATAGCAAACTGTAAAATACTTGCCCATCCCTTCTTGTCAGCTGTGCACTGATTTGTAAACCTTGACCAGTTGAAGCAGGTAGCAAAACAGGCAATGGGGGCCTGCAATCAGCACAGACGACCTAGTTAAGTTTGATTTCATAACAAGAAGAGTGAGCAATGAAGGTTTAAGAAATTTCTGGGGCACTGATATTTTATTGTCTTCTCTTTTCCATCTTCAAGAGTAATACTTTGATATTTAAAAATTACCAGAGCTTTAAATAGCTAATCGATCACAATATCAAGTATTTTATAACTTGCAACAGAATTACAAGGACTCTTTAATCACATAAGAAGTGCACGCCATGAGTAAAATGAAAAGCATATAGTGGACAATTGACTTCAAAATAGTACAAATCATTAAACACAATGATCTCTTTTTTCTCTTACCCAGTAGGAGTAACTGGTTGTTCAAGAGGTACGATGGAATTGTTATCCATGCCCATCAAATCACCAAGTAAATCTGGCACAGGTGCAGCTGGAGGAGAAGTTGCCACAGGGGCAGAAGATGCAGGTGCTTGCCTGGCAGCAGATGGTGAAACAGGGCCATCAGAAGGATGTGACTCAGAATATCCCGCTTCACTTCCCTCAGCATAGTCTTCATCTTCAGTTCTTTGGGCTGAAGAGACCACACGGGTTACAAATGCATCTGGGGGCTTGTGATACACAGAAGACAGTGTAGCAATGTTGGCCAGAAGTTCATCAAGAAGAGAAGAATCAAGCTGGTTTGAATCATCAGTTATCACAGGTTTCTCAGCTAACACAACATCCTTAGCTGCCTGAGGAAGAGAAGTCCATCAATTGCAAAGAGTGAGAACACTACTATATCAATTGTCAATTTCAGCAGCATACTATGCAAATTAAACAGGACTGAATGACAACAACAAAAAAAAAAAAAATCAGTTCTCCACAAGGAGCCACCAGTTAACAAGCTGTAGCTCCCTATAACAAAACTCCAAGTGCTCAGAGGTTTGAGTGGTAACAAGATCCTGATTCAATACAAGTGTTTTTGAGAAATTAATGTCATCTGCTATGGTTTTGAACGTAAAAGGATCATTTTTGAGAAAGTTTGGGAATTGAATTGATGGGGTGGTCATTTTTTCTGAGTGGAATCTTGGGCAATGCAGAACTCTTATGATGCCTTAAGTCTTAGGAGATGTATGTACAGGTATCCTCAGGGTTTCAAAGAATTAGATAAGCACGTGAGGAATTTTACATCTGGTCAAACAATTGTCTTGTGGTCAACCAGACCAGAACATGACGCCATCTAAGACAGTGCATCTCAGTTCCAATCAAGTGCAAGGGCCATGCATGTTTTGGATCAGTCTGATGTAAAGAATTGAGTCCTTCTTTCATTATCAAATAATGCCAGGCCCCCTACTCCTTTCTCTCAGTTAGGAAGCACATTCAGACTGCAACTCTTGAGATTTTATCATCTCATTATTTGGAAAGAATCATATCAACTAAGTGGATGCAGATGAGCAAAAATCCAAAGCAAGATATTAATTTTCAAATTCAAGAAATCAAACCTCAGGATCAGTTGATAGAAGACGCCAATAAATGTATGCACGATCTCGCAAATCAGGATTATCTGTCTCCACAGTTGCATTGTTCAAAACAACCTGCGAATGTGAACATTTAAGTGAAAGTTGGCATGGTAAGATTTTTTCGACCAAAGGTTAGCATGGTAAGATTTGGAGAATGTACAAACAACATTTATACTGGGAAAAACAAAGAGCCTTTTATTTTATTTTATTTTTACTTTATTACCACAAAGACAACATTTTGATCTTGACTAAGATCAAGACACGTTTGCCTTTTAGATTTTATTCTTCTAGCAGTTGTTTTAGATGAAATCTTAAAGATCTGCTCTTCATATGCCTGAATGTATCTTGTTTGTAAGAATTAATATCTTATTTTAAGAATAAATGAACAATGCCATTTTTTTCTAGATCGAATTCATCTGGCAGTTCTTCCAGATATAATCTCAAAGATGCACCTCTGAAATAATGTCAAGATCTTTCTTTCAGATAATACTATAGTAATAAAAAGTATACAGGCACATATCTATACACGGAAAATAGCCTATATCTGTCACAAGAAGCCATGAAGATGAAACAGGAGGTGGAAAAACATTCAGTTTAAGATGGGGGAAAACAGTTTTTGCAAATACATGCATTATATTAGGCAGAACCTGAATCATATGCTGAGGACCCTCAGTTGGCTTCTTAAGGAAAAGTTTAACAGTAGCAGTCAGCAATTGTAATTGGACTTGTGCAGGCTCTTCTGGGAAAGTTTCCAAAAAACTTTCCAGAAGCTCATCAGCATTGTCAATTCTTTCTGCATATTCACCAATTATCCAAATCATCGATGCCTGTATACACAAGAAAGGGGATAAGGAGATAAGCATGCCTAATGATGAACCATAAAGTTGACAGAGATTGCAGGGGAAGTAGTACCTTGGCCTCTGGCTCATCCAAGGTATCCAAGCTCTCACAAAGTGTTGCAATAATGGACTCATATCTGAAAGGAAGATCGAAGATTGAAATACAAAAGTAATCAGTAATCACCAACTGTGCAAACTTCTGTTCAAGATAAATGCAGAAAAACAAAGATAGCATTACGTATTAGGGTATCTTCTAAAGATATCTTTGATGACAATGATTGCCTCTTGAACCACATAATTTACTTTTATCTTAATCAACTCAAGCAAAACACTAATGCATCGTTCAGCTGCTCTCTCTAATTTGATGGCACAACGACCAATTGCTCGAACAGCCTTTCTAACAAAATCTACATCAACTTCTGTAGCATATTCCTTAAATTCCAATAAAACCTGCAGGCATTCCAAGGGAAAGGGCAAAACATATCAAAACTAATCCTATGGTAGATATATTAGATGGTGTGAAGCTGCAAACTCCAAAGACTTAAATAGCTTAACCAAGGAAATAAAGATTTACCAAAACCAGAAGAAGAAAGGAAAAAAAATATGAACTGACAACACCACCATGTCAAGATTACCTGATCTATATTTCGGTCTGAAGCAAGTTTAATCATAATTTCTAACTTCTCCATTTTCACATAGATTGGGTCATTGTACTTGCAGAAAAACACCTGCAAATAGAATAAAAACTCCATAATGAAAGGGGAAACCCTTGATCAAATCTTTAAAGAAAAAAAAAAAAAAAGCCTCCATAATGGAGTCAAGTCCAAGGGTCTGAAGAAGTGGTGAGTTTAGAATATGATGTTTAAATCACCTTTATTTCATGAGCAAGAATTGTTGGTCTTCTTTGTACTATGAGATTGATGTTTCGCAGGGCAACATATTGTATCTCAGGTTCTGCAGACAGTAGAGTCACAAGAGGGGGAGCCATCTTTTTGCAAAGATTCCGAACCACATCAGTACTGGAGATAAGCTCCATTTGTTGAAGGATCATCTGCAAAGTACTTAGCTTCACTTAGCAAACAGTATAAAATGTAAACTGAGATATCAGCATTAACACATAGCAACAAGATAACAAGTTACAGAAAAAAAATCACCTTCACAGCTGATAGTACAACTGCACAATTGGCATGCTGCAACCGTGGGGTAACCCGTTCTACTATGTTCTCCGCCTCACGAGCATCAGCTGCCTTGTATCGCGAAAGAGCATCCAATATGAAAACTTGGCCCCACCTAGCATGTCAAGTAAAAACGAGTTGTGTTAGATAATCGAACCAATATTTAGTTGCTGTCGTCATCATCATTACACATCATCCATGGGGGCAGGAAGAAATCCTCATGTATGGAAAATTTCAAAGAAAACAACAAGCTCAAGTGACTTAAAAACACAACAAAGTTGTCCAAATGGGTTATTCCATAAGAAGTAGAAGCCTGACAATGCAAATATAAAAGACCTATAAATTCTAAGCATGTAAATTCATAAGAAGGTTAACCATAATCTAGTACCCTATGGAAAATGTACAAATATATAATTTAAAAAGCATAATGGTTATAAATCAAAAGTACTGTTCCCCTATGAAGCCAAAATGCTGAGAACTTGCATTAAAACTCATAGCAAAAGAACTCCTATTTGCAATTAGATAAAAACTATAAGAGCAGAACTTACTCAGTACATTCATTTAAAGCAGTGAGGAGCTTGGAGAGTGTGTGGCTCGTGATCTCAAATATGGGTTTACTACTATTTTCCTGTATTTCAGCGAGTGCTGCAACAGCGTTGGCCACAACCATTGGATTATTATCAGATATCAAATCCTTCAAGGATTCCAAGAAACCTCGATCCTCAACTAACTCTGCATTAATATCATAAAGTTTGGCAACACAAATAGCTGCTGTCTTACGGACATAAGGATCATCATCCTGTTAAATTATAATATCAAAGTATGGGGTTAAAAAGAGAGAGAGAAAATCTGCATTGTTATCAACATTATATGAAAACATAGCAGAAACATGAAAAAAGTATACAGTACAGTGCAATTACTTTTAGGCATCTTTGAAGGGGATCACACAGATACTCAGTAATTTTATCAACACGTATGCATCCCATCGTCCGCACAGCCAAAGCACGAATTAGAGGATTTGGATCTTGTGAATCCTGTGAACCATTGATCAATAAAATAAAAGAAGATATAAGTTCACAGCTACAGATTAATTCTAACAGGGGGACGGGTGCGAAAAATTCAACTCAATTCAAGAGCTATAACTTGTGATTTCAGATTAAAATTCAGAGTCTATAAAGCAGGCTAAAATTGATTCAAATACCCCAAAGCAAAGGAGTCACTATCTCAAAAATCAAAAGAGCATCCTCTACTAAGATTCCCTTCCCCCTTTCCTTTTCCGTTCCTCCAAGAATGGCGGCAGTGCCTTGAAGCCAGAGGTGCTAAAGTATGGGAAAAAGTTCCTTGAATGAGTAAAAATTAAGATAGAAGAAAATAAGGGAAAAAGATATGGGGAAGGATGACTAAAAGTGACCATTGAATGACCCCCAAGATAATGATTGAAAAAAGAATGAAAATATAGATTTAAGAAACAAAGAAAAGGTCCTAACTAAAGGAAACTTGACTGAGTCATCAATAGGCAATGACCCCTTTTGGTACATTACCTTGGAACCTTTGACTCAACTTGCTGTTTTAACAAATAGTGTACACTGTGTAGAAGCATGTTCTTGGGGAAACGGGATACATTGCAGTAGAATTGCAGAATCAATATGTGCATGCTTAGCTTTTAAACTTAGGAACCAAAGTTGCATGTAAAGCTCATAAAGGAATGGGGTAATTGATAACTAAGCATAACACAATAACCGACAGTTAACAATCATGAGGAACAAAATAGGAAACATTGGTCATTCCAGGATTTACCTTCACGAATGTATTCACTGCAAGTATTGCTAGGTCAGGCTGACTTTTTGCATAATTAATCAGATATAAGTAGACCAGCTTTTTTAACTCCAAATTTTCTGTTTGCATGCAATTTACCACATCTGTAAACAATGATGAAACATCCTTCCCGACAGTCATAGCAGCAATCACTTTTTTTACAGCATCTTTCCTTTTATCCTGCAAAACATGTCAGAAATGTAAGGCTCACACGCTTTCCAATTTACAATGTCAACTAGCAGTAAGCGGGGCCAGCATAACATACTAAAAATGCAACAAAGAGAAGACCCATAAAACAAGCAAATCCCAAAGCTCGCATTTGAGTCCTAAAATCTAACTTCCCTTAAACGAAGAGCTAGTCGTAGAAATTCTCCAAAAAACACAGACAAATGTATCAATGCCTTCCATTGGTGAGAAAGCGTTACAGGGGCAGGTGAAGCAATAAATTTGGCGAGCCTAAAACATATCTTAAGACTTGTATCTAAATCAAATTCATCTAAATCTGGATCTTATTAGCATATTGTTTACCAGTCGACCATGCCCACGATATTTATAACAAAGAATCGAGCTTGACTAACTTGAACGTGCAACTTACTTCAAATCCAACTCCTTCTCAACCGACAAACAAAACACTCAATAAAAAACCGTAAGCAACCCAAATAGGATCGTAGAGAGATCAAAGAAAAATAACCAGATCATTCATGAAGCACCAAGTATTACAATAATACGAAGTATTTCAACGTGGATCCAGAAATGACAGGACTCGATATAACAGAACAACAACCTAGAACTGAAAATCTCAAGGGATCTGCGACTTGCGAACAAGGAATTAACTGCAGACACGACGAATCGGAAAAATCGCAGAAATGAGAAAATGCAGAGAGAAACCTTGTACTGGGAATTGAGCTCCTCTTTAAGCTCAGGAATTTCACCCTTCTTGGTGGTGGAGAAGTACTTAGAATCGTTCCTACTCATCTCGCTGAATTTTGTTCGGGTCAAGCCACCCTCTTCTTCTTCTTCTTCTTCCCCTGCGAGATCAGTAACGAGAACGGGAGATGTGAAAGGTATGCTGGTTTCAGGAATTGATTTTAGGCTACGACCAAACAGAGGCCGTCAGCAAACGCTGTCGTTTTGGTTCCTTTGTGTGCCTACGCCCTGCCGGAGGGGCTCTTACATGTCACCTGCAGGAAAACCAACGGGACGAATTCACTCTCACAAGTTTAATGCGTTTTTATTCAATTTAATCATATTTTTTTTTGCTCGGAAATTTTAATCATAATCAAAATAAGTATATTTAAAAATATTAATATCAAATTTTATTATAGATTAATGATAATACAAAAAAGTGTATATATTTTAGTTTTATTAAAAATAAGTATCTTAAGTAATGATGTACATTCTACTATTAATTTCAGCCTTTGGATTTTAACCAATTTTTTTTCTACAACTAAACATCAAGTGTATAAAAATCACATCCATTGAAAAAACCAAAATGAATTGGTTTCGGTTGGATTTTGCCCACCCTAATCTTAAGTATATAAAACTAAATAAACTCCCTCCATCCTTAATATAAGACATATTTACCTAATTTGATTTGATTAAGGAAATTAGTTAATATGTTATATATTTTCTAAAACACTTAAATCTTCTTTAATTCCTTCATTTCCTCAAACAAAATGTCCAAAATGAAAAGCCCCTAAACCCTAAAACACCCTAGTTATCTTTTTTATTCCTCTCATTTCATCAACTCTTTAAATATGTTTTATATTAAATATCGGAAGAAGTATATGATTCTTAAAAAATAAAATAAGTTAAATTTTATTTGAAATGCAAATAAATACTTATATAATTATATTTGAGGGAAAAATATAAGAAAATACCACTTGAATTTTAAAATCTCAAATCAGTTATTTTTTACTAATATGAGAGTCAATTTCTACTCAAGTTTAGTCAATAGCTATATTCTTGTACACCACAAGACTAATTTAAAATTTTCAGATTCAAATAATATTTTCTTATCTTTTTTCTTGTATTTTAATTTGGGCCCGTGGGAAGAGCTTGGCCGACAAATACCGCTTAAAATGGCCCAAGTTCAAATTCATGGGACTAGGTTAAAAAAAAAAATCCCCAAACTTCACTCTTCAATAAAGGACCAATTATATATTCAATGGATTCTTTCGGCCTAGAACAAAACAAGACACCCAAACGTAATTCAGTTTGACCTCTTTATAGTAATCAGGATTGCTTTACTTAAAATAAATAAAAAAAAAAAAAAAAAAAAAAAAAAGGTGCAGATTTGCCAAACAATTATTACCTAAAAAGCGCGCCAAATAACTATCAAGGGGACCAAAATTGCTAATCAACAATTAAAAAATGGAAAAACACACAATTTGGAGCAGATTCGCCAATGAACTATTACCCCGTCACATCGTTTGTGTTTCCATTGACCGGTTGTTTTTACGTTTGATTTACAAAGCTTTATTGTTCATGTTCCACTTACCCTCTTGAACTCATCCAATTATCGGACCGGACACACCTTACACCCCGGTTTTCCGATGCCACAAGCAAGAACCGCCGCGCCGCAATGCATGCTCCCATGGGTCCCATCTCTCGTTTTTCCAAATTAGTTAACCGCTTTTTCTCATTTTCGCCAAAATGTCTCACATTTTAACTTAATTGTGATAGTTGTTTTTTTTTTCTAATAGTTATTTGGTGTTTTTTTTCCACTTTTAATAGTTATTTGGTTTTTTTTTCACTTTTTAATTGTTGATTGGCAATTTTCGGTCCCATTCATATCAATAGTTATTTTAGGAAGAAATTGATAATAATTGTTTGGCAAATTTACACCTTCACCCAAAAAAAAAAAACTGTGTTTGGTTGTTTTTAGTTTGATAATGGGTTTACCATCATAATAATCATAATAATGATTACCAAAAACTTGGTAATGCCCATTTATATCTCCTTTGAATCCCCATTAACATTTATTGATATTTCATAATGTCTTATTTACCCTCAAATCACATTTGTTTTCGCTCTCCTTTGTCCTCCTCATTCCATTACCAACATCATTTTCATCCCTCACCATCAACATTCAAAGCTTTGAATGTCTGCCTCTCATATTTGTTTTCTATGAATGTCTTCATCTGAATCTGTTTTCTCCATAAGTTTATCTCTGTATTCTATCATGCTCAAGATTTTCGCATTTATGTGGTTTAAGATCTAAATGGAAGATTAGTTTTTTTTTTCCCCACAGTTTAAAACTTGATTTATGTATTTCTTCCCTTTCAATTTGGTATTGTGACTTTATTGCTCAAACTTTTTTAAGTTAAGTAGCAATTTTACCCTAAAAGATTTTTTTTATCTCAATGTTGCCCTGAAAGTCTAAACACGTAGCAATGTTGTCCCTCCATTAACAGCCCTAATTAATTGTGTTTGAAACTTTTTGTAAGCTTTATTCTCTCAGTCATCTCTGCTTACAATGCACCAACGGTTTGTTAATCATTCGCGTAGATAATTCCGCAGGCGAGTGATTATTGTTTGGAAAAAATTGTTTGAATTGCCTGCGACGTATTCATTTGATCTTCTGTTTGGACAAATTCGTTCTTATTTTTTTGTTTGATTTGTTCGAAACATTTTTTCCGACAAATTCCACAAGCGAGTGATTATTGTTTGATTGAGGAATGCCTACAACGGAGGACGCTATGAGGAAAGAAGGAGTAGGCTATGTTTACTTTAAAAAAAAAAAAAAAAAAAAAAAAAAAATTTGCCACCCCTACTCCCTCCTGTCATGATTATATATAATTATAAGATCAGGTTGACTTTTTTTTAAGAAATTAAGAAAATTAATTAAGTTAATTAATCATACTACCTCCAGTGCTAATTATAAGATCGGATTGATGTTTTATGGAGAGATTAAGGAAGCTAAATAAGTTATTTAATCATATCATATGTTATGTATCCTTAGATTATATATTAGTTTATTAGCCAAACTAATTATTTTGGAGAAAAAATAAAAATAAAAATACTCTAGAGCAATTTAATTAGCTTCATCAATCTTTTCGAAAATGTCAAATTGGTCCTATAATTAGGACCGGATGTAGTATTTTATAAATCTCACTTGTAAATCAATTTTTTTAAAAAAAATGATAAAGATGCCATGTAGACAATCCACGCAACATAATAAGGTCAACTAACGTTTAACCTTTAGGGCTATTAACGGAGGAATAACATTGCTTCATTTTTAGACTTCCAGACAACATTGAGACAAAAAAAAAAACTTTCAGGACAAAATTGCTACTTAAAAAGTGACAAAGATGCCACTTAAACAATCCACATCAGAAAATATATGGTCAACTAACATTTGATCATTAGGGCTATTAATGAAAGGGCAACATTGATACGTTTTTATACTTCCGCGGCAACATTGCTCCAAAAAAAACTTTTAAGGCAAAATTGCTCTTAGGTGTGTATTTCCGAAGTAAAATTGCTACTTAACCCAACTTTTTTAAATTTGCTCATTGGTTTTGCATTGGTGCTGATGCTTTGGGAGCTAAGTAAGAAGATGATTGGGGATAGGGGATTTTTACCAAAGTAGGGTTTTTTATCAAAAAATTTACCCAATTAAAGCTCTTTCAAAAAGATTTATTAATCTAAGGTTGTTTTCTGGCAATGGCGTCAGGCAGTACAACGCCACTCACAGTGGCGTCAGAAACTCTGACACCACTGTCAGTAGCGTAAAGGACGGAGACGCCACTCTTAATTGAGTGGCGCCTCCCATTTATCAAATAAAATAAAGTGTTTTTTTTCCTAATTTATGTGTTTGGATGTTAGCTTTAAAAAATTGCTAACATCAATACGTTGTACAAACACTTTTATGCAAGACACTTTTTTATACAGATCCCAAAATCAATACTGTTGTTATACGAATATTTGGTGTATAACAAATATATAGATCCCTCGTTTTGGGGTCTGTTGTTATAACCAAATTGTACCCTGTAATCTTTTAAAGGACGTTCTTAATGAGTTATTTCAGCTGCATGCTTTATTTCTTTTGACTCCAAATTAAATGAAGGAGAACTTTAAAACTTTTTTATCATTTATTATTATTTTATCATTTATTATTATTATTATTATTATTTTATATCATTTATTATTTTTATTTTATTTGATAAATGGGAGACGCCACTCAATTAAGAGTGGCGTCTCCGTCCTTTATGCCACCGACAGTGGTGTCAAAGTTTCTGACGTCACTGTGAGTGGCGTTGTACTACCTGGTGCCACCGCCCGAAAACAACCTTAGATTGATAAATCTTTTTGAAAGTGCTCTAATTGGATAAATTTTTTGATAAAAAACCCTACTTTGGTAAAAATACCTTGGGGATAGAGAGTTTTTTTTTTTTTTTAGGGACATTTTGGACCTTTTATAATCTGACTAACTAAAAGTATAATTTCTCAACATCTTGCTTATAACAAACCAAACATATAGACGATGATCATCATTGCTTTTTTTTTTTTTTTTTTTTTTTTTTGAATGCTGGAAGAGTCAATTTTGTTAATCACAAAAATTAGAGAGCACACTCACTAATAGCTGAATCAAATAAAACTCACGGATGTATCAAAAAAAAAAAAAAAAAAAAAAAAACTCACGGAAAAACACCAAAGAAACAAAAAATACAACAACACTATAAAAGAAAGAAAACAATCAAAACAAACAATGCATGACATTCAAACATTAGCCAATACCGCTTCTCTCATTAGCATCTTGAGATTTCTGCCAAAAAGTTCCCTGACCTAAAACATCAGCAAGTAAAATATCATATAAAGGAGATGATTTTTTTAAAAGTCATCCCACAGAAACACATTCCCTTAGCACTCAATTGTGCAAAATAATTCGCAGCTCTGTTACCTTAGCAACCAACCAAGGAAAACACCGATCCACTTGCTAACCTTTTTTAAGTGCATATTTAGATCAGCTTTTGAAAATAGCTTTTACGGTTTTTGAGGTAAGTATGTAATGAGAGTTTTATCTCAACTTGCTGAAAAAGACTTCTGAAACTATGATTTTGTGGTTTGTCAAACATGCACTAAATGATAAATCCACACACTCCAATCAGAACCTTCTTCTTTTAACCAATTATCAAAGGAAAATAACTCTTCACAATCAATTTCTAAGCAATCACCAATGAGAGTTGGCATAGATGGTAAGGGATTCAGGACTAGACCTAAATGGTCGTGGGTTTAATCCCCTCTACCGTCGCTGGGACTCCTTTGGTAGGCGATCTCGTAAGTCCCCGCACGCTCATAGAGCTTGGGGCCGTGCCATGCCCGCCTTGGGGACGATGTCGAACCCTCCAAAACTTTCTTATATCAAAAAAAAAAAAAAAAAAAAAAAAAAAAAAATCTAAGCAATCACCATTGCATTTCACTGCATCGGGTTTCCAAGGAAGCCTATAATTGACTCCTGGACTAAATCCACACACTGCTAGTCAGACACCTTCTTTTAACCAATCCTCAATGTTTTTTTGTATCATTTTATTTTCTCATGTACTCCCTCAGGTCCTAATTATAAGAACACTTTTATAGTATAAATTACACTACGTAAGTGTCCTATAATTAGGACCGGAGATAGTATTTAATTTTTTTAAAACTATATATCTGTAGGTCTTAATTGTCCTGTCCCTCAAGAAAAAAATCTTTATGCAGAGTTGAAACAAAATCATGCTCTTGTCTTATGAACTAAATGGCTCCGTATTAATTTTATTAATTTTATTTTATATTGAATTAGTTAGCATACGGCTCTCAATTAAAAGAAGCATTTTTTAGCCAAAAAAAATTCAAATTAAAAGAAGCAGTAGCTTAATAATGGGCCTGGTTGAAAGAGCTAGGCCCAACTCACTTTTAGGGCCATAGGGTAGTATTAAAAATATGACTAAAAAATCCGAAAGTTTAGCGCACACAAAAAAACACCCAGAAGTGAATGCATTGTTAATCTTGTATTTTGTTAAACATTGATAATCTATATAAATCAATTTTTAAATTATAATTTAATGCTTTCTGGGAAAAAATAATTTAATGCTGATTTTCTTTTATTTTGGGTTTTTTACGTTGGAAGAAAATTAAGTAATTAACATGAAACGTGCTTCCGATAAAAAAAAAAAAAAAAAAATTAGACAGGGTTGGGGGATACACACACATCATACATAGAAATAATCTAACTGTAATTTTTAAGAAAATTTAAATTAAATGTGATGCAGTAAATCATCAGTAAAGTTGAAAAGATGCAGGGGAAAAATAAAGGAAAATGATGATTCACGATTTTGAGAGGATTTTTCTTTTTTATCCTTTTGACCTGAATCTTGAGAGGATTAATAATAAGTGATAATAACGCTTAAGAACCCGAAATTCCTAAAATTACACTAATGAACTTAGTTGATAAAAAACAAAAAATGGGTGGACAACTTAAAAACTGATGGGACTCATGGCTCAGGTCCAGCCAAGCATGGATATTTTAGTCCGACCAAATCTTTCACCGACCAAAGACTTGGCTTTTCTTTTTTTTTTTTTTTTTTTTTTAAAAGGAGATTAACAGTTATGTCCCAAAATATCAAATTATTTAATAACGTTTAAGTTTCCAGTGAAATTTTTTTAAGGAAATGATCTATAAATATTTGTTCACGAAGTTACAAACTGGGAGTAATATTTGAAACTTAAATGCTTAATTTTTAATTGAGACTGGGTTTTATTTTGGGACAAAGAGACTCTAGGTTGGGAACAGTGTAAATAAATACATATTTATTTTTTTTAAAAAAAAGAAATTATTAGACTTAGCTATTACGAGCATTACCATCAAACTCGCGAGTTGATTTTTCGAGTTTAGCGTTTTTAGGCTTTACAAAATCTAGTCGAGTCACTTATAAACTCATGATCATCAGAACTTGGTTAAACTCACAAGTTAATATTCGATGTTACCGCTTTTTACGCTTTCAACTTACAAAACCGTGTTAACTTACCTTTAAACTCTTGTTAACTTCTTCGATTTGATCATGTTTAGCGGTTTTACATATAAATTTTAAAGAAATTTCTTTATTAAATATGATAAATTATAAATATTGATGGATTTAATTTTAATTATTTGGATTTTAAAAATATTTAAACCAAATTGTTGTTATTTTTTATATTTTAATTATTTAATTATATACTATAAATATCTATTTAAATAGAAAAAAAAAACTTTTACGAGTTTACTATTCAAGTTCATAATACGAATTTATCTCACTATCACAAATTTATTTAAATTTATGAGTTTGACAATCTTTGGATCCCTAATTGTCATTCGTCTTTTAAAATCAAAGGTCCTTAAATATCATTATTTGTCATCTGAGACAACGTCGTTTTCATTTAAGAAACGTTTTCTTAATTTCAAGATTCCTCGGCATCAAAGCATCATGCATGGATCCACTTGCATGCTAGGCTGAGTCTATCGCTCATTATTAATTTCTAATTATTAACCATTAATTATTAATCATATGCATAACGTGCAACGTTCTCTATTTTTTAATAAGGTCAGAGTGTAACTCTTAAATTTATGCATCTTCTTTATTATTTTTAATGCATAAACTCAAAAATAACCTTAACAAATAATGAATATTATAATATAAACCTTATACAATTGAACATTTGTCAAGTGCCTAGTGTACGGGGGAAAAAATGTCCGTCAAAGGCAAGTCTTTTTTTTTTTTTTTTGGCATTGTTGATGTCAATGCCAATGGTAAGAAGTCGCAATAACAACGCCACCTATTATATTTAAATGAGATATAAAACTCGAATGTGGTAGATATATTTGTGTATGCCATGTGCATGTTTAAACTAACTTATATCTAATTAAAAATAAAGTGAAAACAAGTAAAACAAGGATACATTTTTTTATTTGAAGTTTAAAAGTGATAAAAACATTGAAATCAAAATAAAGAAAACCAGTTATATAATTGGGAAAATTCAAAAAAAATCCTAGAAAATATCAAAATTTTAAATCAGTTTTGTTTATTACAGTTCATATGCAATTAATTAGCCAATATACTTAATGAACAAATGAGAACATTTTTCAGTAGGTACTACAAAAACACTTGGGATTAGGGACATAATTACCGATGGAAAAAAGTTTGTTGGAAATTACCTACGGAATTTCATGGGTAATGTCTTCTACCATGGTTTTTTTTGACAAAAGTTTTTCATTGGAAATCCAATTGCAGGCAGAATTCCGTGGATAATTTCAATTACCGAAGGAATTCCGTAGGTAATTTCCATGGATTATCTGGCCTTTTTTTTAATGAAAAATCACTAATAATGACAAATCAATAACTTTGTAGCATAAGTTGCAACGACAAATTAAGTTATCACTATAAAATGGTGTTGCGTTTTTCATTAATAATAAATCTATCTTGCAATGTGATGGGTGTTTTAATGACAAATCAATAACTTTTGAGGCATAAG
Source organism: Acacia acuminata (assembly GCA_019022655.1). Classification (NCBI taxonomy): domain Eukaryota; kingdom Viridiplantae; phylum Streptophyta; class Magnoliopsida; order Fabales; family Fabaceae; genus Acacia; species Acacia acuminata. Next base: position 353,864 of record JAFJYI010000267.1, on the reverse strand, counting down.
TTGGCAATGGTTTGGTAGTGTATAAAATCAAACAAATTCGTTTAACAGTCAAAATTAGCATACTTAAATAGTAAAGCAATATTGCCATGGTTTGTAAACTTATGGGGTAACAATGGACTTAATTAAGAAAATCATAAGAATCCAATAAAAAATTACAAGAACTTGATTAAAAATAAGGTAAAATTACATCAGGTTTCCATATTAATTTTCCATAAATTGAAGGGAAAAATTTGCTTATTTAGAGTAACTCGATATTTCAAAACGACAACATCCAAACCATAACACAAGACAATGGGGTGAAAAGGCAAGCTTAAGATGTGTTCAACATCATCTTTTCAAAGATATTGTCGATGGTATTGTAATGCTTTTTTATAAAGATTGGTAAGTTGTTGTCACTCACAATTATAGAGAAACCATAACCATTGTTGATCATTTAACGGCCAAATACTCTCTCGATGTGCCCTTTTTTTTTTTCTTTTCTTTTTTAAAATTGAGGGGCATTTTAGTAAAATTACCAACACTTTAAAATTCTAATTTGTTCCCTTGTTACCTCTGACATTTACAAGTGCTAATAGACTTTTTGTGGTTTTAGTAGTTGAAATGGTATTTATATGTCTTTTTCCGAATAAAATTCTAAAAAAAAATTAAATTAATTATTAACATAACACCACTTATGATTATTAGATCAAATGGAGCAGACTTAGTTTACCTTAAAGAATATTGAAAGTCTTAGTTTTATAGAGATTGACAAGTTTTGGTCACTCACGTTATACAAAAACTATAACTATTATTGATCATTAAGCCGTCAGGTACTTTCATAGTAAAGATGAAAATTTTTGTTTATTTGATCAACCTCCTCCTCTTATTCAAGAGATGGACGTTAATAAAAAGTAGGAGTCTTTATTGAAGATGTTGTATATCTCTGTTGACACCCTGATTCCAGTATTTTTTTTTTTTTTAAATTAAAAAAGCAAGCACAAGTGGTACTACAAATAGTAATAGTTGGACAAGTCAACTAATTAGGCGCTGCAAACTGGGGTTTGATTAAAGCAAAATAATGATTGAGGGGATCTGACAAAAAAGCCTGAAATAATAATGTTGGGATTAGGTGTGTGTAGCATTTAAAGAAGTAATCACGCTTTGATTGAATATAGGAATCGAAGAAGCTTTCATCTTATTATAATGTCTCCTAACATTGCCGCTACTTTAAATCTTAGCCACTCCCAACTTTTGTTGTGTCATAATGTCATGTCTTCTCAGTGTTCATGCTTCATGGGGACAATCACACCATCCAAATATTACTATGTTGCAACGGCTAAAACATATATGATACTTATCATTTTTAAATGTGTCATAATGTCATGTCTTCTCGGTGATTAAATAAATAAGAGAATTAAATAATATGATATATTTTTGTTTTTGTGTTTATTATAAAATTTTATCTTTTAATCTAATCAAAAACTAGATAAATATAATTCTTAACCTCAAAAATCGATGTAGTTTTGGGGTATATTTTGGATGTTCAGGACCTTGTAAACCCTTTTATCAATATAAGATATAACTTTTACATTTAAGATTTTTACATAATTTATTCTTGTTGATGCTCCATTAACCATAATCAAGTAGGAAAATAAGTAAGAGAATTAAAAAATATGACTATAGTGTTTTAAAATTATCATTAATCTGATCAAATTAAATAAATATATCTTATATTAAGGATCGTCCTTAATATTATATTTTGGATGTTCAGCCTTGGCAAGTAGCTGGTATCATTGTAAGCAGCAGTTAAGATTGTTATTTGTGCTTATAACTAGTTACATGATGAATAAAAAAAATGTAAAAAAACATAAAATCCCTGAATTTTTGGGTTAGATGCACATCAACTCCATGATCTATGAAAATTAAAATAAAGGATGTTTATGTTTCATGTTTTGGTTGCCAACATGCTGTTCAGATCATAATTTTAATATTTTTGTTATTACATACCATGTCATTTAAAATCAATATTGACGAATAATTTTAAGTAATTTTTTTAAAATACATAAGATGAAATACTTAAAAATAATTTAAAATTAATTACTTGACCATATCTTTTAAAATAAAAAGTCTAAAAATATAAAATACCAAAAGGGAAAATTTTAGAAAAATACCTTCAAAATTTAAAAATATCAAACCATTGATTTTCTACAAAAATGAGTTGTGAATTATTAATCAAGTGTAGTTAATGCCTAAATTATTATAAGAAACAAAAATGATTTGGGATTTTAATATTTTGAAGGTATTATTTTTTGGAGTTATCTCACTTTTAAAATCACAAAATAATAATTCGACCATGTGTGTGTGTGTTTTTTTAAAAAAAAGTATAACATAGTTAAAATTATATATCAAATGGAAAGTGTTGTTTTCTTAAATGACATTGTATTTAAAGAATGTAAAAATTATAACATGGGACAAAACTATTTTCAGTCTTTCTTTTAAGGATCAAAACCTATGATTTATAATTTATGGGACTAAAACCAAAATGATAATAAATTTAAGGGACTAAATATTATTTTAACCATTTTTTTTGTTCTTCCATTATTTCTTTTCAAACGACTCTAAACTGTCTAATCTATTTCCTCATTGATGGTCTGATGTTTCCAAGGATTTTTTTTTTTTATACATATGGAAACTCATTCAAACATTTTCTACCATATTGTTGTTAGATTCAATGTCATGCCAACTCTTCCTTGTAGATATGTTCATTGCAAATCTTTTATTTTCTTATATGATCATATATCTATATATCTTAACATTCTCATCTATCTACAACTACCCCAATTTTTTGTCCATGTCATCATTGTAAAACTTAATATTCATTACCATATAGTATTACTTGTTTTATACAAAATTTGATAAAATTATCCTTTAAATTTATTAGGTAGTCCTAGGGTCGGACTTAAATGCGAGTTAATTTTAATTTTAAATATAAAATATATTTATTATATTTATCATCTTTTTCCAAAACAACCCAGTTACTACTAAAGATAAAAATCAAGTAAAGGAGAGGCGTGGGAATGAAAGATAACAGTTAAAGTGTTTTAGAATAAAAAAATATGTCATATTAATGAACTCATATAATCAAAATAGCTAAATAAATTTTACATAAAAAATAAAAGGAGTACGAAGAATAATTCCAATACCATCTCACTTTTGAACAACCCAGCTTATATTTTCTGTGTGCAGTATCTGTGTAAATTTTCTATCCTTTTGCATGATTGGTCCAAATTGCTTGGTACAGTAATAATCACAAATGCATCTACCTAGGGATGTCAAAAAAAAAAACTCGGCAGTCCAAGGGTCCGGTCCGATCCGACTCGGTCTCTAAAATTTTTTTCGGTTTGGGACCATATGAGGCGGATCAGACCAGACTGGTCTACTTGGGCCAGACTGGACTTCGGTTCAGGGATCAAGACCCCTTGGACTGGTCCGGTTGGCCCGATATATATATATATATATATATTTTTTTTAAAAAAATCACAACTTAACCTAACCATTTGTCCTTCTTTACAATTCTTCATCACTCATCAGTAAGTCTTCTTCTTCGGCCAAGAAAATATTCAGAGTCTTCTTCCCTTTTCAGTCTTCTTCTTCTTCGATCTGGTCCGATAGAATGTTGTTATTTTGTATTTTTGTTCAATGTTGTTGGAGTTTCTTATAAGTGTATGATTGGATTTCGATGTTTGCATGTTTGTATGTTTAATTATTGGTCTAAAGAAGTGGAAAAAAAACTAAAAAAAAATGAAACAGGTTCTCGGTTGCCTGGACCAGTCCAAGCAGTCCACTAGACCGATCTGGTTCAACCTAAGCTCGGGCTGGTGCTGGACCAGACCTCGGTTTGACCCCTAACCCGTCTATCTAATCCATGAATATCCCTACATCTAACTACTTGCCTTTCCTTCTATACTAATTTTTATTCAATTTTTTTTTTATCGTTGACTTAAAATCTCAACAATCCAGATTTATTATATTATAAAAATATTATTATAAAAAAATGATGATAAAAAAATAGTAAATATGAACTATTGAGATTTTAATCAAACAACAAAAAAGGAAAAAAAAAAAGAGAGAAATGGATGGTAGAAGGTAGAAAAAGAAAAAGTCAAGTCCATCCAATTAATCACATGTTGTATTGAATAATTGAAAAAAAAAAAATTTAATTCAAATCTCAAGCCTCATGAAGAGATACTACATTAAAAAAACAATAGAGGCATGGTCTAATAGAGAGTTGTAGGGTTGTGTAGGGCGGGAAAAAAGTGAAGTACGGTGAAGAGAGTAGTGGTGGGCTTCGTTTTTGTTGAGCAGAGCATCACAGCTGGATCTAGCTCATCCCAGCTGGCACTGTACCTTCTCCTCCCAATACCCTCCTTTTCCTTCTGCCCCTTCCCTATTTTTTATATTTTTATCTCATTATTTATTTAATATATACTCTCATATATATTTATGTATGCCACCCCATTACCTTCTGTGTTTTATTTTTATTATAAAAAATAAATAAAAAACTTACATTCCTCCACCTACCCATTCCCATGGAACAATAACCAAGGGCAAAACAGCCAATCCCTCTGCCCTCACGAAATTACTATCTTACCCCTCTCTCTATCTTTTCCTTTCTCGGGTTTCTTCTTATCATTTTATGTACGGTTTCGTGCAACTTGTCACTCTATTTCCCACTTCGCCCTTTCTCTTTCCCTTTTTTATAATTATTTATTTATTGCTCTTTTCTTCTTCTTAACGCACACTTATTAGCTATATAAAACTCATCAACAGCTTGGTACCACAACAACAACGTGGGGAAGCCGAACCACGGAACAAACCTTTTTTGGGTATTAATTTAAGTAATTATAATAATTGCATATCTTAATTAAGAATATTTACTGTGATGTTTCAACTACTGCTTGACCGTTGTTACGATAAATTTTTTGGGAAAATACATTTAAAGGCCCTTTTTATAGAAAAAAATCTTAAAAGAGGCCCAATGGTCTTTTCCTATAAATTCATTAAAATTTAACAACTAAATCAGCCACATTAACAACAAAATTAATACCCATTAACAACTAAATCAGTCGCATTAACAACAATATTTTAATAACTAAATCAGTCAAATTAACAACAATATCACCCCGGTTAATAACTATATCAAATTTCATTAACAACTCACGTAGATTCTGAAAATTTGAAAAAAGGCCCTTGAGCCTTTTTTGGGATTTTCAGAATCTTGGGCTTTTTTAAATTTTTTCTGTAAAAAGGGCCCTTAAATGCATTTTCCCAAACTTTTTTGTCGTTATTGTACTTAATTTCAGTCATTTTACTTAATTAATTCTTAATTATTTATTTAAGAATTTTATAATTATTTACTTATTGCTCTTTTCTTCTTCTCAACGTACACTTATTATTAGCTAATAGCTATATTAAACACATCAACAGCTTGGTACCACAACAACAACGTGGGGGAAGGCGAACCACGGAACAACCCCTTTTTGGGTATTAAATTAAGTAATGGTAATAATTATAATAATTTATTTTTGATGAAGATAATAATTATAATAATTGCATATCTTAATTGAGAATATTTACTGTGATGTTTCAACTACTGCTTAACCGTTGTTATGATAAACTTTTTTTTGTCGTTATTGTACTTAATTTCAGTCATTATTTTACTTAATTAATTCTTTCCGTGTGGCTGGCCCATACTCTCTCCAATCGTTTTTATTATAAATGAGGGTATTTCTGAAAATCAATTTATATTTTTAATGTAATTATTAATCCAAACTAATTTTAATTACATTTCTTATTTTTGAGAATTAGTTGTTCAGGGCCAGTTTGGATGGGCTTTTTTGAGGAAAAAAGCATTTTTTAATGCAAAAAAATGCTTTTTTAATTAATTTATGTGTTTAGATGATATTTTTTTAAAAAAGTAAAAGTCACAAAAAAAAGCCAAAGTCTTTTTTTTTAAAAGCTCCAATTTGGAGCATAAAAAATAAGCAAAAAAAAAAGTACTTTTTTAAAAGTCTATCCAAACGGGCCCTCAGTCTCTTATACTCCATTTAAGGAAGAGTGAAAGACCATGTGTAATTTTAGCACAATTGTAATGAACTAGTATACTGCTCAATGCTCATCAGTCATCACTGTAATTTTTAAATAAAAAATGAATACATAAAAGCATTGTAAAAATGAAAAATTGATTGTTGAAAAAAAAAAAAAGGTTAAGATGCAATTTTGCCTCGGAAATAACTAAAACTACCAACAAAGAGTTGATTTAACGATATAAAACCCTGTTAGATCTTAAGTTTAAGTCTTAAGGAATTGTTTGTATTATGAAGGGGTAACCCCGAACTTGATACCGAAGGATAATATTTAAAAAAACTTAGGAAATGAGTATTTGAGTTTTTTGAATGAGCAGTTTTATCCTCTTGTCGTTAAATGTTAACGGTTAATTTCTATTTTTTTGATAATCAACGCTAGTTTGTTAATGGTTAGAATAAATTTACTCATTTTTAATACTTTCATGAATTTTTTTAGAAAGGAGTATTTGAGTTTTTTGATGAGCTTTTATCCTCCGATAAATTCAATTTTTGTTAATGAAATGAATTTACAACTTCTGAATGCGCGTATTCTTTTTTTTTTTTTTACTCATTTTTTAATACTGAATGCGGTAATTCTTATACAAACTTTATATTGAAATATTGCTATACGTCAAATAATAAGATATATATTAACATGTTCAAATTTTTTTTTTTTGCCTTAAATTAACAGGTTTAATTGATTCCCATTTATATTTCATATTTGATCTGAATATTCAAAAGTTTTTTTCCCCATTTTAACACACACAGAAATAGGAAATATCATCTCTAATAAATTGTATTACAAAATAAATCAAACCTAATATACGAGACAATTAATTCAATGATTCGACAAATTTACTGATATAAATTTCTATATCTACCAAAAAAGTTTTGTTTTTATTGGTCATATGAAATCTTTAATATGGAAATAATCCATTGTTATTCATTGATATCTCAAATTTACTTATTTATATAATATATCTGACAAAAAGGATATTGCATTTATTATAAACATCCAATGATAACTATTTCTATAGGAAATAATTTAATACTCCCAATAAAATTAATAAAAACAAAAAATATGCAAAAAATTTGTATAAAAAAAAAAAAGCAGGAAACAATTTTTTTTTTTTCAAGCATGCCCTGTTAGATCTTAAGTTCGAGTCCCAGAATTGCTTGTGTTAAGAAGGGTAACCCGAACTTAATACCCAATGATAATATTTAAAAAAAAAAAACACTTAGGAAATGCATATTTGAGTTTTTTATGAGCAGTTTTATCCTTTTGTTGTTGAATGTTAAAGGTCAATGTCTATTTTTCTGATAATCAACATTAGTTTGTTAATGGTTAGAATGAATTTACTCATTTTTTAATATTTTCCAGATAAATTCTTTTTAGAAACAACTTCTAAATGCCTGGCGTATTCTTATACAAACGTTATATTGAATTATTGATATATGCCAAATAATAGGATATATATTAACATGTTCAATTTTTTTTGCCTTAAATTAACAGGTTCAATTGATTCCCATTTATATTTCATATTTGATCTGAATATTAAAAAGGTTTTTTTTTTCTTCCCATTTTAACACACACAGAAATAGGAAATATCATCTCTAATAAATTGTATTACAAAATAAATCCAACCTAAAAATATACGAGACAATTAATTCGATGATTCGACAAATTCACTGATGTAAATTTCTATATCTACCAAAAAAGTTTTGTTTTTACTAGTCATACGAAATCTTTAATAAGGAAATAATCCATTGTTATTCATTGATATCTCAAATTTACTGATTTATATAATGTATCTAACAAAAAGGATATTGCGTTTATTATAAACATCCAATGATAACTATTTCAATAGGAAATAATCTAATACTCCCAATAAAATCAATAAAAATAAAAAATATGCAAAAAATTTGTATAAAAAAATAAGCAGGAAACAATTTTATTTCAAGCATGCCCTTGCTTCTAAATGGAATAAGTAAGAGATAGAAATAATAATAAGAAAATGGATAAAAGAGCAAGTATGAAAAATAGATGAGGGTTGAGAAAAAAATTAGTTATAGGTAAAAATGGCGGTCAAGTGTACAAGGCTCTTACTATATGAGTTTTGGGGAGGGATAAATGTCTAAACCTATGACCTTCAGGCCACGTGACAGTAACATTACCACTACACCAGTGCTCATCCTCTATATATGAAAAAAATAGATGAGGATTGAGAATAAAATTAGTAAAAATGCATCCGTCACAATAAATAGTAGTATGAGAAGGACCAAACCAATTCTTGTTTTATTTTTTATTTTTTTGCCAACAACAAACCAATTCAAACATAATAGATCTTATAGATACGATACGAGGGAGTATTAGCTTAATTGGCATAAAAACGACTAAACCAATTTTGTTTGTTTGAATAAATATATATGTTTGGATTAACTTCTAAAAAATTTATTTTACGATTTATAAAAGTATACAAGAGAAGTTTTATGCATGTTGAAAAGGATTTCAGAAATCATGGTTTTATCATGCAATAAACCAATTGAAAAACAAGAGATCCTAAAAATTGATAGGAGGGGGTATTAGCTGAACTGGTACAATTAGTTAATTTTTTGCTAACATATAGTAAGTAAAAGTAGATAAAAAAGATAAGAATGAAAATTGAACACATCATTATGGCAAGAATACTTTTTATGTAGATTTTTACATTTATTGTGTATGGACAAAAGAAATAATAGTAACATAAGAGATAATAGTAATTAAGGTTGTCAAACTCACGAGTTTTAGTAAACTCGACAATGATGTAAACTCGTATCGTGAACTCGAATAGTAAACTCGTAAGAGTTCATTTTTATTATTAAATAGGTATTACTATTGTATAATTAAATAATTAAAATATAAAAATGACAACAATTTGATTTAAATATATTTTAAATTCAAATAATTGAAATTAAATCCATCAACATTTATCATATTTAATAAAGAAATTTCTATATAAAGTCATTAAGCATGATCAAATTTAAAAAGTTGATACGAGTTTAAGAGTAAGTTAATACGGTTTTGTAAAGCTAAACGTAAAAAAATAAAAACTCTTCGGTATAAACTCGTGAGTTTAACCGAATTTACGATTAAGACGAGTTTGCCATTCACCGACTCATTTTTGTTAGTTAAACGAAATAAATTTGGAGAATAACTCGTGAGTTTGACAACAATAATAGTAATATTTGTTTGCTCAGCAAGAGATATTATAATATTATATCTATATAAAGTAAAATAGGAATTTGTAATAACCCCAATGAAGACAAAAAACCTTGTCATACTTTTCCTCCCATCGGGGGCAGCAATTGTGATTAAGACAAAATAATTAATTACATCTTTCATAAATCTGGTTCTCTTCATTTTTTTTTTCTAAAAATTAAACGGCAAAATTGTGATATCAAGCATTCCTAATGGCAAATAAGTAATATAAATGCTTTTGAAAGGAACCGGAAAAAAAATAGAGAACGGAAAAGGAGAAACACAAGTCAAAGTTGACCTCAAATCTATCATATGAAACGGTTAAAAAAAAAAATCGTAGAGATACTGTGACGGATCCGTAATTTTATTGAAAACCTGAGGGTAAAATGGTCATTGGGGGTCCACCTTCTTATAGGTTTCCTTACTGGTCCTGCTTCCAACATATCCTAATTCCCCAAATAGTGCGTAGCCGCTGTGTTTGTGACTTTGTGTGTGACTCTCTCTCCCCCCTCTCTGTCTCGAACTTTTCCGGCAATAGTCGCCGGAGAATCACTGTCTCATGCCGGAGTCGGTGAGAAGCTTGAGTTTTGCGGAAGAGCAGTCCTTTCGTTGAAATATTGTTCCTCTATCGTAAGGTGGTGAAGTAGAGTGTTCAGCCGACTGCGTGCATGTTCAAACGGCGACGTTTCGTTGCGGTTAACAATCGGAGGAGAGTTGGGAAGCGGCGACGTATGAAGTTTATCTGATTGATCGGGGGGATATGGGAAGAGTGGTTCTTGGCGTGGCGGTGAGTGTCGCGGTGACGGCGTGCGCCGTGGCGGCGGTTGTGGTGGGGCGAAGAGTGAGGAGCAGGAAGAAGTGGAGTAAAGTGGTGGGAGTGTTGAGAGAACTAGAGGAAGGATGTGATACTACGGTGGCGAGGCTGAAGCAGGTGGTGGATGCCATGGCAGTGGAGATGCACGCCGGGTTGGCATCCGAAGGTGGTTCGAAGCTCAAAATGCTCCTCACTTACGTTGATAATCTTCCTAACGGGTAATCATTCGATTCGCCGGCGGTGTGTCTTTTTGCTTCCTAATCGGCTTATCGTGTCATTGAGAGGCATTCCCATTTTCTTTCACGATTTTATCATGTTTTTGATCGGCATTTGAAAAAATGTCCCTTCTTCGATTGGAAATAGTTGTGGGTTTGGTCCCTGTGTTACTGTTGGAAGAGAATGCTTTCATTTTCCCTTAATAAGTTAAATTTAATGCTATGGTTCTGGCATTTCTTTCCGTCTTTCTCAAGCCTTCTCTATTTCTGGAGTGGGTTAAATTTATATGCTTTTAATGTTCATATTATCTGTTGGTAGTCTGTTGACATCAATCCCCCCCTTTTTTTGGGTATTCTGTTTCCGCTCTTATTGTGGGTATTTCACAGTTATTAATATGCGGGAATTATTATAATTATACTGACGATTGTTTGTGTCTTTTGTTGGTTAATCTGTTTTATTGCTTCACATTGCCTTGTTTACGTAGGAGCTTTCATATTTATATGACGTCCATTTTTGTAGTCACCCATTTGTTTAATCCCTGAGAGATCCTTATTTTAGTTGATAGCGATGCGTGACATAAATAGATTTGGAAATTTTCTCTGTAACAACAGTAATCAACTTTTATCATGGGATAAATGATTCTGTAACTAACCGTTTGGAAATTGAACTTTAGAATTAATGAATCCTTTTAATGCATCAGAGTAAAGTACTGTTGAAAGGTTTTAGGAATAGTTTGTAGAATCTATAGGTTATTATTGTATAATATCATTAAGACCTTTTCTGGGCATTACTGGGACTAGATTTCCCTGTGGAGTCTGTGGAGATGCTGTTATGAGCAAGTAGGTTGCAATTACCCAGCTATCTACTTTGATAAGGTATGGCATTTCTGTGTGGCACTAGGCATTGACATGCTTGAGCATACCTTCTATTATGATTATGAAGCCATGCTGTTATATAGATTTGTCCATACGACCATACTTGTGCAGTTGTGCCTTGGATAACTGTATGGGTTAGATATAGGATTGATGCACATATTTTTGTTCTATCAGGACTGAGAGAGGAACATATTATGCACTAGATCTTGGGGGAACATATTTTAGGGTTTTACGGGTCCATTTAGGTGGTCAACGACCTCCTTTTTTGGAACATGAAGTAGAAAGACAACCTATCCCCCAACACCTGATGACCAGCACAAGTGAGGTGAGTATAATTGTACCGTAAAATTGTCCTCTCTGTTATTTTCTCTTTTTGAAATGCGAATAGGTTGATTGATTTTACTGTTTGCAGGACCTCTTTGATTTCATTGCTTCTTCATTAAGAGAATTCATTGACAAAGAAGAAGATGGTTCTGAGTTTTCAAAGGGCAGAAGAAGGGAACTTGGATTTACATTTTCTTATCCAGTGAGACAAATGTCTGTTTGCTCAGGCATTTTATAAAATGGACCAAAGGATTTTCCATTGTAGATATGGTTAGTCTGTGGAATTATGAATATTTTCTATTCTAAATGCTTTATATTTATCATTATGAAAAACTGTAATTCTTGTTTCAAGGAACATAGTAAGACTGGATCAGTGAATTAGTTGTTGTTTCTGCATGTTCTGTACCAAAATGATTGATCTGCAGTTGGTTGGATATAGTATTTTGATTGAATTTTTATTCTCATTGGCTTTTAGCCTAAGGTAAACAAATTTGTTTAGTGGTGGCAGTTAATTTTTTCCCCCCTCCTCCCATCAAGTTGTATTTGATGTAGTCTGGACAGTAGGCTTCTGTGTATCTGGACCATGTTAAATAGCGCTATGGTTAATTTCTCATCTCAATTTCTTAGTCTCCAATGGTATTGAAATAGATATCAAAGTTGCATCTTAGTGAGGGATGTGAACTATTAAGTGAGATATCTGGTTGTTGTCAGGTAGGACGAGATGTGGCTGAATGTTTACAAGAAGCATTAATGCGACAAGGCTTAGATGTGAAGGTTGCTGCCCTGGTAAGGAAATATTTTTATCTTGCAAAAAATATCACTCAATTATGTTTTCAAAAATGAAATCCTGGTTCTCTGTGATTTCTCAATTAATACTGTCTTGAAAGCATTAGAATATTTAATAAATTTTATTCTAGAACAGCCAATATGTTTTATCTTATAGGTAATTGTGAGCTGTTAGCTCTCTTACCATTTGTGCTACTGCTCTGAGTTTTGCTGGTTTGTTCCCCCATATTTTTTCCCCTAGAGATCTCAATGACACACATGAAACCATATTTTCTATAGACGTGTTATTAGTTTTTTTTTTGGTATGAGATTCAGATGATCAATCATGAGCTTCTTTATGTGGAACACACGACACTTGTATTTCTAAGGGTTCTATGTGACACGCAAGACAATGAGTGTCAATTTGATTAACTAATATGGAACATGTTTAGCCATGTTTGAAGTAATTAGTACTAGCTCTGGACCTGATTTCCTTCTTTATGTGGCTTGGCAGCTTTGATTTTTATGGGATATCCGGTTACCATTAAGACATCTTTCATGTTATGCAAAGAGGTTACCACCATGTAATTTGAGCGCATTATGGTTTTCTTTGTTACCCTCTAAAGCAGAAATTGACGCCCCTTGGAGAAGAAAAGAAAGAAATATTCAATATAGTTATAAAAAAAGGGCTTGTAAGAGCAATTTGTTATAAACGTCTGAGGCAATAAAATTGATCAATTAAGTTATTCCCCTCCTCCAAATATAGTTCTTCCTAAAAAACGAAGGAATAATTTCAGCCAACTATTGTGGGTCATCTTTCTATTGCTTTTGTAATGAGATGTCTTTGGTATCTTTCTTTCAACTGACTCAGAGACCTTTTGCATGTCAGCTTTGGCCTAGATTTTCTTAAACTTGGTAAATCCAACAAGGAGAAAGAACTACTTTAGGCAATTTTAGTTAATATTTGGGTCTCTAAAAGTACAATTTGCACTTATTTGATTTTAGCTGTCGCCTGTGGACACATCTGGTTGTGATTCTTTAGACAGTATTATCAGGTTTTTGTGGTAGTAATTGTGGTTACCCTAGAAGAATAAAATTGACAATGTGTTAAAATAATTATATCTCTTGAAGCCATTTTATGCATTTACTTCTTGAATTAGAGGATGTGTGGTGAAAATTTTACAAATGGTACCTGTGTAAATGCTTGTCAAAATATGGAGTAGTATATCCTAACGCGCCTCTGTTTTGAACTTAGATGGAAATGCAAATACCTTTATTTCTTGGCAAGAATAATTTTATCTGGGGAAAAGCTTGTGCTCAAAAGTCAAAACTATGTAAAATTAATTCTTCTTAAGTCTACCCTCAAGTGTGATTTGTCCAATCTTGCTATAAGTGGGTGGGCAGATCTAGGCTCTCTAGCAGTGGGTCGTTTATGTTCATACTAAATGTTCATTGTATTGCATACTTTGTTGACATGTTATTATGTTCATTTTAAATAGGTTAATGATACTGTGGGGACATTGGCACTTGGACATTATCATGATGTGGATACTGTTGCTGCAATCATAATTGGCACTGGTACAAATGCCTGTTATGTGGAACGTGCAGATGCTCTAATCAAGTGTCAGGGTCTTCTTACAACATCTGGTTGCATGGTAACACTTTTTTTCTTTTCTGGGTAATTTTTGAATGCATAATTCATCATTATTTCATGGTGGTAAACTCCTTCTGTTGGTTTCTTAGGTTGTCAATATGGAATGGGGAAATTTTTGGTCTTCCCACTTGCCGAGAACTTCTTATGACATTGATTTAGATGCGGAGAGCCCCAATCCGAATGACCAGGTTAGATTCTTGCCTTTTTATTACCTTGTTTTGTCATGTAACATGGCTAAAATTTTGGAGATTTTGGTGCAGGGTTTTGAGAAAATGATATCAGGAATGTATCTTGGTGATATTGTGAGGAGGATTATCCTCAGGATATTAATAGAATCAAATATGTTTGGGCCAGTTTCTTCCAAGCTTTCAATGCCTTTCATTTTGAGGTTTGTGCTATATCTCAATGACGCACCTTTGTGTTAATCGGCTGTTGTAATTAATTATGATCTAATCAACAAGACCCTTCTATTAGTTGCCCTTAGCAAGTGAAGTTTGTATGGGTTTGGAGATCATGTGCTACCATTGGCTGCACGCATATAGACCCCTATTAGTTTGCCTCTGTTTTTCATTTTAAGCATTATCCGGTTGTTATTGTGATCCTAGTTGCTGTATGGCTTGCCTGAAACACACTTTGTTTTTGTGGGTATGGTCTTATCATAATGTTGTGTGACAAACTTGTGAGCTAAGGATGTAAATGGGCAAAGGATTTGTATTTTAACCTTTGGCTTAGGCTGAGGTGATGTATGAACGCCAAATATAAATGTTCTGTGGTCACTTCTTCTCTCTTAATATCTCTTATCTAGGTTCAAGTCTCAACTTTATCTTCATGCTATATCAGGACTCCTATGATGGCTGCCATGCATGAGGATGATTCCCCTGACTTGAGAGAAGTGGCAAGAATCCTTAGAGACGTCCTTGAGGTAAAAACATCTCCTTATGATTAAAAAAAAAGAAAAAAAGAAAAAAGAGCGACTTGCTTCAAAGACTGATTATCATTATTGGGTTGGACTGGACTATTTCAGATTCCCTATGTTCCGCTTAAGTTAAGGAAAGTCGTGGTGAAGGTTTGTGACATCGTAACCCGTAGAGCTGCTCGTTTGGCAGCTGCGGGTATCATTGGCATCTTGAAGAAGATTGGTAGGGATGGAAGTGGTGGCATCACTGGTTTCCGGAGCAAAAGTGACTCGAAAATCAAAAGGTCAGTTGTGGCAATAGAAGGAGGTTTGTATACTAGCTATACACTATTTAGGGAGTATTTGCACGAAGGGTTGAATGATATATTGGGCGAAGATGTTGCAAAGCACGTAATTCTTAAAATCACTGAAGATGGTTCAGGCATTGGGGCAGCATTGCTTGCTGCTTCATATTCATCCTATAAATGTGGATAGGAGGGTACAGATGCTATACGTATATATATATAAATTATATCATGCATATATATATTCATATAGCCCTGTAAATCAGAATTCGTTTCATATTAATATCGCTGTACAAAGGGAGGTTGTCTATTCTTTGTCCTAATGTTGTCTTCATTTATATAATTCTTGCTTTGTTGTTTACATTGGTGTTCTTTTTTACTGGACAATTATGTCAAAGGGAATTGATCTCCTATATTAGTTGAGATCGCTTGTATGTAAACAAAAGCAATTAGGAGTGTTCAATGACCTTTAAGCTTGGAAATTCATTAATATATTCCTTTCTTAAAGTTTTCTTTTGGCCTAAACACATTGGAGGGTTTGTTCTTCAGATGCTTTGTTTACATTGTAAAACTAATTAAAATCATGGTTTTGATAGAAGCAGGTGTTTTTCCATTATGACACTTGTTTATGAACCAACAATCATTATGTTAGGTCGGTTGGAATGGCTTAGAGTTTAGGTAAAAAAGGGATAAAAACCATGAGATCACCAAAAAGTCTCAATAACAAATAAGTAGTCTCAATAACAAATAAGTAGTATAAATCTGTTTGTCATTTTCTGTATTGGAACTTGTTATTGAAAAATAAACGGTAATTTAATTTTGGAGGTGTTTAGATAATTTCTTTAACATTTCATAGTAATTCATAAAAAAATAAGTGGTAATTTAACTTGAATGTGTGATAATTGATAAATCCATCCTTCTAGAACAATAATTAAATTAGATACTTGAAAAAAATTAAAGCTTTGGGGACAATGGATATATTTGCCCCTTCAATTTAGTTTTTCAATTTAATTCTTTTATCATTCCCTTTTTTTTTGCTTTCATTTTATCTCTTAATGGAAAAAAATGTTAAACAAGATGAGATTAAAAATTATGAATAGAAATAAAGCACCCAAGCAAACATTTAATGAGAAATTAAATTCGTGAAATTGAGTTAGAGCATACAAGATATTCAAACAAGTTTAAAGAAGAGAAAGAAAAAGAGGGTCATGAAAAATCAAAAGGACCAATAATGAGAAACTGGGGAAGGAGACAAAGATTATGATATGATGATGACTGAGAAAGAGAACCAAAAAAGGAGGGCGGCGATAACAGTGAGAGGATGATTATGATGCTGATAGCTACATCCAACCGAGTCAGTGACTCAGTGACTGGCGACCAATTGCTTACTTACTCTTACAATTCATTTTACCTTTTTTATTTTTTCGTCTCACAATTCATTTCTCACTTTTTAATGTTCACTTTGAAGCATTTGCTTTGACCGCGTCTCAATTACTACTACTTCCTTGTCCTCTCTATTTGATTTGATTTGATGTGTTTTGTTGTGTTCTTTTACCGCCCAATTTTTTATTATTAATAAAGTACCCACTAACTTCGTCGTCCTGACATCCCCTTCTGACGTATACAATGACGTCACCATTGAAATAAATATTTGCGGTAATAGGGGAAAAAATGGGAAAAGGTTCTCTATTAAAAAAAAAAAAAGTAAAAATTTCCCTAATATTTAAATATTAATATTCGTAAATGAACTTTTTTTTGAAGTTACTAAAGTGCCCTTTTATATCTTGAGATAAAGGCCAACGATTCTTTTTCCCTTTTCAGTGAAACAAAAGGCCAACTGCCAACAATTCATTGAAAGCGAAAAAAATTCTTCGTTTTTTTTTTTGTTTTGGGAAAATTTGAAAAAGCCTCTCATTGAAAATTTTACTAGCAAGAAGGACTAGATAAAGTTTTATACACTAAGGGTATTGTTATCAGTGGACTCTATCCTAACATAGATTCAAATATTAATTCGTCATGATGCTAAAGCTAATTTGAGTATTAGTACTCTTATTTAGATCCTTCACACCAATAAATTTTTTTGATGCGCGATTTGGGTGCAATTTCCCCCTTTCTTTTACTTTACTTTTGGTTTGATTTTTCAGTTAAATATTGAAAGTTTTAAAAAATTTAGAGCAAACGAATCTTAAACTAGTTTTTTTGTTTGTTTGTTTTTTGTTTCATTTCAACCAAAAAATAAAAAACCCTGCTCGCCACATCCCATGCCAACATTATTACTAGGTGTCTACAACCAGCATGTGCTTTTAATCATGCTGATATCCGATTTCAGCTGCATCTTCAAGATACATTTGACCCGTAAAAAGCCTTCAAAAAGAAATAAGACAACAGAGAAAAAGAGAATCCAATGCATTTTAAGGTGTACGGTTTAATCATCAGCTAATTTTACTAGGAGGAAATCTGCTTTCTTTCAATCCAAACAAGAGACTGCTTTTTCTAATGATACAAATTTAAATGCTTCAGAGAAAAATTTCTTTCATACTACCCAATCCAAACACTAGACAAGAATTGATAAGCACCACAATTGGTGTTAGGAATATTTTATATGGTTAAAGTCCAATTTTATCTCGAAATCTTTTTGCTAGCAACTAACTTTTCAGAAGTTTTTAGGCCATTAAAATGCTAACAATCAATGATAGTCTTTTAACAGTTAACATCAGTTTTTTAATAGCTAAGACAACTTTGCTCATTGTTCATTACTTCTACGGCAAAATTGATCCCTACTTATATTTGGAAAGTTTCGAGACAAAATTAAACTTTACCCCTACTTATATTTGTATCCATGCTTCTAGATTGTCCATAAACTTAACTAGGAGGAGACAGCTTCCTTACAACCATCTATTTCACTGGCTTCTTCTTCATGAAAGTCTGGAGCTTTGGGAGTGAGTCCGAGCACTTTGAACATGAGTTGATCAGCATCAAAATCATTGTTAGGTGTAGTGAGAAGCTTTTCTCCAGTGAATATAGAATTAGCGCCAGCAAGAAAACACAGTGCTTGCTCAGGCATGGAGAACCGAACTCTTCCTGCTGACAACCTCACCATTGCTTTTGGCATAATGATACGTGCCGTGGCAATCATGCGAATCATCTCCCATATCTCAACAGGCTGAAACCAAAAATAGAAATGTACATTTGTTAGCAGATTCTCAAGGGAAAGTTTGAGTTTAGAGCATCTTTTGATGGTAACACCAATCCAAGTATGACTTAAAAGAATATGGATATTCCCTTGCCCAAAAAGGCTATACTTGGACCAAAAGACACACAATTTTAAACTACTCATTCTTCTATCAAGCTGCCCCCAAAATTCCCCTAAACAAGGGGAAGTGAAATTATCAATTTAACCATCACTTACCTCTTATGTCTTCTATTCCATTTTCGTTGGATTTCTTCCCTTAACAACTCCTAAACTTAACCTTATGTTTTAGCAGTTACAAGGAGAAGGGAAGGGCCAGTATCCTGAGAAAGTGAGGGGAAGAGATCCATGTTTCCCTTCTCCTTCATTGGAGAAGCTTTCTCCTTCAATATGCCCCAAACTAGTGTGACTCGTAATTATAAAGGAGAGTTCTGGATGTATTTGGAGGGTTTCTTGAAAATCCTCCATACTCATCCTTTCATTAAACAGATTTCAGCATTCAGATAATGGAGGGATTTCAATGAAACTTTCCATTCTCCATTGTCTCCCATCCAAACATAACCTTAATGATTGAGCTAACTCTGATGCTTTAACTTGGTTTTTACTGAAAGTAAAGCATATGTCAACATTTCTAAGTTGATTTCAAAGGCTCCGAAGCCCAGAAAAACTTACAAGGTATCTCTCTATCTAATAAAGGTTTCATAATAGAAAATTCCAAATTCGCATCAGTGCTGCTATAAAAAAACTATTGAATAGCATCACTATAGATTAAGCTCCATTGATAAAATGTCTCAGTTATTGTTAAAATAGTGAGTGCTCCCCCCCCCCCCCCCCCCTCTTTTTTTTCACTTTGTTGTAGTTTAATAAGTCAATCAATAAATTATTAAATTCACCTTCTGCTCCTCAAGTGGGGTGCCCTTCACAGCAATAAGTGCATTGATAGGAACACTTTCTGGATGAGTGGGGAGGGTTGCCAATGTATGTAACAAACCTACACGGTCCTCCTCTGCTTCTCCAAGCCCTATTATTCCTCCTGTAAAGAAACCTCAATTGTTCATCATCCATTCCTCAAAGGTTAAACATCTTACTACTATACATACATACATACATACATACATATATATATATATTGAGTCCCTATAATAAAAAGTAGAAGTTCTATTATTTTAATGACAAATAATAAGATTAACAATTAAAATATAAAATCTAAATAAACTTCCCATCGAGTGATGTACAAAGGGAAGCCATATGCACAATTCTATCACATGACACATATAAAGACAAAGATATGCCATTGAAGATGAGGCCATTCCTCTGCAACCAAACCACATTAATTGTATTCAAAGTTATTAGGCATTACCTGAACAAACATTAATCCCTGCATCACGAACAAACTCAAGTGTTTTCAGGCGTTCATCATAAGTCCTTGTTGTGATGATGTTTGGATAATATTCCCTTGAAGTATCAAGATTATGATTATAGGCGGTAAGCCCTGCCTTCTTGAGTTTAACAGCTTGCTCTTTCTCCAGCATACCAAGGGTGCAGCAGACCTCCATTCCCATATCCCTGGAATAAGTGTCATCATTTTGTATTTTGATTAAGATTTACTTCACTACACATTCTAAGATTTACTTCACTACACATGTGAGAAATTATAATTTACACAGCCCAAAACTATAATGAAGAAGAACCATCAGAGATGTAAAATATTCCAAATTCACACAATGCAAAACTTCACAGTCCTGCTCTCCATTATTTATGCCGTTGAAAAAAAAACAGGAGTTAATAATGGAAACTAACTCTAAAAAATAAAATGAAAACAATATAGGATGAGATGCCCAGGTCCCAATTAAATAGTATGAAATATTTTATGGGACGCTTAAGTGGGTTGATTCTTCTACCTTAAACAGCCAGCTTTCAGGAGAGGGTTTTACACCCCACTTGAGAAAGTTGGTGAAGTTTAGTGACGTGTCACATAGTGTAGCCCTCAAGAGTTCGACTCTCCATGGATAACCAACTAATGGAAACCAAATTAGTATGGGACGCCTTTGTTGCCCATTGAGTAGCATGAGCACTCTAGTCGGGCCCAAAAAAAAAAAAAAACAACAAAAACAAAACAAAAGAATAATTGCTCTATGGGATACTTAAGTGGATTATTCCTCCAACTTCAATGGCTAACTTTTGACTTCTGATGGAAGGATCTGATCATAAAATAACCTAATTTCTAGCGGTAAACTAATAACAATAAGTTAAATAAGATCTAGACTAAAAAGAAATTTTCCTTGACTAATCACTCCCCAAGCACTACCAAACAAGAAGTTTAGGGGCGTCAAAGAGATTTGGCATTTATGAAATTAATTTGTGTTCTAATTTCCTCCCTATTCCATCTTGTGCTGCGTACCAAATTGTTCCTAAAAGTAAGTCCAGATAAGCGTTCATAGCATCCATGCAATTTAGATAGATTGCTTATAATACCAAGGAGCGGAACTACAAAGTCTATCTCTTTTGGTGGACATCATTTGAAGGAATTTCTCTGACCATTGTCAAACTCTAGATTAAGTCACTATTTGGATCCTTTAAACTCAAGGTTCAAACTGTTTAAACTTCAAGGAAACGTCTGCTTAAAAGTTTGACTAGTATACATTTTTCACCTAATAGGAGTTTGTGTGCTGGCAATTGTTTTGTGCACTGCAACAACGCATGCTGCCCAGTTAATATCAAGGGGGCCTATTTTAAGGGAATTTTAACCTCTAAATGCATAACTCAGTCACTCAATTCATTCAGTGCTGTTCTGTCTCTCTCCCCATTCTATGATTTCAAGGCTCCACTTCCTTCTCTTGGCCTCTAAATTCTATTATCCTTATAATGTTTCTTTCCTCTTACCTCCATGTAAGTTAGAATTGGGCCATAGGGTAAACTAGCTAGGGTGCACCCCAAATGTCCAAAGAATTTTAGAAAATAGCATGCTATGCATGAGCTCACACATCATTACTCATTGGTTATTAGCAAGGGTTTAAAAGAACTCCAGGCCATAAAAGGGACTTAACTGCAAGAACGTGATTACAATATGCACTTGCACAATAGCTTATCTGCCATGTCCTAACAATCTCAAATATTAATTCAATTTAATTCAGCAGATATGAGCATGGATTAGTAGAAGTAATCAAACTGATAGTTTACCAACCATAATGCTTTTGTTTTTAGAAACAACAGGATTCATAAAGAACCTTTTGGATGCTTTGCAATAAACAACTCCCACCCCATCTTAGCTTTCATATGCATGTGTATAGGCACTCACACTCCTAATGTAATTTTACTTGTCTCTTACATTAATTTTGAATAGCATGATAATGTGAACCACATCGTGTTCCAAGTGCCATGGCTTCAAGAGACCCTATAGCAATGTTGCATGTTGAGACATCAAGAACTATGAATTTAGACATGATCCATACACTAAGGATATGGAGGATAGAAAACGATCTTATACATATTTAACATAATGATACTCCCCTGCAATGCACATAGCAACCACTATCTGAATAACATTGCCCTGCTGGCATCAGTAAATTTCTGTTTGTTGACACAAGTCTTTTTTCCAGACAATGAAGCACTGAGTTAATCCCCATATAATCCTAACTCCAAACCAATGTACCCAGCAAACAACTATACCAGTCATGTGGGTGACTATATCTCTAGAAGCACACAGCCTTGTCATCATTTTTCTATCATATTTTTTTACCATCAAAACTCCACTTTGTACTAACATAAAAAGCAGGAATAAGACTTAACAATCAGTCCAGACACAAAGCGTTATAGTATTTAGATGAAAGTGAAAGAAGAGAGGATTTGAGAGAGAACAGAATTAGAGAGAAAAGAGGAAGAAGAGAGGAAGTCTGAATAATTCCCTGCATTCACACTTAGAGACAGAACAGAACTGAATTGCAATGGCAATAGTGGGGTATTTATATAGACATACCCTCACGTGTATCCTTTCCCTAACGGCTAACTTCTAGGCTAATTCACTAGACACTAACCGCCTAACCAACTAACTAACATTTGAATTCCATAACCATAACACAAGGGACCTATTTCTTATTGATTCAGACACTTCATAATGTAACACTCCATTACCTTATTTCTTTCACATATTCAAGGATATTATTGAAGTTGGTCTTTCTTCCTATCGTGTCCCTCCATGCAGCACCCATACAAAAGCGTGTGCTACCAGCCTCTTTTGCCTGCCAAGAAAGGAAAAATCATCTACATGTAACTCAACAAAACGGCGCCAAAATACAAGTTGAGTTTAAGGACAAGGAAATGATAGTAATATCTTTGTATTATTCTATTCTCTAGTTTTGTTGTGAAGACACAAAGTCATTTATCTTCAGATGGCTTTGTAACTCATCTTTACTTCTAGCAGTGTATGTTGTAGCTATACTCCATTTTCAGAGTATTTTAAACACAAGAAGTTTAGAGGGCTGAGAAGTATACCAAGAGATTGAATAAACAGATTCTAAATATACCAAGAGTTTTTCAAGCCTTTCTAACTTGACTTCAACAGAAAATTTTTTTTTCTACCCAACACAACCTTTCGCGTGTCCTCAGACCCATATAAAAGTAATTCACAATTTTCTAGCAATCTCAATCTAGATTGATGACTTCAGTTCAGCAACTAGCAGCCACAGGAAGAAAGGATGAAGGAACACCAACAATGACATAAATCGAAGTTAACAAACAATTTAGATTGCAAAAGGCATGGAAGAGCGAGTGATTTTAAAGCAAGAACTTAAGTTCTCCATAGGCAAATAGAAAGATATAAACGAGTGGAATTGAAGAACCGGATATCGGAAATGTACTGCAATTAGCAAGGTCCAAACCAGATAACATTTTACCTTCTTTGCAGCTTCTAGAACAGCCTCCTTGTTCATTAGCCTTTGGGCTTTTAGTCCCGTGTCATACCTTGATGATTGAGGACAATATGAACAGTCCTCACTGCACCCGCCTGTTTTAATAGACAGGAGAGTACACTGTTGTACTTCCCTGAAGTTATGAGCATGTCTGTGAACTTGAGCCTGATAAAGCATAGGAGTAGTAGCTTCAGTAAAATGCTAGCAATCGGTGATCAATACCAGTTAGCAGTCAAGACGGATAAGCATCAGGACAAAAGTTCAACACAGCAAGAGTTTTCCGTCAATTTGTAGTCTTTCAAAAACTCTCCTCCACATATCATTTTTCTTGAATTAGATAGAAAATGTTTAAATTTGCCTCAGTCCGAACGGTAATTGGTATAAAGCAACCTCAGCTCAGACTCACCAAAAGAAGAATTATCCATTAGTGTTTTCAGTTTCACGAACCCAATAAAGCTTTATAGGGGAAAAACCAGCACGAAAATCAAAGGTGAAACTTACTCCATGGAAAAGAAGATCGAGTACGGGAGAGTCGTAGACGGATTTTACTTCCTCTCGCGCCCAATCGTTTCTGGAGCCTTCTCTGATAGTCCTCTCAGCTTGAATTGCAGCGGCAGAGGAAGTATAGGAAGAATGAAACAACAGAGAGAAGAAGGGTCTTTGGTGTGCACGGAAAATGGGCCTAACGGAGAACATGATTTACTTACTTTTCCAGTTCAATTCAATATCTCAGAACGTGAAAAAGCAAATGTTGTGGGAATTGGATTGCAGTGGCGTAGTAACTTGGTAGATCTGAGAATTTTTAATCGCAGATTGAGGGGCCACACTCACCACCGCTTGCAGAAGAGAAGGTTGATGACGCTCTTCCTTTCTGGTTTCGCAGTGTGGTGGTGATAGAGAAAGGAAGATGTCAACGAGCGGACTTATCGAAGTGTGATGAACTACCCGCCCTCCACTTGCCACACCTACTTTCGAAATTGTTTCGTTTAGATTAATGATCGCCAAACTAACTCTCTGTTTTTTTTTTTTTTTTTTTTTTTTTAAAAAGGGTTAACTGTGGTTTGACCTCATTTTGGCCTCTTAAATTTTTTTAAGCTATGGTTTTTACTCTCTTAAAGCAAAATGGTAAGTTTTTATTAAATTATAAAGATCAATGTTTTTTTTCCCGATAAACCATAAAGACTAATATTTTGAACCAAATGAAATTTGAGGATCAAAATCAAATATGATTCAGAACTCGAGGGATTAAAAAGATAAATTTAAGGAATTACAAATTGTATCAAGGAATATGATATTGTCACTAATAATTTTAGTCACTACCAATGTCATGACCACTTTTTCATCGTTAGATCAGAATCTCATTCACCTCTATCATTTCTCTCTCCTATTAAGATTCTGATCTAACGGTGAAAAAGTGATAGTGACATTGGTAGAATGACAATATCTCATCCTTTGTATTAACCCTTTTAAATTTTAATTAAAAAAAAGTCTAGGTGAGTTGAGTATCAAAGTCTTAGACACATCTTTATACTTAAAGAACGCTTATAAAGCTAGTAGTTTGTCTACCAATAAGGTTGCTATTAGGATTTGAACACACAACCTAATAGTTTGTGAATGCTTATATTGAGATTTGAAGTGCTTTTCATATTTAGAGGTGAATTTGAGATGACTCATTTAGAACATTGATTTATCTTCATTCCTTTTAAAAAATACAATAGAGGCTAGAGAAAGTATGATGGATTATTAAGTTAAAAATACAAGAACTTATTACAGAATTTGTTTTAAAATATATGATAGAGGTAACTTTTAAGATGTCTAAAAAGCAGCCTCTGTATTAACTAAATTATGAGTGAGAACAACTCTCTACATTGATTAGATATTTTGTAATGGTTTAAAGTGCAAATCTACTTTTAAAATATTTTCCTTATAGACACCTAGCATCATGAAGCTTTGTTGAGTATAGAAATGTTCATCTCATTGTCTATAACATGAATTTTAGCACAGAGTCTCAACTGTATATAAGCTATATTGTTTAGACAATTTTAGCCACAACAAGCATGCAATGAGTTTTGATCATCCAAGCACAGAGTCTCAAGTTAGAATAACAGAAAAATCTTGAGAAAACTCTACCCTATAAGGAGTAACAATTTTCACTAAAAAATTATAATTCAAAGGGTATACATAAATTTATTGATGGTTTTAACTTTTCGTTGGATTGAACAAGTATTTTGGATCATTATTCATATTTGCATAAAAAATATATTATATGTGTGTGCGTCCATATGTGAATATCAAACACCGTTTTGACATGACAAAGAGGCTTGTCACAGTGTTTTAATATTTTATATTAATTTCGATCCTCGAAATGAAAGATAGTTTTTCATCTACTAAAATCTAAAAACAAACTTAATTTACAATTAAAAATAGGGTTAAGGTACAAATTGGCTAACAAACTTTTACTTTAAGAATTATTGTTTTGAAAAAACTTTTAAGTGGACTAAAAATACTAAAATATTTTAAAAATGTAAAGTCAGCACAACGTCGTTAGAAAAAAAATCAACGTCCGTTAAAATGTAAACTTTTAAGGGTTAAGGTGCAAATTGGCTAACAAAGTTTTACTCCGGAGTGCTTTCGGACAAAAAGTTTTACTCCAGGAAGACTCAAAGACAAAAAAGTCCATGTGCAATCCACCCAAAAATGATAAATTCTTGCCTGGACCCCCAACCATGTACATTGGAGTTAGGAAAAATGAATGCAACAAAAAAATCACAGTGTAACGAGTAGATATTTTAGGTAAACTTAAAAATCACAATTTGCACCTGCACCTGCACTGGACAAGTTTGAAAACTTATCACCCTTACTTAAAAGAAATCTACATGTCTCTATATTTAAAGAACACTTACAATATTTGTAGGTTGTCCACCAATAAGGTTTCTATCAGAAGTTGAATACACAACCTAATAGTTTGTGAATGCTTATATCTAAAATTTGAAGCGCTTTTCATATTTAGAAGTGAATTTGAGATGACTCATTCAGGATATTGATTTTTCTTCATTCCTTTTAAAAAGTACCATAGAGGCTAGAGAAAGCATGATGGATTATTAAGTTAAAAATATGAGAACTAATTAAAATTTTTTTTTTGAAATATTTGATGGAGGTAACTTTTAAGATGTCTAAAAAGCAGCCTGACAATTAACTAAATTATGAGTGAGAACAACTATCTACATTAATTAGATATTTTGTAATGGTTTAAAAGTAGCAATCTACTTATAAAATATTTTCCTTTTAGACACCTAGCATCATGAAGCTTTATTGAGTATAGAAATGTTCATCTCGTCGCTTATAACATGAATTCATAGACCCCCCATTTTCATTACTGACCAAGTTTACCTCACATGACCATCACTTTTATGTCTTGTTTATTTTCCCTCAACTTAAATTTTATCACCATGTCATGCTCATAAAATGTGAATTCACTTTTTTAAGTTCTTTCTCAATTTTCCCATCTATTTGTTTTACTTCCTGTCCTGTCCTTTTCTTTCTTATATGTTCTCTGTAACAAATAGGCCCTAATTCTTTTTTTCTTTTTTAATAAGGGTTAACAATTGTTCTAGTTTGATATCATTTTGGTTTTGGTCTCTCAAAATCTTAAGTCATGGGTTTTGCTCTCTCAAAGCAAAATGATCACAGTTTTTATTAAATTATAGATTCCAATGTTTTGAACAAAAATAAACTTGAGGGCCAAAACTTATGTTTCAAAATTTGAGAGATTACAGATTGTATTAACTCTTTTAAATTTTAATATATATAAAAAAAATCTAGGTGAGTTGAGTATCCTAGTCTTGGGCACGCCTCTACATTTAAAAAATGTTTATGGAGATACTTTTGTCCACTAATAAGGTTCCAATATCAATAGCGGAATTTGAACACACAACCTCTAATAGTTTGTGAATGCTTATATCTAAGATTTGAAGTGCTTTTCATATTTAGAAGTGAATTTAAGATGACCCAGTCAGGACATTGATTTTTCTTCATTCCTTTTAAAAACTACCATAGAGGCTAGAGAAAGCATGATGGATTATTAAGTTAAAAATATGAGAACTAATTAAACAATTTGTTTTCAAATATTTGATAGGGGTAACTTTTAAGATGTCCAAAAAGCAGCCTGACAATTAACTAAATTATGAGTGAGAACAACTATCTACATTAATTAGATATTTTGTAATGGTTAAAGTGGAAATCTACTTTTAAAATATTTTCCTTATAGACGCCTAGCATCATGAAGCTTTACTGAGTATAGAAATACGTATAAAAGTATAGGGTGACACTCAATCAAGTGGCTGTTAGCCACTTGAGCCATACCTAAAATAAGTAAACATATATTCTTTCCGATCTTAAATATAAGATAAAGTTGATTTTTTTAGAGAGATTAAAGAAGCTAATTAAATTAATTTAGAGTATTTATATTTATACTTTTTTCTCTAAACTAATTAGTAGACTAATAAACTGATATATAATCTAAAGATACATAACATATGATATGATTAATTAATTAATTTAGCTTTTTTAATTTCTCTAAAAAAAGTTAACATTGTCTTATATTTAAGATATGAGAGAGTAATAAGGTATACAAGATTTGAGACCAAGCTCATCACCATCCCAAGCTCTCTTCACGGGACTCTGTACTTTACCTTAACCTTATTAAAAAACACTGTAATCCTTTGCTCATCTATGTGCACTTCACTATAAAAAAGAATACACTCAATTGTTGAGTTCACCATCTTTTACACGTGTAACAGATTCAATTTGCCCCACCGACCTTGCTGCGAATTCCAACATTTTTTATAGAGTAACTTAGAAAGCTCTCCATGTATGTATCTTGTGATTTTTCCCCGGACGCCTCTTTCACCGTTATCTTTTTTGTTTTTTTTTTTTGGGGTTGTTTTTCATTGTCAGTGATTTTGTCTTGGAGCTAACAAATTGTGGATTAAGGTATAATTATTATAAATTAG
Organism: Acacia acuminata; assembly: GCA_019022655.1. Classification (NCBI taxonomy): domain Eukaryota; kingdom Viridiplantae; phylum Streptophyta; class Magnoliopsida; order Fabales; family Fabaceae; genus Acacia; species Acacia acuminata. The sequence goes on along the minus strand of JAFJYI010000267.1, from coordinate 325,565 downwards.
CTATGTGTTAGAAGTAGAAGAAAAGAAGGTTAATGATTGTTACGAACCTGGATAAAGCCCATTTATGATATGGCTTAATAAGGGGCAATCTACACCAGAATTTCGTTTGTAATGAGGGGAGATTCTGCTAACTGCCCTATAATCAAGACTGTAATCAAGGAATATCTATAAGCACTTACAGGTGTGGCGGCACAATATCAGGACCATGAGGCGCACAAGGCCGAAGGGTCCAAACCCTAAGGTAATTTCTATAAATAAGAGGTAAACCTAAAAGGTACGCATACTCACTCATTCTCATTTACTATTCGGTGTTCATCGTACACACATACCATCCCCTTTAGGCGAAAGCCTTATATGTGTGCAGTGATCCATCCTTCTTCTGGGTATCTAACTCATAGATATCTTGGAATACACATCTGATCCTATATCAATACACTAGTCCATCGAGCTAGACATCTGTGTTCTTATACGACATAATGATATTTTTCATTGTTATCATTCCGTTGTTATGAAAACCACCGTGTCCAATCTTCTGGTAATATTGATCGATGGTGGATGTATGTATGCTTGTATGTGTAGTTGTGCAGCCACTGCGCCATGTAGAAGAGCCTGTAGTGGCCGATGAGGGCTGTTGGGAGCGAAAACGCTACGAATGCATGTGGGATTGTTTGTTAATTAAAGAAACACCATTGGTTGATCTAACGACTAAGACATTTTTGCACTATTTTGGAATATATGCTACTTTAAACTAAATTTTCTTAACTGACATATTTGTTAAGTGATAAATGATCAACCTTGATTAACTTAACGATCACAACTTTTTTGCATTATTTTAGAACCTTTATGGATAATTTTACACGTAATTTTTTTTTTTTTAATAATGTCATGTGCGTATTGCAAAAGTGACATCTCACTTGCATTTGCATTGATAAAATTATGATGATTATTAATCGGCTGTAAGCTTACCCAATGAATATATGATGGATTATTAAGTAACTTTTCAATATATAACAAAGCGATTGGTTTGTTGTTAAATATGTTTATGGTAGTAATTTTTAGATGTTTAAAAGCCTCTACCACTTTTGATCCTTAATATAGTACATATCTAACTACTTCACTAGAATTAAGAAAACCAGTTAAAAGTAGTTTGTATGATTAAAATAGTAAAAAAAACTATTACTACTTTCCAAGACTATTCACCAATTAAAATCAATATGTTTTGCATGATCTCTCTCTACCTCTAGTAAATAAGGACATTTGTGGGAAAAAATTTCAATGCTATTAACTTTTGTAAAATTATTTATATTTAGGACCGTAAAAATCTTGTAGGAGATACCTTATAATAATGACTGGAATGGTATATTAACTAAATTATAAATATAAGTGAGTGAAGTGAAAACTCTCTATATTTATTAGAAAGTATTGTCTCGAGGAAATTAATCTTTTAGTCTATATAATTTTGGTCTAGTTGTAACTCAATATATATTTTGACTTGGTGCAACTTAGTCTCTATAATTTTGGCCTCGTTGAGACTCAGTCCCTCAAGTTTAATCCACTGCAGTTCAATCCCTATATAGTTTTAAGCATTTTATAATTTAGTCTTTGATCTTTATACTAAAACATGAGGATTAAAATATAAAATGATAAAACTATAAAGACTCGAGTTGTAAACAGGTTAAAACTATATGAATTAAGTTATAACGAGTTAAAATATAGAAAATGAGTTATAATCGAGTCAAAACTATAAAAACCAAAAGATTAATTTTCCTAAGAAAAACCGGGTAGACATCCTTTTAATATATCGTTTGATCTTTGAAGTTTGATATAGGCTATATTATTTATAACTAACATATATATTACTTCCTTTGGTTCTTGTGCACAAACAAACAAAAACAATTATAAGACACCAACTAACAATTCACACAAACCAACAAAAACAGCCCAAGCGCCTTACCCTTGGAGTTAAAGTCAATAAAGTTATCCTAAAATTTAAGTAATTTTCAATATTACCCCTACTAGTTACACTAAACTCTAATATTATATTATTATTACTTTTTTCACTACCCTTATTAATAATGGGCATACATGAAAAAAACAATTAATGCTCATTGAAAATAAACAAGTCTTATAAAAAGGACCAAATATATTTACTAGTTGGTGCCTTATAATAAGAATGACCAGAAGGAGTATTATGGTTCAAATAGTTCGGTAGTAACATAAATTTAAATTTCATGAGCTGCACTTGTTGAAAGAGATGAAAACTATTTGCATTCTAAATTTCAAAATATATTAGTCTTAAGTTAAAAATGGTTCTGCGATACCGCTAATCAAATTAAAAAACAATAGTATATAAGCTATATTGTTTACACAATTTTAGGCCACAACAAGCATGAAATGAGTCTTCATCATCCAAGCAAAAAGTCTCAAGTTAGAATAACTGAAAAATCTTGAAAAAAACTCTACCCTTATAAAGGTTAACAATTTTCACTAAAAAATATAATTAAAAGGGTATACAATAAATTTATTGAAAGTTTTAACTTTTCGTTGGATTGAACAAGTATTCTGGATCATTATTCATATTTGCATAAAAATATATATTATATGTGTGCGTACATATGTGAATATCAAACACCGTTTTGGCATGACAATGAGGCTTGTCACAATGTTTTAATATTTTATATTAATTTCGATCCTCGAAATGAAAGATAGTTTTTCATATACTAAAATATAAAAAAAAATTAATTAATTAGCAATTAAAAATATGTATAAAATACTCAAACATCCCTTACGTTTTGGCTTTAATTACCTAAACCTTCCATTTATTTTAAAAACATACACTTAAATCTAAGCTATTAATTTCATTAAAAATATTCTAAAATATATTTTTTAAATATAAATTTATATTGAAATAAATTTTATTTACTAATTACTCTTCCTCATTACTAATGATCCCTAGTTAAATAAGTTTCAATAAATCTAACAAAAAATTTAAAATTATAAATTTGGTAATATATTGAAAAGTTAGATAACATGTATTAGAATTATTTTTTGGGTCTATAAAACGTTCCTTTTTGGAAAATAAAAATGTATATCCTTATGTTAAATGGGGTTTTTTGGTCAAAATAAAAGATTAACCATCAAATTTAACAATCAACTAATAGTTGTGGAGATAAAAATAAAATATCAAATGTATAAGGAGGATTTGTATAACATACATTTTAATTTTGAGAAATATTTTTTTAAAATAAAGATGATGTTTCTATAATTTAGATAAAATAGGGGACGGTTAATGTGTTTTACTTTAAAAATATTACATTTGGAAAGCTAATACAAGGGTAACAATTTTCGTTACAAAAAGCATACTTTAAATAATATGTTTTTTAACTTTTCAAAATTTTATAAGAATTTCATTAGTTTTTTAAAATCTTCCGTGGGCTTAAAGGAGTATTTTGGACGTAAAAGTATTACATCGGTATATATGAATATCTTTTAGACATAATTTTTGCATGAAGCAGCAATGTCATGCTTATTTTGTTTGAAATATTACTGGCATGATCCTGAAGTATTAAAGCAATCTTTTATGTGCTTTACTATGAAACAGAACTAGTTTTGTTCATGGATATATATAGTATCTATTTTTTCTTTAGGATTTGATTAAATAATAGAGATAATAGAAGAAATTTAGATAAATGAAATTTTTATAATTAAAAAATGTCCGTCCTCATAATTTGAAAAAATTGAATCAAAACAAAGCTAACTGAATCAAGATTAGTTTTATTATATTGATTGATGGGGTGAATAGCGATCAACTTTACTCAATAGAATGGATCTTATGACAATGCTAAAGTCAAATGCTTAAAAACCCTAGATCAAATGTATGATAGCTTTATACATGTCATATTAGAAGTTTTATATGGTAAGACCTAATTTAGAGTAGTCAAATCCATACTTACAAGTGAAAGTGAGGGTGAAATAGTTGTTGAATTTATATTAAGAGTTTTTCTCTTTCAGAATTCCATGAAAACAATTTGTAGCTAGAGCTCTTGTGAGGAGGCCTTGACATGTTTTAAATTCAATCGCATGAATGAAGATAATCCAAGGAAGATAATCCAAGGAAGCTTGCGTTGGAGTTTGAAGATGAAAACAAAAGAACAAATGCCAATCATGATGCCATTTTAGAGTTTGTATAGGAACCTCAAATGCCATATCCTTTGATGTTCTTTAATATTTCTTATTTTCTTAAAAGAAATATAGGAAAAAGGATAATACTCTGAAAAGATTTTAAAAATGAAGTTGCACAAATGCCCCTAACCCTTCTGTCATCGCCTTCTTTCACTATTTTCTCTGTTGATGACTTGCCAAGAGCTTCTTTTCAACGTATATAGCATCTTGAGAAACAATTTATCACCTTCATTTTCCACAAAAATATCATTATAATCACAATCACAATGATCTCATATATGATCCACATGCTTGTTACTCATGATAGAGATATTGACCATGATAGGATGATGGATTCTTAAAAAAGAAAACTGGGGTTAAAGAAAACGAAAAATAAACTTGGTAAACTTTTATTCAAAGATCAATCTTTTCTTTCTTCAACTTTAAGGATATGATAATTATGGGATTTAATTGTATTATAAAGACAATCATGATATTTAATCTTTTTGGGTTTAGGTGCAAATTTGCCCCAAATTTTTTTTTAAGATTTAATATTATCTCGAAGTGTTAAAATGAAGCAATTTTGCCATTTTCCGTTACAAAGTTAACGGTGAACGTTAATTTTCTCATGGTATGAGGCAACATTGCTATATTTTGAAACTTACGAGATGACGTTGAACCTAATAAAAAAACTTTGAGGGCAACATTGCCCCGTTAAGTTTTTTGCTAATGGCGGTGTTACCCCCGAAAGTTTTTTTATAGGTTTAGAACCCATTTGGATCCTCTTATTTTTAACTTAAAAGCTACTTTTAAGCTAAAGCTAAAAAAAAAAAAAAGAGCTTTTGAAAAAAGCTAAAAGCTGTTTGGTGATTATATAAATTTTTTAGCTTAAAAGTTACTAAAAGGCCGAAATTAAAAATAAATTTGTTTGACAAAATTTTTATCATAAGCGCTTTTTCTAATAAAAATTATCATAAAAGGTACTCCCTCCGGTCCTAATTATAAGATAACATTTGAGAGTTAGTTTTGGTCCTAATTATAAGACAACATTCTAATTTTTGTCAACTTTTTCCTAAAATGCCCCTATTTTATTCTCTCAAGTGTGTTTGGTTTTTTTGTAATTACATATGTTTGTGTCTATATACAAATACATATACATATATACACGAATACATATATATATAGAAACACACATATATAAATACACACACACAAATATATGTGAGAGTGTGTGTGAGTGTGTGTTTATACATGTATGTATATCTGTGTGTGTATATATGTGTGTGTGCACCTATTAATATATGTGTGTAGATATATATGTGTGTGGGCGCATATATAAACACACACATATAAATATATATACATATATGTGTGTGTCTATGTATATATATGTGCGTGTGTGTTCATATATATATATGTGTGTGTAGATATATGTATGTGTGTGTATCTATATTTATATCTATATGTATACATATATACTGTGTGTGTGTGTAAAAATATATGTGTATATAACAAGAACATTATTTCAATTAAAAAGTGTGTGGAAAGAAAAATTCTAATTCGGAAAAGTATGTGGTAGGGATTGTTAATTCACTTTTACTTATGTCATTTTAAATTTATATAAGGGCATTTTAGGAAAATGAGTAAAATTAACTAATTTAACTTCTCTACTTAATTTCCCTAAAATCGGTTAAATATGTCTTATAATTAGGACCAGAGGGAGTATATTATAATAGGGTGGCGGTGGTGGCAATGGTGGTGGTGGCGGTGGCAGTAGTGGTCGATCGAGAAATTACAGGTTCTCTTTTCATTTTTTTTTAAAAAGAGCTTATAAAAAAAAAAAAGCTTAAAAAAAAAAGCTCCTTATAGGAGCTTATTTTTAAGCTCTTTTTATTATTATTATAAAATAAGCTCTTATAATTATAAGAAACTTATGTAAAAATCCTGTTTGGCCTAACTTATACTTATAAGTAGAAGATAAGCTAAAAATAAGTTATGCCAAAATGACACTTAATATTCCCTTGAAAATGTTAAAATAAAGCAATTTTGTCTTTTTCCATTAAAAATTAACCTTCAATGTTAATTTTTTAATAATCAACGTTAGTTTTTTAACGATATGGGTCAACATTGCTGCGTTTCGAAACTTCTGTGGTCACATTAAACCTAAAAAAACTTTCCCCGTAATATGGTTTTTTAGCGAAAATTTCAAGGACAGATTTATACTTTAACCCAATCTTTTTAATAAAAGAAAAAAATAGATAAAAAAATTGTCAGCGCCTTGCAGTATATCAAGCTTCAATAGTAATATGCTTTTTCTTCATGACAAAGGCAAATATATTGCTGCATCATATAATGACTGTTATCACTAGGGATGACACTTTGACTCCCGAACTCATGAGCTTCCCTTAGTAGTATGTCTGCACATTCTATATCTTCTTTGTATCAGTGGAATAGTTCAATGGTCCAACTCTTATAAACAAGATCTCGTGTTTCTTCAATCTCAGCTTGAAAAGGGTGATCAATACCACTATTCCTGATTAGCATATTAATAAGTTCAAGAAAATGAGGAAAAAAAAAGCAATACACCTTTGATCATAGCCATTTACCTGTGGGAGCAGGAGTGAGTGTTTTATTAATCTTATTTATAAGTCCGAACGTTAATTTTTTTTTTTTTAAAATATGAATACACAATTGTTTGTCCTTTATTTAATATTGTGCACTCATATGGTCTTACTCTTCCACTTTTTAATATAAGACATATTTACCTAATTTAATTAGATTAAGGAAGTTGATCGAGTTAGTTGATATGATAGGTATTTTCTAAAACACCTTAGTCATTTTCCCTAACTCTTTTATTCCCTCTCCTCCTTGATTGATGTTTAGGGAGCATCGACGAGGGCAAATTAGGAAAAAATTAATAAATATGAAAACTATGTCTTATATTTAGGACTAATATGAACTCTCTAAATATGTCTTGTATTAAGGACCTGAGTAGTACTCCCTCTAGTCCTAATTATAAAACAACATTTGAGAGTTAGGACACAATTTTAATTTTTATCAATTTCTTCCTAAAATAGCCCTATTTTATTTTCTCAAGTGTGTTTGGTTTTTGGTAAGTATGTATGGGGTACATAGATTCTACCAATCAGTGAAACTTTTAAATTGTAGGATTTTAATTTATTTATCGATCAGCTGATGTTAGTAATATATATATATGTATATATATACATATGTACACACACACATACATACACACACACACACACACACACACATATATATATAAACACACACGTTACACACACACACACACACACACACATATATATATATAAACACACACGTTACACACACACACACACACACACACACACACATATATATATATATTTGTGTGTGTGTCTGTATTTATATATGTGTGTGTCTATTTATATATGTGTGTGTATGCATGTATGTGTGTGTGTGTCTCTACACACAAATATATATAGGCGTGCGTGCACACACACACATATGTATATCTGTGTTTGTCTGTCAATATATATGCGTGTAGATATGTAGATACATGTATGTATATACGTACCTATATAAACACACACACATATATAGTGGCAGATCCAGAAAAATAATGAAGGGGGCACTAATGGCGGATTTGGGGGTGCTGCCCCCCAAATTTTTTTTTAAAGGAAAGTTTTAAATGCATTAAAAAACAAAAGAACATAAACAAGAAAAGAAAAAAATATCAAAAAAATATTCATGAAATCAAGTGAAAGATTGATGATGTAATAAGAGAAACAATTATTTTATAAACTTGTTTTTTAGAAAAGCTAGACTAAATGCTATTAGAAATACAGCTACATAAATTACAATGAAGGATGGACACTATATAAGTTCAAGTACATAAATTTTAATAACAAAAGTATATTACAATAAAAAAATTATAATGTCATCCTTCTATGTCTTATTTTTTTGGAATTCCATCATAATTGCCTTATTATCAATGCTATCAAATACATCTTTAACAATTTTTTTCTTGGAAGAGACAAATTCAGTACCCCCTTCTCCATAACGTGCATCAGCCTCTGCGCGCGTGCACACCCACATATCTATGTGTGTGTGTTCGCGCGCGTACATCTATAAACACACACACACACACACACATTTGTGCGTGTATGTTTATATGTGTGTGTGTGTGCATATATATGTGTGTAGATATATGTACACACACAAATACATACATATATATATACACACACAACACACACAAAAACACACACACACACACTGTTGGAAATTATGCCCTAGCGGCAATTCATTGTACTTTGGATATTTAAGTTATTTAAAGTATTCTCTTTTGTTATCATTTTCGTTTGCATGTTCGTATTGATAACTGCATCCCTGGATACATTTTATAGATTATCCTAAATGTCCCTGGTCGGTCATCTACACGAGAGCGAAGATGAGTTAAGACCATGATGACTTTGATGAGGTATGGAGATACGAATCAAAGTCATGGGCACTTGTAAGAATACAAGGTCTTTGGACCGACCCACTATGAGAAAGCTGCATGGATCTAGTCATAAGCTTAACTCATGTATAACAACGTCGACGCCTTATGACTGAGATCATCATGGATTCCTACATGATGAGTCACTGGTCTTTGACCTAGTCAAAAGTCACCTTTAACCGGGTGATGATAAAGGCTGGGATTGGGATCAGTGGTTTTCATGCGGAGGAATGTGAATGATCAAGATGAAATTTGTCCCTCACATTTGTAGAGAGATAATACTTTGGGCCTCGATGAGTGAGTCTAAGAAATGTATGGCCATACCGTGATGGAAATGAGTTTCCATTTCACTAATTAGACTACTCGAGAATCGAAAGTAATGGTCAAGAAAAGGAAGTTGACATTATCCATGCCTTATCCTTGACCAAATTATCGCGTGACAAAAGGGATGTGACATGGTTGTACGATAGGTTGTATCGTGTCATCGATCCCCATGTGAATTAGGTAGTCGCAATGTCTTGCTAGAGGCCGCTTGCGACTTGTGGGCTGGTACAGTATTGGCCCACTGCCAATCTCATATGGGCCTGCAGGGTCGCACACAAGAATAACCTAACACGAGCAAAGTGTCCAGGTTCATTGAATCTTGGATTAATCTAAGATTTAATGAATACTTAATTTAATCAGGGTGAATATATATATATATATATATATATGTATAAATTTGAAATTAATATATATATATTAATATTATAAATAGAGATTATAATATTATTATATATATTATTTGTTTTATATTTAATTTATTTGATAAATTAAATATCTAAAACAAATAGAGATATTGTATCTCATTTGATTTTCGAATAAAGATATGATATATCTATTTAATTTAAATTGAGATATAGTATCTCGATTTAATTAAATTATCTCAGATTTAATTAAATAGATAGAAATCATTTCTGGATTTAATTTATAGAGATAAATTAAATAAGAAGGTTTTTGATTTGGATTAAATAAATATATCGATTAGATCTATTAGATAGATTTAATTAATATATTTTAATTCGGATTCAAATTTTGAATTTCGATCATCGCCTTTTAATGCGGATTAAATGCGTTACATTAGATCTAACATTGATTTAATTAATGTATTTTAATCCATATTTGAAATTCAAAATTCAAAATTAATGCGAGTTAATTTTATATAATCGTTAATCGGGTTTAAGAAAACCTACGGGAGTTTTATTCGAGCGTATTTAGAAAGCCGCGAGAAAAACCCTAGAGTGAAAATTGAGAGAGCGCACAAGAGCGCTAGCACGCCGCCGTAGGTTTTCTTAAACCCTATCCGCGATTATAAGAGGATATATATGGATACCGGTAGAGGAAGACGATTCTAAGAGTCGCCTTACGCGATCGAGGAGGTAGCCCACCTGTTCAAGGAAGAACGAGACGCGACGAATTCTCCAAAGGTAATATCCGGATTCCCTAGCCTTGTTTTAAACGCACTGAGTGATCCTCCGACCGGATCCATAAGTTTTTAATCCGCTGAGTTGTACGGATTCCAACACACACACATATGTATATCTATCTATGTGTGTATCTATATATGTGTGTGTGTGCGCACGCGGATATATATGTCTGTAGATATATGTACACACACCCACACACACACATATATGTACACACAAACACATATATATGTGTACATATATGTGTGTGTACATATATCTACACACATACATGTATATATATAAAGATCATTATTTCAATTAGAAAGTGTGTGGAAAGGAAAATTTTAGGTTAGAGAAGTATGTGGCACGGGTTGTTGATTCACTTTTACTTATGTTATTTTAAATTTATATAATAGTATTTTAGGAAAATGAGTAAAATTAACTAATTTAACTACATCACCTTAATCTTTCAAAAATCGGTTAAATATGTCCAATAATTTGGACTGGAGGGAGTATTATTTTTGTGAGAACCAAGATTATTCTAAGTCAATTTGGATTTGAGCCTAATCTTTGTTAGGTCGAGAGTGTATGGTCAAACCCCTCTCAATAAATGCACTTTCTGAGATTTGAAATTGTATATTCCTTCTTACAGGGTGACACCACTTACCTTATCAACTAACAATTTGTTGGTCATCTGGTTTTATTTATAAAGTAGACAAAATGTTTAATTTGTCCTATTTATAAAATTATAAGTAACATAATTAAATTTTGGGTAGAGGAGTAAAAATACCCTTTATTTTTTTCAAGGAAAAACTATTGGCACTATAAATAAATTTTGGGTAAAAAAAATAATACTTATGATGATTCTAAGAGGGCCTAAAATACCACTTTCGATATATTCTTTGTTGACCGTATGGTCAAACTTTTGACCAAATAAAACGAGGGTAGAGAAGCAAAAATACCCTTTTCCTTTTTAAAAATTAGCTACTGACATCATAAATAAATTTTGGGTGTAAAAATAGTTCTGATGATTATTAAAAGGCACTAAAATGCTTAAACTTGTAACCATTTATTTTGACTGATGGGCCTCTACTATTTGTCCGGCTGTACTCTACCGTGGTTATTTTGACCTTATAACACTAGGGGTAATATTGGAATTTATTTAGATTATACACATTCTTTTGCCTTTGCCATGTATATCAGTAAATTTATTAACTTTATCTGTCTGTGTGTGTGTTCTGTAGCGTAAATATTGATTTGTGAGTTTAAAAGTTCTTGTTTTAATTAACAAAACACCACATCCATTTGTCATAATAATGTTTGACTGTTCCGTCAAATATCTTATAAAGGAGTATATATCATTTTTAAGGTTAAGGTATAAATTTATCCCATAATCAAGTTTTCTAATTAATATAATATTAGAGTTTAGTACAATTAATAGGATAATATGTTACTTAAAAGTTTATTCGTGAGAAAAGTTAGTTGATTCTTTATAATAAGGACTAGAGGGAGAATATAGAAGGTTAATGTATAAATTTGTTCTAAAATTTCAAAATGTAACAATTTTGCCTTATAAAATTTCAAAATGTTAAAAAAAAACGGTCAATATTAGTTTTTTAGTAGTATGAGACAAAATTGCTACATTTTGAAATTTTTAGAGTAACATTGAACCTAAAAAAACTTCTACAAGAGTAACATTATTTTTTAGTAAAAACTTTCAAGATAAATTTACACATTAATCATATATATATATATAAAAGGAGAAATGATTTCTAAATGCGAAATTTTGTGTGCTCCCAAAAATAACATAACTTTTTTATTCAATATATACATATACTATATTTCTCGATGAAATTAATTGACGGTTCAAATGTATTTTAGTGTATTAGCATTAAGGGCATGTTTAGATGGGCTTTTAAAAAAAGTGTTTTTTTTAAGCTCCAAATTGGAGCTTTTAGAAAAATAGCATTTTGGCTTTTTTTTTTTTGTGTGACTTTTTCTTTTTTTAAAAATATCCTCTAAACACGTAAATTAATTAAAAAAAGTATTTTTTTACATTAAAAAAGTGTTTAAAAAAAAAAAAAATCAAAAAAGCCCATCTAAACAGGCTCTAATATTAATATTAATATGCTCTTCTCATATATAACCTAAGTGATATTCTCAGCATGTTTACCCATAATCGAGAAACCCACAAATCTCACTAATTAACTTTATCTTAAATTTAATAACTTTTAGCTTTACCCTTATTTAATATATACATTTTCAAAGAAATAAAATTTACTCCTACTATCCTTTTAATCAAGTTATGTTGTTCAAAAAAAAAGTTAAAATTATATAAAATTAATAAATACATATAAAATAGTTTTTTTTTTTTGACAACTACAACATATATTATTTTTTTTTTTAAATATACCATTATTTATGAATGATAAGACATAGAGTAATAATGAAGAAAATAATGACAGGTAATGTATGTGGGAAAGATGGTCTGAGAGAATAAAGAGAATGAGTCAACATTTTAATTAGTGAAATGTATGAAATTAATTGAGGGTAAAATTGGTAAAAAAACATTTATTAGTCATAAAAACTCAAAGAGGGCCTTATAAAAAGGCACCACCCTATTCAAAAAATGGAACCTTATAAATGGGGATGAGGGAGTATTTCATTAGAATAAACTTTGTAATTATAAGTAAAATTGTATATTAATATAAAAAATTTAAGATTAAAGGAGCAAAAATACCTTTTATCTTTTTAAAAAGAGCTACAGGCTGATAAACAAATTTTTGGATGCACAAATACTTATGATAATTCCAAAAGGACCCTTAAAATGTCATTTATGTTAAATTCCTTTACTTTGACCATTAAGTCAATAATTTTACCAAATAAAGTGAGGGCAAAGGAGCGAAAATACCCTTTATCTTTTTCAAAAAGAGCTTCTAGCACCATAAACACATTATAGATGAAAAAAATCTATGATGGTTTTAAAAAAAGCCCTAAAATGCTATTGCCATTAAATCCGTTAGACAGCCCTTTAATTATAAGCACTTACAACATGTTTTATATAGAGTAAAAGAAATCTTAAATTTTATTAACTTTACCTTAAAATTCAACTTTCTAAATTTATTCCTATTAACTATACACTCTTCAAGAAAATAACTATTTACATAATAATAAATAGGGTTTATACTTCTTATGTTGCATGAGAAGAAGAAGATTCCTATACACACATGAAATAATGAGACCCATATATATATATATATATATATATAATTAGCATTATATATATATGTGGGTCCCACCATTTTATGTGTATATGACATGAGAAAACATTTCTCCTACAACATGAGAAGTGTTTTTCCCTAATAAATAAATGGTAAAATTTTATATTCATGTACAAAAATTTAATGACCTGCTTTATAAATATGACAGAAGAATACATTCTTTCTTTTGCTTTATAAATATACAGGACCAGATCAGCATTTTTTATTCATGAATCATTAATGATTGGTTAGTTTGATCGCAATAATTATATCAATTGATCATTCTCTTACTTCTTGTTAAAATTGTCCAAGTTTAAAAGCAAACTAGGATTGAAAAGAGTTTATTTTTATTAATAAATAGGCATAAATAGTAAATAATTAAATAAGAAAAATTTTAGTTAGATATACTTTACATCAAAGTAATTGAAATTAAACTCATCAGTATTATAATTGATCATATTGAATTAATAAATTTCTATAAAATTTATATATATTAAATTTAAACAGTCAACTCAACTTGAGAGTTTCATGCTCACATTCATAAAGATTTTTCTTATTTAAAAAATAACGGTTGTTTTTAGGGAAAATTTCATTTTAAATACCATCCGAATTTGCAAAACCCCAGAGAACCTCCGAATTTGTAAAAAGACCGAGAGGTGATAAGGACTTTTGTGGGTTATGTAATTTCGTGGGAAAAGACCAGATCGCCCTTCTATCTTCTCTCTTTCCTCTCTCCCCGTCTAACCTGTAACCGATCCGCCGTGACTGCGCCGCCCTCTACCTGCACCATCGACGTCGACGCCAAGGCCGCACCCACCGCCACCTACGCCACACCCACCGACATCGGTGAAAAAGAAAAAAAAGGAAACACACGAACGAAAAACGAACGACAACGAGAAATGAACAGTAATTTTTTTTTTTTTTTTTTTTTTTTTTTTTTTTTTTTTTTTTTTTTTTTGTCGATCTGGAAGAAATTAGAAGAAGAAGAAGTGAGTGAAAGTGAAGGAAGGAAGGAAGGAAGAAGAAAAAGAAGGAAGGAAGGAGGAAGAAGGAAGAAGAGAGGAAAAAAAAAACACCCTCACTCGAGTGTGCAAAGTGCACACTGGAAGTGTCCACTTCTAGTGTGAACTTCACACTCCAGTGAGTAAAAAATGGCCAATGGTAATTGGCGTTTGTGGAATGGTAAATGGCGTTTGTTGAATCGTTAAAGTCTCATTTTTTTTGTTATCCTTAACAGAGTAAAAAATGGCACCCTGGAAAACAATGGTAATTGGCGTTTGTGGAATGGTAAATGGCGTTTGTGGAATGGTTAAACTGTCATTTTTTTTGAAAGAGTAACAAATGGCACCTGGGAAAACAATGGTAATTGGTGTTTGTGGAATGGTAAATGGCGTTTGTGGAATGGTTAAACTGTCATTTTTTTTTTGAAAGAGTAACAAATGGCACCTGGGAAAACAATGGTAATTGGCATTTGTAGAATGGTAAATGGCGTTTGTGGAATGGTAAATGGTAATTGACGTTTGTTGGAATGCTAAATGGCGTTTGTGGAATGGTTAAAGTCTCATTTTTTTTGTTATCCACAAACGCCATTTACCATTCCACAAACGCCATTTACCATTGTTTTCCCGGGTGCGATAACAAAAAAATGACAGTTTAACCATTCCACAAACATTTACCATTCCACAAACGCCAATTACCATTGTTTTCCCAGGTGCCATTTGTTACTCTTTTGAAAAAAAAAAATGACAGTTTAACCATTCCATCCAAAAACGCCAATTACCATTGTTTTCCCAGTGTAATACCCCGGATTATTATTAATAGTTGTTATATGATTATTATTAACATGTAAATTTTATTTCAGTTTCGAGGACGAAACTTATTTTAAGGAGGGTAGATTGTAACACCCCAGATTATTATTAATAGTAATGATATTAATATTAATAGTAATAACCTTTTTTTAATATAGCCAATTACTCCTAGTCCTAATTGCCTTAGGAATTTCCAACTTATGCACTACTTGTCAACCAAGTCATATTAAATTCACATCATGATTGATTGAATTTAATATACCCTATTAATGGCATTAAATTCACATAATGATTGATTGATTGAATTTAATATACCTTATTAATGACATTAAATTCACACCATGACTGATTGATTGATTGAACTTAATATACCCTATTAATGGCATTAAATTCACATAATGGTTGATTGATTGAACTTAATATACCCTATTGATTGATTAAATTCAATCAATCAACCATTATGTAAATTTAATGCCATTAATAGGGTATATTAAGTTCAATCAATCAATCAGTCATGGTGTGAATTTAATGTCATTAATAAGGTATATTAAATTCAATCAATCAATCATTATGTGAATTTAATGCCATTAATAGGGTATATTAAATTCAATCAATCAATCATGATGTGAATTTAATATGACTTGGTTGACAAGTAGTGCATAAGTTGGAAATTCCTAAGGCAATTAGGACTAGGAGTAATTGGCTATATTAAAAAAATGTTATTACTATTAATATGAATATCATTACTATTAATAATAATCTGGGGTGTTACACCCAGGGTGCCATTTTTTACTCTGTTAAGGATAACAAAAAAAATGAGACTTTAAGCATTCAACAAACGCCATTTACCATTCCATAAACGCCAATTACCATTGGCCATTTTTTACTCACTGGAGTGTGAAGTTCACACTGGAAGTGGACACTTCCAGTGTGCACTTTGCACACTCGAGTGATTGTGCAATTTTTTTCTCCTCTCTTCTTCCTTCTTCCTTCTTCCTCCTTCCTTCCTTCCTTTTCTTCTTCCTTCCTTCACTTTCACTCACGTCTTCTTCTTCTAATTTCTTCCAGATCGACAAAAAAAATTTACTGTTCATTTCTCGTTGTCGTTCGTTTTTCGTTCGTGTGTTTCATTTTTATTCTTTTTCACCGATGCCGGTGGGTGTGGTGTAGGTGGCGGTGGGTGCGGCGTTGGCGTCGACGTCGATGGTGCAGGTAGAGGGCGACGCAGTCACGACGGATCTAGTTCTGGTTTCGACAGGGAGAGAGGAAAGAGAGAAGATAGAAGGGCGTCTAGTCTTTTCCCACGAAATTGCATAACCCACAAAGTCCTTATCACCTCTCGCCTCTTTTTACAAATTCGGAGGTCCTCCGGGCTTTTGCAAATTCAGGTGGTATTTAAATGAAATTTTCCTTGTTTTTAACATAAATCATATTTTTATAATTTATTTATTTACATATAATTTAGTTATTTTTTATTATAAAAAACAGGAATAAGAATAATAAAAGCAAACAGGGTTGACAGTTGAATTAACACGGGTCGTAAAAGTCCTTGCGCACTCGTGCTCTTGCTTGACGGTTTCCTGTCTCTGATGATAGATATCTTCAGCAACCTTCAATCCTTTTTCTTGGCTTCTTGGTAACTTCATTCCTTCTTCTTATACATATTCAAACCTTTTCTTTCTTTACCATTCTTCTGCATCTTTCTCAAAGACTCCTTCTCTGCTTATCCTTCTCTCTCGCGTCCATTCGCGACTCTTTCTTCGTTTGGTATCCGTCTTCTACTGTTTCACCTGGCCCTGAATTAGGTAATCATTTGTTTGATCACACTTTTTCAACAACTCTCTGTTGTTTTCGCTATTGTATAGAGGATTCTGCCTTCAATTTTTACTGTTAAATTCGGTCTTTTCAGCTTTCGCGGTGCGTGTGGGGGTTGGTTTTGTTTGCGTTTTTCATTTTCTTCTCGGTTGGGGCTTTTTCGGACTTTTCGTTTGATCAATTTCTTGTTCTGTTGCAAGTTGTATTATACACGAAGGGATATTTTTGTTTTGTTACTATTTTTGTCGTTTTCAAGTTTATTCGAGTATTTTGATGTTCATCACTTAAATTATTGGCATATTGATATGCAGGTTATTTTTTAAGTTGATTACGAGTTACTATGGCTGAAGCCCAAAGGACTGAAAGTGCGAGCTCGAGTTCTAGTTTGAATAGCAGCTTTCAGGATACGGAGGAAGACCACACCCTTGCAAGCATATTAGCCCAAAAGGAAAATTCACAAGCTGACAATAGGCTTGGGAAAAGACTATCCCATTTGGATTCTATTCCGGTATGATATTAACGCATCCTTGCCTTCTTGGGAACGAATTATTGGGTTCTTAATAGTATGCTTAATTGGGTTCCATATCTGCAAATGCTGTCACACTCAATTTCAATTTGACTGCAAATTCAAAGCTGATTATAAGTAAAACTAGCAGTGGACAATTTTCTTTGAGAAAATATTGTAGTAAGATGGTTTTCTTTGTGCTAATGTGTTCCTCAAGACTGGGGACTCAATCATAATCTTCTTGGTTATTATGGGTAAGAAATTTATGTAATAAATGCACTTCTTATGCGGTCAGATGCATCGGGCAAGCACTTTTATCTGTTCCTATCTTTTCCTTGGATAAAATTCATAAAAATGGATAATCTCGAACATGGTCTGGAGGGATTTTCCTTTTATTACCAGTTGAACAAATTTATTTGCTGGCAGAGGGACCAATGAGTAATGTTAATCTATATAGTGGTTTGACTATACAGGACTTGTCAAATTATGTATTATATATTTATATAAAAAATCAATAAACAATAAAATCATCGCATAGAATAGGGTGGGCTAATGAAACCCAATTAAAGGCACTGGCAATTTTTTGTTTTTGTTTAATTTTGTTTTGTTTGGGGTGGGGTGGGACACCTGCAGAATGTGGAAGCATAATGAAAACATTTGGAGTCAATTGTTTTGAAACCTTTTCTTTAACTCTAATCGTGCTTCTTCTGTTTTACAAGCACCTGGTAAATACGTTTGGTATCCAAGGACTTATAAGTTCACATTCTAATCCGAATGTTTTAGGGTTCTTTTTTATCTTAGGTCATCATACTAATTTAGTGATAAAGATGTCATGCCAGTTCCGCTATTTTTTTTAAAAGGACAGGATGAGTGTGGATTCTGAGTCTATATATTCAACACTGTTTATTTAGAATTTAATGGGAATAAAAAATGATATCGAGGAGTGGCTGCATTTCTAGAGCTTTAATCAAGAAAACCAATGCTACTGTCTCTGCTATGGATGTAGAAGTTTTTGGGACTTCTGGATTGATAAAGGGAGAGACAAAATTAACTTACCTGAAGATATATGATAAAATTCTAGCATTCTTCTTGAACAGAATGCATTTAATAACTGCAAATTTAGTAGTCTTCAGAGAAGCTTCTATTTTTCATTTTCCAGTTGGCCATGAAATGAAATGATTAGAATTCCTGCATAGGATCCTTCGCATTAAAAAACATAGGTCTCCATGATTAAACCAGCCCTCATCTGTGTGAAAATTTCTAATAATTTGGTCATCATCTCCATCTTTACTGTCACTTCAACATTTCCACACGACATCCATATTCTAGGAACCTATGGTTACCGCATCTTCATAAAAAAAGGAGGAAATTCTCAAAGGAGGTTTTGACTTACTAAAATCCTGCTATGTAGTTTGTTTTTTTCCTTCTTCTTCATATTTAACAGTAGGTGTGTTTTCTTTGCAATAACTGAGTTTACTTGAAAAATACTAGCACAGCCTTGTGTCTAAGTCAAAAGAAAAAAAACCTGTTGTCTTATAGCAGTAAAGGTATTAACTGCTAGACTTTTCCTGTTCCATTGCGTGACCAAAACCTTGAAGAATCTGAAAGTGAATAATTTTATTTTGCTTGTAGTTTTTGGCAAGCTGCATATGGGGTTGTATATTGACTGTTAGTTTTGCTCCTTCATCGATAACTTCCTAAACATTTAACTGGGATTTGGACTTAATTTGTTAGAGTTGCATTTTTTTTACGTGCTTATATATGTATTATTCATGTCAAATTCATCTATTACCATCTCTCATGGTTGTGGACGGTTGGCAAGTTTTGGATTTGAATGCAAGTCAGCTGTTGAAGGGATTTGCAACCAATGCTTTGAACACCATTTGGATTGTCATCCTAACCTAATTGTTTTGAAATCCTTTTAATGTTATACTGTATTGCTGCATATAAAGCTGTCACCGTCAACTTTTTCACTGTAATTAATCTACCTATATCAATTTACTGCTCTAACCCTTGTAAATAAATGTATTTTCTACAATTGTACGCTGTTTCCTGTTTTGGGCCAGAACACTAATTCAAATGTGTTGACAGCACACTCCTCGGGTTAATGGAGAGATTCCTGATGTGAATGATGCGACATTAGATCATGAGAGGCTGTCTCAAAGGTTGTATATGCTTCTTTGATGTATAGTTATCATTAATATTGCTTGAATAACACTCCCTCTGGTTCAAAATATGAGGTTAAAAATTGTGAAGGGTTCTGGTTCTTTTAATAAAACAGTGATGTTTAATTGATTTCTGTGTACACGGTATTTTTTATTTTATTTCATGATTATGTTCCGTCAATTTCTCTAGGTTAGTCACTTATGATTTAGCAGAACTACAAATGGAGGGTGATGGGAATTGCCAGGTTTCAAACTTCTTGTAGCTTTTTAATACATGGGCTTTCGTTTGTCCCTCTGTTGGGTGCTTTAATTATAATCATATTAAATATCTTCTGTGAAATATTACTGGACAGTTTCGAGCATTAGCAGATCAGTTATTTCGCAATCCTGAGTATCACAAACATGTAAGGAGGCAGGTTATTAAGCAGGTATGGAATAGCTTTTTTATTATTATTTATTCAATGGGGCATACTCTTCTAGTGCATTCACTTTGGTGGTTATTTGAATCTTTGTTAAGTCAAAACATGATAATATATGAATTAGAGAATAAGCCATAGGAGATAGTTTCCTTCTATAAGTTGCTGTTGTGATAACTGTGTATCTTGATTAATTATTGTAAAGTAGTTAATAGGTCCTCATAGAAAGGACCGGAGGGAGTACATCCTGTAGGTGAAGCTTTCCTTCTCCTTCAATGGCTCTCCTCCCTTGTTTATCTTCCTTTGTGTCAGCAAAATGGATGGTCTTAATTGAAATTTGTTTGTGTGGATAGGTGTCTTCTTCTGTCTAATTCCATATTGATATTCTCCTTTTTAATTTTTCTTTCTCTTGTTTCTTCAGCTAAAGAATTTCAGAAAGTTATATGAAGGTTATGTACCAATGAAGTATAAAAGCTACCTGAAGAAGATGAAAAAGTTAGAAATCAGTTGTGATCAATTTTGTTTTCCCCCCCTGCTAAATTAGAGACCATGTAATACTGAGGATGAGTGCTAATTTGATATTTGTACATTATTTGCTTATAGATCTGGGGAGTGGGGAGATCATGTAACTCTACAAGCAGCTGCAGACAGAGTAAGTAGTCTAATGTTAATCTTCTCTTGAGCTAACTTGTCATACTGGTCAATAAATGTTATCACATATCTGCTCATTCTAAATACCAAAATCTAGAAGAAAAAAACTATTTATATATGAATCTGCGTACATATTGATTATGTTTATAAATAATACTTTTATTGAGAAAGTAGGAGGGGTAAATTACTTCTCAATTTGTCTGGCTGTCTACACCTGAGTTGGACATTAAACATCAGTACTGCTTGTTATCCATGTTATGACAAACCTATTCTGTAACAAAGATTCTCTATGTGCATAACAAAATATTTCTTCACTTGTTAGAAGTGAGGTAAATCGTGTTGAGCAATGCTGACCTGTAGTCAAATGATCCTTTTTGTCTTTCTCTGTTAAAGTAATAATTTTGACTTGGAAGGAGTTCAGGAGTTGCATAAATCTGTGGGACCCTAAGATTCCTTTATCTTTCACCGTTAAGATTACTTAAAATTGCAAAGGAATTTTAAGCCTTCTTCACTGCCCGTAATTCTTGCTTCCTATTAACACAGGCTTCAGTCAAGGGGCCCTTTCTCTCCTTTCTATTTCATGGCCTGATTCCTAGCATATTAGCTCCTTCCCATATGAACTAACAGAATTTTGAGTTTGCATTTGTTGCAAAAAGACTCAGAGACTATAGGATAAAAAAAGACTCAGATCTTGTTGCTTACTTTTTTATCAATTGAATATGATTTAACAAAAGATGATACCCACACTTGTAGACCAAATTCTGCATTAGGTGCGCTTCTGGGTCAGTTTCTTGCTAACCTTGTAAACACAATTTCATAAATTGCCCTGACATCAGTGTTAAAAAGGTTGTCTTGAGTCTTAACATGGTATTCTGCCCCTTTTATTTTTATTTTTTTCCATTTCTACTTTTATTTATTTAATATTTCCCATATTCTCACAAGTGACTTCTAACTACTTGTGTCTTTTGTACAGTTTGGTGCCAAAATTTGTTTGGTCACTTCTTTTAGAGACACTTGCTATATTGAGATACGTCCCACTGACAATAACTCCACTAAAGGCAAGTATTGTAAGTGTGTTTTTTGGGGTTTAACAACTTAGTTGTCTCTACTTGGACTCTGTCTCACTCACAATTTTATCAAGTAATTTGGTTCAAGAATCTTATCTTCACTCTAGCAAATTTGTTTTTGGGTTTAGCGAGTTTTAGTGCATGTTTGAATTAGCTTTTGGAGAATAACTTTCACGATTTACAAGGGAAGTATGTGAGAGGAGTTTTGTCTTGCCTTGCGAAAAAGGACTTTTAAAACTGGGATTTGGGTTTTTTTTTTTGGTCAACAGGATTTGGGTGTTTCCAAAACATGCAATTAGATGGAGGAAACTATAGGGACAAAAAACCATGATTTGGAATTACAGGAACCAAAACCCTTGTCATTGTCTTAATTGTGATTTAAGTGATTGGGTATGGAATATGGATAGAGGGAAGGGATGTGCTTCATAGCTACATCTTTGAAGAACCTGAGACTTGCATTCCCTTTCTGTTTCTCAATGTTGAGGTCAATGTTTTTTGTAGTCATTTGATTTATTTCCTTTTTTAATTTTTATTTTGATTCCTTTAATGAGGTTATTCAGGATTATCATAATTTTGTTTTTCTGTGGAAACTGTAGAACTTTGGCTAAGCTTTTGGAGTGAAGTGCATTATAATTCATTGTACGCAACTGCAGGTACTAAGCCTATCAGCTATTTCTTTAAGCACTTGGTTTTAGGAATTTGGCTCAATATATTCAATGGAAAGAAGCTCTTTTCTCCTAATCTTACATTTGACTTTGCAGATGTTCCTTCTGCTGCACCCAAAAAAAAGCATTGGCTGTTTTTCTAGTAAAAATAGCAGAATGTGAAGTCTTGCAAAACTCATGTAATGAGGGGTAATTACTGTTCTAACTTATTTTAATCATTTTTGGGTCACATTATCCTTTTAGTTTATTCGCCTATTGAAAGCACAACATGTACATCCTGTATTAAAATCAGTTAGGTGGCTATTCTGAAAGTAAAACTACTCGATTTTAGGTCAGTAATTCAGAAAATACTCAGAAAATATGTGACTCAATTTGATACTAGATGCTTAAGGTGATAAAAGCATTAATTCTGGTAGGTTGTGGCAGTTATAACTGGTGATATTGTGATCCTCAAACAAAAATGTAAATAAGTTCCCCATTTCAATCCCCAACTGCCAAAGTTGAACCAAAGCCAATACCATACAAGTGAAGGATTGAGATGGTGAGGAAAAAATTATGCTCAAACTTATATGAAACTTCACAGAATTTGGATCTGACTTTTCAAGATACTTCATTGCCACTTTAATCACAGAAAAAAAAAAAAAAATGGATAGGGTATTAAATGTGATGAAGCATCATGAATTGCATTGGCATTTGGTTACAAGATTTTTGGGTCTCATTAGACTATATTTTCCCTTGCGTACAGCCTTTGGAAAGAAATCTCCTTCAACTGCAAAAGAGATGGTAGCTCTTTTAAGGACAAGGGCCTTTCCTCACCACATATAAAAAGGCATAACCAATCCCAGTCTCAGAACAAAATCTATATTAACAGGTCAAAGCTTGTTCATTGGTGGGACAAGTTGTGACAGTGCTGAGAGGATATTACAAAAATGTATGTTAAATATTACTACCTCCGGCTTACAAGCTATGTCCTATATTTAGGATTGGAGGAGTAGTAGATTTCATTGATCAACATACAACGATTCATGTATTCCAAGAGGCATAGTCAGGTTACTTTAATGGAGCTTATGACATATAGTGTAATGGGCGAATGTATAACCAACTCATGCTTGCTTGCGCTTTAACAAGTTCAATACCCCCCCCCCCCCCCCCCAAAAAAAAAAAAAAAAAAAAAAAAGATAATACTCTTTTCGTACTTAATAAAAGACATATTTATCTATTTTCTAAAACACCTTAGTAATTTTTAGTAATTCTCTCATTCTTTCTCTTATTTGATTATTATTGAGGAAGCATCAACATGGATAAATTAGGAACATATTAACAAATATGATAAATGTCTTATATTTAGGGATAAGATCAGATCATTAAATATATCTTATATTAAAGGCGAAAGAGTAATAAATTTGAATCATGTAGAGTTCTCTTGAACTTTAGAGTTTAGATTGTGGACATGATTTTTATTGATAAAAAAATTGGGAAAATGAAACAAAGGTCCCCAATTAAAGAAAATAATATCGTAAATGTCTCATAGATAGTTCTTTCACTTGTTAATGATTATTCTGACTTGTCATTAACAAATTATGAGATTACATTATTTACCTTATTTGGCACATTGGTATCATTTTTCCTAAAAAATTCCTTACACTTTGAATGATTAATTTTGTGCTGGCAAAACACTGGACTGAGAAGACTGTGCTGATAATAAAATAATGGACAGTTTAGGTCCATCTGGACATCAACAGCATAAATGGACAAAATATTTGAGTTTATTAATTGAAAAAGAAATATTGAATCTCGAGGTGACGTAGCCTTCAGATGTTTTCTGAATCTTGCAACTTAAAATGTATGTGATTAATCAATAACAATGTTATTTTTAAAGAAAGTTGGTGTGAGTGTAGTATTTCTTGTAAGCAAGAGAGAGGGGTTTAAATTTCAATTTTACCATAAAATGAACTCATAACTAAGAAATAACAATCCATTATCCATTAATATCTATATTTGAAAAACCGTCATTCATTGATGTCAAGTCATGAACAGTGTAATTTATCGGCTTCTCGTGTAATTATCATATGTTAATCATAAGAGTAAAATACTCTGACCACTCTCGTATTTTGCCTTAATTACATAGACCCTCTCTCTATTTTGAAAGCCCATAGAAACCTCCCTTAAAATTCGTGTAAAATAGTCTGACCACCCTCCTGTTTTACTTTAATTACACAGACCTCTCTCTCTATTTTGAAAACCCATGGAAACCTCCCTAAAATTAAAATATATGTTACACAAACCTCCCTTATATTTTAAGATTCTATTTCTATCCACCCAAATCGTTAGTTAACTGTTAAGTTTGACTTTTGAACATTTTTTTTATACCAAAATGTCCTTCTTCGATATTAGAATTATTTAAGTATATAAAACCAAATTTATACAACCAAAAATGTATTCTAATATATTTTCTAACTTTTTAATTTGTTAACAAATTTATTAGTTTTGATATTATAAATTAATTTTGACTTAAAAATATAAATTAAACACATATATTATTATCAAATATAATAAGCTGTATAAGTTTGAGATTTCATGTGTCATTTAAATTTCTAATTTAATAATTTTTTCACAAATATTTATAAACACATTTGATCAATCACGTTTATTTAAAAACTTATTTGAATATTCAACATTATGTGGTATTTACATTAACCAATGCTAAAATAATTAAAGAGATAACTATTTATAAAGATAAAAAAATCTTAAATTATTTAAAACAAGATTAGTCAAAATATAAAAGTAAAACTAGGGATTAAGTGTTAAGGGTGCGTAAAATAATATATAAATTTTATTTCTATATAAACTTTAATTAAAAAATATATTTTTGGAATATTCTTAATGTAGTTAATTATTTGGACTTAAGTGTAAGTTTTCAAAATAGAAGGGAGGTCTGTGTAATTAAGGCAAAACAAGGGTAGTCATAGTATTTTACTCATATAAAGGAGGTTTGTGTAACATATATTTTAATTTTAAGGGAGATTTATATGGATTTTCAAAATAGAAGAGAAGTCTATATAATTAAAATAAAACAGGAGGGTGGTTAGAGTATTTTTCTCTAATCCTAATCCACTTCAAGATTTCATCAGTATGTATAACATTAAAATAGAGTCAAGACCAACATAAATTGAATCTAGCAGAAGGCCTAGTCTTTTATAGAATGTCGAATCAATGTTCGAAAGGAGTGTCCATATTAGTAACTGACAATGCTACCTACCAAAAAAAAAAAAAAAAAAAAAAAAATGTCGAAACAAATTGCGCTTTTCGACTGTGCATGCATCTGTCCAAGAATGATGATCGTTTCTGGTAAAATATCTTTTGAAATATTTTGGGTTTGAGAACAATATATATGTTTTAGGGTGATCCGCTAGCTCTAAATTCGATGTGATAACCATTCAAGTGCCAACACTAGCAAATATTTTAACTGTAATCAAGTAAATAAAAAATGTTTTAAGAAAAGTAAATTTTATATTTAGTAAATTAAACATTTTCTACCCGCAAAGATTTTTACCTCCCTCAAATTGAATTTCTTCTTTAATAATATTTGTAAATTCAGTAGTATTCTCTGCATCAAATTTCTTATGAAAACCCACGTAAAAATGATCTAGGACTGTAGTAGCAATATAAAATATTATGTGTGCCTACATGAAAATAAATATTACTCCTATGGTTATTAATAGAAGACATATTTAGGAAGTTGATATTGGTTCTAAATATAAGACATAATTTTTATATTTATCAATCTTTTTCTAATTTATTACTGTTGATACTCTTCAACAATAATCAAAGAGGCAGGAGGATGATGGAATTAAGGAAGATGATTAGGGTGTTTAACTAATTTAACTAACTTTCTCAATCTCATCAAATTAAATAAATAGGCATCATATTAAAGATTGAGGAGTATGTTATATCGTTAATCGAAATAAAAAATCAATTACCCCCCAACAACACCTCAGCGGCGTCATCTTTGGCACAATCTATGGGCAAACCCAACACGAGAAGGCAATACTAATCAGATAAATAGCATGAGAAACCCCACATGAACAGGAAGGATAGCAGCAAAGGGGCACCAATTTAGCTAGATTGGTTATTTGAATATGAGATAGGGTTAAGTACTATTTTAGTCTTGAAAGTTTTCACTGTGTAGCAAGGGGTATCCGGAAGTTTTTTTAGGAGCAATTTTGCCTTGCAAGTTTACAAAACGTAGTAATTTTGCCCCCCTGTTAATTTTTCGATTAAGTTTAACTGATATGCATATGTGACACTCAAAGCTTGCCACCTCATCAATTAAAAGAGGGTTAAGTATTATTTTTATCTTGGAAGTTTTCACTGAAAAGCAGTGGGTGTCCAGAAGGTTTTTTATGAGCAATTTTATCCTGAAAGTTTACAAAATATTGCAATTTTGCCACATCGTCCCTCAATGTTAAATTAGATTGTTAAATCAGTCAAATAATACATATGTCATGCCACCTCTTCATCAACATCATTGAGTCCAATATGATGTGGTGTTTCAATTGGGAACCATGTATAGGTAAAAGATTTATCCCAATTGAAACACCAATCTCTCCAACCATTTCTTCAAGAAACCACCCACTATTGTCGTGGTTTGCAACAGGGGAGGGTGACATAGATCAATCTATACAATCGTAAATACTATCACTATTGCTTTATTTTATTGAACCAATTTTCAGGATAATACATATCTCGTTTTACGTTTCATTTGCTTAGATTATAAGTGATGCTTTCTTTGAGTTTTGCGACAGACCTTTTAATCCTTTTGACCAGTTCGGCTTCACAAATTCCAGTCGCCTTGAGCTCAACGTCTTAAGGATCTTCCTCTCCGACTCCAAGCTTGACCTTTCCAAGGTTGGCTTCTTCATCTACACTCTTGATTCTTGGCTTTGTGTCCTTCAACAACTCAAAGAAGACGAGATTTCTTGCTTTCTTCAGTCCGATCTTGTTGAGTCTGTTTATACCTTTAATTCCCTCAATACTGATGATTCACTCAACAAGATAAGATTGATCTTTTTCTATATTCATTACTTTATGCTTGTTGTGGTAGTCCTTAAGGATTTAAATATACCGAATTCCCTCAATAAGAATTTGATCTCTTTTCATATTCATTTCTTTTTGCCCCTCAGTGTTGTGGATGACAAGGGGGCATGACATGTATGTTGTTTGATTGATTTAATAGTCTAATTTAACATTGGGGGATGATATGACAAAATTCTATATCTATTTTGTAAACTTCTACGATAAAATTGTTTCTAAAAAAACTTTCGGATACTCACTGCTCCTCAGTGAGAACTTTAGGGACAAAAATGATATTTAAACCTATTTTGATTAATGGGTAGCAAGCATTGGGTGTCACGTGAGCATATTAGTTAAACTTAACGGTCAAAATTAATGGAGGGGAAAATTGTTATATTTTGTAAACTTTCGAGGGGAAAAATTGTTCCTAAAAAAACTTCCGGATATCCATTGCTCCTCAGCAAAAACTTCTAGGAAAAAAATGATACTTAACCCTATGAAAGATGCAATAATAGGGCTATTTGCTAGTCTGATACTCCCTCTGGTCTTAAATAGAAGATCCAACTGACTTTTTTTTGGATATATTAAATAAGTTAAATAAATTACTTAATCAATATATATATTGTGTATCATTGGATTATAGATTAGTTTATAAGTTATATAATTTAGTTTGAAGAAAAAACGATAAATATAATTACTCTAAAGTAATTTATTTAGCTTCTTTAATCTTTTCAAAAATGTCAACTAAGTCTTAAACTTAGAACCAGAGGTAATATCATTTTGTTTATTTTCGTTATTTCTGCCTAATTGAGTAGTGCTTTGTCCATTTTCCTTTCCACTTGCAATGAAACAATTACAATTTACAAATACAGCATAGAAGCATATCCTACTCCTCCCATCTAAACATTAAACCTTCCTGAATAATATATTCATCAACTAATTTGAATCTATATCAAATTTCTTAGAAAACATATTCATTTCATCAGTGCACCCAACATGCCATATAATTGAAGAGTTTAATATTCATGACTCTAGTTAAGGTATACACTTAAAGTAAAAATGTTATATAAGATTAATAATCAAAATAAAGAAAAAGCCATAATCGTTTAATAAAAATAAATATTGATTTTGTTACACTCCTACCGGTCTCACTCTTTCGGGTTGCGGGTTAGAGGGATTTCTTATAAACTATTACCTTTCCTTAGTTATTAGTCCATTTTGATTATAAATCAGAGCACGCGCAACAGAGCATATGACCGGTTTGGACAATTACTGTACTGGCAAAAGTAAAAGAAACATAAAATATAAGTCCTCGAAGGGTTAAGGGTACAGTCATCCAAAATAAATACTAAATATGTACAGTAATCCCAGAACGTAAGTACAAAAATTCAATAGGGCATTCCCTATTCTTTGTCTGTACCATAGCGCCTTACCTTTCCAAAAAGGATCTTTACTTTAGGCACGTCCCCCTGTGACTACAAAAGAGTCTGGGGTTCGACAGTGGTCCCCAGAGTAACCATCAATACTCATGCACTAAATGTGTAATGTGTATGCATGCAACCATATAGATATGACCACAAATAAGTATGCCAAATATACCACAATATGCAAATAGAAACATACACAATAACACGTCTTTGCACCGTCGAGCCGCCTTACCAAGGCAGGCCCCAGAATTATCGGAATCACAAGCCCGTCTCCGTTGAGTCACCACGTAGGCAGACCCCGGCAGGCATCGCCCGTTTCCGCTGAGTCGCCACATAACCAGACCCCGGTAGGCACCCTCAGCGCTAGGGACACAATCACAAACATGTTCGTATGCATATTTGGCAAAACAATACAAAAGCAATACATACGGCAAGCAACACATACATCAAACACATAAAAGTGCCGGAGTAAAGTGGTTACTATCTCGTGTGATGAATACTGCCTTTATCACCTTTATGCTTAGTAGCCTTTCTAACAGTACCCTTGACCTAAAAACATTATAATACACTATTTTCAGTATTTACAGAAATGCCCTTACATTATTTTGTGCTAAATCCGAGCCCTTCATAAAATTTCCAGAAATTCCCTGTTTCTGTCCCAACTTCTGGGATTTTTCATAAATTCCAAAAACATCATATTGATATGAAACCAGCGCCATTTGAACCTTTGATAAGTCTATTTTTCATTAAAAATATACCCAGACCATGAAAGTACAAATATTTTGGCGTGTTGCTTATTGTCTCTCCTCTGGTCCAGATTCGCGTCACTGTCCTAGCCTCTTTTTGAACTATTTATTTCACCCAGTAAATATTATCCAAATCTATCATATTATATATGTAAAATCATGCCCCAGATGTCTAGTTTCTAAATATAAAATTTAAGCTCAAAAAAAGTTCATTTACACCCTTAAAAACGCGTTAGAAGCTTCACTGCCCAGATTCCCCTGAAACTGGCAGCAACCTAAACTTAGTGTTTTTGGTGTTTTTGACTTCGGAAACTCAAACCATAACCATACCCTATACAAAACCTCATTCCAGAGCCTTTGGAGACCTTAAAAATGCAAAACCCAGCCCCAAAACCAAGCTCCCTCCATTTGCACGAAATCACTTCCACAAGAACTCAAGAAATGAAGTTGTCGGGGTTACCTGGAATCGCAGAGTTGTTGGAGGAACTTAAAATCTTGAGCTTGGAAACCCTAGCTATGGTGGCTGGCTGATCCTCCTGAATTCTCTGTAAATTTTGTGCTCAAGGGTGAAAAAGAAGAAGAAATTACCTTTTTAATAAAGGTAAAATTGATCCGATAGAAGTAGAATTAACTGGCGTAAATAACTGTCTGGAATTCATCTGGCTTCTGGCTTATTTTCCAAGTAAATCCAGAATTTTTCAGAGGCTCCTAGGGTTCTGCCACGTGCTCAGCCCCCTCCAAAAATATCTAGATATTTTCTTGCTTCTGGGGCAAATTACCTGTTTTGGCCTGAAACTTTTGGAAATTACGATTTTGGCCCAGAACTTTGTAATAATTACCAACCTTTACCCCACGTTTTTGTCTGCTCAAATGGACACATTTGGCACCATTTTGGGCCCACATGACTGCCCAAATCAATTTTTACCCATTTATTCCCGTTTTGTCCCTGTTCTCCAAATGTGGGACCCGCGGTCTGCCTTTTACACCGATTTTTCTTTCTTTTCTTCCAAGTAAATATTTTCAATGATTAAAGGGAGTGTGTGACGCCTAAGGGGCCTCACACATCGGATCTCTGGTATTTAATTCCCTTTTTCCTTCACTTTTCAGTCCAGTTCCCGATCTACTGGTCCGTGTGGGTCCCGTCGGCCATCAGGGTGGTTCCTTTTGCGCTTCTTTCTATCTTTTCAGACTTTTTCCTCTTGAATGGACACTCCTATGTAGCACTCTCCAAACTTCATGGAGTGGCTCCATACTTGACCTACTCAGTCCAGAGGAACCCCTAATCGGTTCTTATCGGTCCCCTTTTTGTCGGTTAATCACCTGTGGGACCCACATTTTGTGTTTGAGCCTGAACATGACTAAAATCATTTGGTTTTCTCTTCCTACTTTCCTCAAACATGCAGAGGATCACTATCTGTCCCAAAAATGTCGTACTTCATGAACCGGGCTTAGTAGTCTGCCTAACTTAGGCTTATTCTCAAGTCTCCATACTCAAAATTCAGGATATTACAGATTTCATTTCTCTTCCAAGCTAATTTGAAATTTATCATCTCGAACGACATCCATATTATTTCTTCCATCATCTTAATTAAGACTGATTATGGTGCAAATGTCCTTCACCTTAAATTGTGTTGAAGCGTTTTTACATTCATATTTGTCAAAGGACCAGATAATTAATAGAAATGGAAATGTATCAATAGATATGGTATGAGAATGAGCCTGACATGGAAGCAATAAGACTACATAGGCTTATTATCATTCTCGCGCATATCTCCAAGTTGTAAATCAAGGTCGTCAGCAACTTAAAATTTGAAAAAAAAAGGCAGATAAACATTTATAAATTAAAATTATCACATTTTAAATTTTAATTTCGAAGAAAAAGTTGAGCATAATGTAATAAAAATCAAGAACATCATTTTATGACTTCTTCATGTAATAAATATTATTAACTAGCATATTCTCTGTTAATGAGTTAATAGAAATTCTAGAAAGTTAGTGATTATATAATAGATATAGGGACAGATTTATGGAAATATTTTTTCGTACTCTTGTATATCATTACTGGTAGTTAATTTTGTTGTACTCTTTTATATTTGGGTTAATATAATATTTGGTCCATGAAATTTACACTTATTTTAGTTTTAGTCCCTTAAGTTTTCAAACCAAAGGTTTTAAGCTTTTAAGTTTTATTTCTTTTAAAACACTGGCCCTTGCATATTCTTAGTTTTTCTTTGTATGTAGTTAAGGATTTTTGCATTTAGATAGCTTGCATATCATTCATTGCATTGCATTGTCTTGACTTGGTAGCTTCTGTGTGGTGTGCTTGCATTAAATTTGATATGTTCTTGAGCTTATTTGTTTGAATTCATTATGTCTCCAAGTTGATTCATAGGATACTTGTGTCTTTTGTCATTTTGAAACTTTTCTTTATTTTGCATTTGAATTTGTATTTTCTTAGATTCATTTTCTTAGTTTTTATTGTTTATGTATAGTTAGATAGTCATATTATAATTTATTGGGAATTTATTGTCTTGAATTTCTCATGGCTTGGTTTGGTGGTAACCAAGATTCACTCTTTCAATTTCACTCTTTCGTAAGAAATCTGAATGAAAAGAAAGAGTCTATCTCTTAAAGCATCAATTCCATCCAATGAACATTGCGACTTCTTGATATCAAATTGGGAATTTAAGATAAAAGTCCAATGGGTCAAAAATGTCATGGTCTATTTCACCATCCATACCATGAACCTTACCACCAACTTTCATTCCAACCTAATCACTGACCGTACCTACACTATAGATCATATTATGAGCCTTGTTTGCCACCATATATATAACCTCACATATGAACCACCCTATGAGCCTTTTTCCTCTTCATCATACAAACCAAAACCATACCTTGAACCTATCTATCCACTATAAAGACCATTACATGAACCACACCACTAATCTCCATTTCAACAATATCATCAACCCTCTCATTTAGCATCCCTTCCTTCATTCCAACAATGTCATCCACCACTTCATGAACCTCCTCCTTCATTCTTACCCACTCCATTATGCCACAAACATCCACCTCAGCCCTCTACTCCTCAACCTTCCAAACTTGATGCCTTTCTCACCTTGCCATATATGGATGCTCAAACCCTTTCCCTAAGAAGAAGGTATGACCAACTAAAGGTTTGACATAAAAATATTCATGCTCATGGAGGCTCTTGGACTCTCTGAGGAAATGGAAGAGGAAATGAAGGACATTGAAAAATTCAATGCATTTGTCGACTATGTGTTATGGATAAAAACCAAAGGAGAAGAAGGAGCTCCATGGTCATGTACCTCCAATGATGATGGGAAAACCGAAGAGCAAAAGCCCAATACCACTTTACAAGTGAAAGTTTTCAATCCTTCGGTGCCTGTTCCCACACAAGCACAAGAAGTGAAGCAAGTACAAAAGAGCATTGAAGAGTCTTCCCTGCCATTTGGTAATGATCCTATCCTTATAGAAGTAGACTTCTCCTACTACTTTAAGTAATGAAGAAATTTATGATTTGAGTGATGATGAGGTGGATGAAGAAATCATTATTGAATCCCCTCAAATGTTTAAAAGTGTAATTGCTCAACCCATTAGCTCTAGTAGTAGTGATTTGATTGTACTTGTTGATGAGTGTGCTCCTACTTCTTCACATGATGCTTCAATTGTTAAAAATGCTTCTCTTCATAGTACTAGGGATGATTGTGATAAACTGAACAACATATTTTCATGCTCTTGTGAGGGGGATCAAATATGTGTAGATTGTTATCATGAAAAATGCTACTTGTTGAGTTTCGAAAGAAAGTATTTAGTGAAGTGGTTGATTCTACCATTCATCTTAATATACCTCCTTGTGCTATTGATGATTGTAAGCATGAGCATTGCAAAAATGTTGATCTTGTATGGATGCCAATGTGGTTGATGTGAGTGAGAAAGACCATAGCCTAGAAAAAGATATTTCTCTTGATTTCAATGAATTGCATGATAGTTTAATAAGGAAGATTCAATTGTTTTGATTGATGATATTACAAATGAAAATGAATCTTTCCATATGATTCTTTCTTGTGATTTGCCACCCGATATAAACAAGGAAAATGATTCTTTTGAAAATTCAAAAGTTTTGAGTGGTAATGATTTGAAAAATTCTCTTCTTTCTTCCACTTCTTGTGATTGCAATGTTGATGTGATGTACCCACTGTTGGCTCTTGTGTTTTGTGTTTTGATGCTAAGAAAAGATCTTGGCTAAATCTATTAATCAAGCTCTCAGAACGTTACTCGAGCAAAGAATTAAGTTTGCTCGAGCAACGGTGTATGCAAGGTAAATCAGTAGTGTTCTGAAGAAACCTTGCTCGAGCAAGAAAAATTATGCTCGAGCAACATCGTGCTTGCTGGGAAAAATCAGCTGATGAAAGCATACTCACTGAGGGATCAAAAGCATATTTTTTAGCACTTTGCTCGAGCAAGAAAAAGTGTGCTCAAGCAAGGTCGAGGAACCTCAGAATTTTTACTCGATGGAAGCATACTCACGCGTTGGAAAAATGCTGCTCGAGCATCATGCTCGAGCAGGCCCAAATGCTGCTCGAGCAAAGTCGAGCATCAGGTATTTTCTCAGTATAAATGAGGTTTGCCCGAGCAAGATCTTAAGTGTGCTCGAGCAACAGCGAGTGAGATAGAATTATTCCTTCTTATCAACGAGCTTGCTCGAGCATGGTTTTATCATGCTCGAGCAACATGCTCAAGCAAGCTAAAATGCATGCTCGAGCAACAGCGAAGCAGAGATGATTTCAACTGATTCTAAAGAGCATGCCCGAGCATGAAAATTTCATACTCGAGCAAGCTGAAATCTTTGCTCGAGCATCAGAGAGCAAGTGTACTTTCCTTTGCATTTCAAAAGACCTTGCTCGAGCAAACTTGGATCTTTGCTCGAGCAACACTATACTGATTTGAAAATCACGGAGTTCGAATTCCATGGATCATCAAATGGATTAATTCTTCTTCTGTATATTATTAATCCTATTTACCAAATGCTATTAACCAATTTTTTGATGAATTTCAGATCATTTTGGGATAAGTTACTGGTAAATTTGAATGAGTCGATCGCAGCTGTCAGAACATTAATTGCTCCTACCTAAATCGTGATATTCTCGGAGTCCAATGTTTTGAGCAAAGTAAAGCCATTTCTGAAATTCTCCAACTTGGTATTAAATGCCATTTCACAACGAATACAGCAGAAAGAATGAAAGAGAATGTCGGGACTGGAAGCTCCAACTGTACCACTCAGACGAATCGAACACTTGACGAACGCTTCATCTGTAACGGACATGTTCGAAGAGTCTAAACGGCTATCTCATGAGGCTCACCAACGGTCATTAATGACATCAACTATAAATAGCGGGAGCATTCAATTTCTCACCTACCGAAACACTGTGCAATCATTCTGAGATTAATTTCATTTACTGTTTCGTTCATCTGTATCATTTATTGTTCTTCAGTGATCATCAATTATCAACTCGTGAGGAGTACTTAAAATTTTATTTCATTATTGAGATTGGTCCTTAAGGTTTAGGAACCTTAAGAGAGGGTGTATCGATTACAATTTGTAAGGGGAGTGGAGTTAGAGAGTGAGTGACCATCCTTCGTTTATAGGGGTTGTAATCGTCACTGAAACATAGTGAAATCCCAGGTGTTCTGGGGACTAGACGTAGGTCAAAGTTTCAGACCGAACCAGGATAAATTCTCTTGTGTCCTTTTATCTTATTGGTCTCTATTTCGTTTATAATTTGAAAAGAAGTTTAAATTTTGAAGATCACCTATTCACCCCCCTCTAGGTGATATTCCTTTTTCACCCACCCAACACTAAGTTGGATTCTATACCTTTCACTTTGCAAATACAAGATAATTTTCACAATATAATTGATTGTTTGATTCCTACTGATGGGAGTGTCATTGATTTCCTTGGATGTGATCGTTACTTGGAGAGTTTGGTTTACATGTTTCTATTTTTGGATGGGATACTGCTATTTGCTTGTCTTCTTTGCAGGCACAGTCTTGGAAAGGTTGTCGGGGGAGCCAATCTCCACCATACATTCTTGGACCTCTTCTGATTGATCTTGAGCCACCTCCACCAAGGAAATTCAATGCAGTAGAAGATGTTTTGAAGGACAAATGCATGATTCTAATCAAGGATGAGAACTTCTCCTTCAAGCGATTCAAGATACTCTAACAAAGGTTGTCTCTTTTCTCAGTTATTTTATTCCTAATTCCTATGATTACTTGTGCTTAATTGTTATATGAGGAAGATAAGTGTGGGGGAGGGACACAATCCAGTAGAAAAAGTAGAAATAATGTAGTTTAGTAAGTAGAATAAAAACTCCCTATGTATGCTTTACATTTTTTGGCCACTACCCTACTTGATTCACGTTATGTCTTGAATTTCAACTTGTTTATCATTCTCTTTAGAGTGACTTTTCCACATTGAGGACAATGTGTTGATTAAGTGTGGGGGAGGAGAATACATTTTGAATCTCATTAATTGGTTGTTGTTAAATGATAAAACACATAAGAATAGATTTTTTTTTAAAGAATGACTTGCTCTAATGCATGTCCTAAGTGGTATTTGCCACTTTGAAAGTGCAATTTGTAGGAAATTCTTTGATTTTTCATGAGATCTAGTGTTTTGGCAATTTTTTTCCCTCAAAAACCATGTTTTGCTTTTAAGTGAATTGGAAGAGAAATGAACCCACAATTGGATTTTTCCTTTCTCATTACTTTGAAAAAGAGAGTTAATATATCATTAGAGCATTTAAGAGTTGAACATGATTATAATTCATTGCAATGTTTTCATTAATTGTATTTGTAAGGTTAGCACTAGGAATAACTAAGTAGGTGTTTTGTGATTAGCTCACTATGAAATTGATTGTTAGAGTGAGCGTTGGAGAAAAACCTTGTTGGAAGGTTATTTGAGCCTTAAATTCTTTTCATGTGAGCATGACCACTTAGTTTTTCACCTTCTAGAACTTGTTTCCACTCTTTTTCAAAACGGTATTTGCGTTAGTGTGATGAAAATGAAAGAGACATTCAATTTTAAGCCTTTCACCCAAACACAAACCTACATTTATATGCCCTTTGCTACCCATTTTGAGTCATTCTTATGTTGTATGATGTCATTACTCATAGTGTTCATAGTATTCTAAAAATCAAAAGTGAATTGCCAATAAAGAGTTGAACAATATATATATATATATATATTGAAATGCCATGTGTATAGGAAAGAGAAGAAACAGAAGTCAAAAAGAAAAGAAAAAATGTGAATATAGTTTGAAAAAAAGAAGAAGAAGAAAGAATTGAAAAAAGAGAAAAGAAAAAGAAAAATGAAGAAGGCATTTGTTCATGGATTTGGAAGTAAAAGTTTGTTAAGTTAATTAGATGCTATAAATTTATGCATTAACTTTGAGTTGCATATCAACTTTTTCTTTTTCTAGTTAATTTATTCCATCTAGCCTTCATCTAATATTACAAGCCTTTTAAGTCCTCTTGATTGATTACATTAATTACTATTAGCAGTATGTTAGAGCTGTTACAAGCCTATGGTGAGGTGCTGATTAAGTGAGCTAGAGTGAAATTATTCAAATGAGGTGAGATTAAGTGAAACACCAATACCTTGAGAGTTCTCTAATGCTTCATTCTAATATTTTGGGTTGTGTATCCAGCTACTTTCTTTACATTGTTTGATTATGACTAGTGTTGGCTTAAGGAATTTGATTAAATAATTCATTGCTTATCTTTCAAATGCATTAGTGATTTGAACTTGGAATCTTGTATTCAATTGCCTTTGTTCAGGAGTACAAAGGTCTAAGTGTGGGGGAATTGATTGACCATATTTTTATATGATTTTTCATAATTAAATTAGGATTCTCAATGCATTTTTTGTGACATTATTGCATGATTAAGCTATAATTTGAGTTAGAGACATTTGTATTGAATTAAGCGTAATTAGGGGTAAAAAGATCATAATTTGTTAATTATTCATGCAAATGATTTCTTAGACTTTTGATGCTATCTTGTGCCTACTCTTGCATTATAGGTGTTGAAGAAGAAAATTTTAGACTTTGGAGGGTCAAAAGGAATATTATGAAGGATTGAAAAAATTACAGAAAAGTGCTTAGGTGTTTTAAAATTTTTAGTTTTGTCCCTCCACAAACTTTAAGATTTTACAGATAGGTCCCTGGTCAAAACTTGTGTTTTGACCAGGTTTCTTAGGTCAGATCACTGTAGCTCGTCTTCTTTTTAGTTGGAAATAGAGACCTGACATCCAGAGCTACAACTCCACGACAACACTCAAGCTCGACCTTTACGCTCTATCACCTCCATCATCACTTCTTAGTCTCCGGTGACGTCCACAGTCACCTCCATCATCCCAGCGACCTCCACAACCTAACCACCACCCTTTTTAGCAACAGACCCGAGACACAGACCTAGAACAAGAGCATTGCGAGCTCATTTGGAGGTAAGGGTGAGACCAATTTCAGATTGTTGGAGTGCAGTGGGCCAGTTTTGGGAGAGAGTTTAGAACCTTCATCTGTTCTCATCTCGCCAGAATCTCTCACCGTCAGCCTTAGCATCACAGACCAACCACCATGACATTCCTTGTCTGTTCATTACAATCGCCGTCAGCTTTGTTCCATTCTCACTTACCATCATCGTGCTCTTTAAGCTACTCCCTATTCGTTCATCATTCTTCATGGTTGGTTCGCTTGGGAGTTTTGTGGTGACAATGCTTAATGTTATGAGTAGTTGAGGAGTCCAACTCTTTGGAATGGGAAAGATTGACTTATGTTCCAAAGCTTCAATTGGGGGAGTTTATTTTTTGTTCAATCTATTTTTCTCTAATTGTATTTGGATTTCCTAGTTCTAGGAAAGGTAAAGGTGCAAAAATGCACATTGCTTTACTCTCAGGAGTGCCCAACACCAAATGCTTTTTTGGGGTGCAAAAATGCCTACATGATTAAGAAAGTGGGGGCAAAAATCCCACCCACTGTTACCTGCCGTTTTCCAAAAAAGACCAGAATGCGATTCCCATCACAGGTGAATATTTTATGATACCCTCTACTTCCGTTATATTCATTGTGCCTTTTTCTCATCAATTTATTCACGGTGCCTTTAATCATGATGAATTTGACACTTTGAACATAAATTGAAAGAGTAAAAATGAGTAGCTTTTTTCTTCCCACATTCGATGGCGCTTTGCAGAATCGCCATGCTCTGTTTCCCGCTCATACTCCTTCCATCAGAATCCTCCACCGTCAAGCTTATCTCCCTTACTAGCATCTCTGTTCCGACCTATCACTCACAACTTTCCTAGACAAATTCATGAAGAAGAAACTAGAGTAAAGTACATGGCATGGTGGTTCTTAGATTGAACCTACCAAACAGGTACCAAAATAATTAACGTTTTAGATTCTGATGCCAGCTATTTCTGGAGTTAAGGCATAATGTTCCCACCTTCTATTACAACTGATTGATGTGATTTTAAATTTGCAAATAAGCATTAACAACCATTTGGTTGGACCAGAAATTCTCTTACTAGCCGAAGTAGATGTACCACCAAAGGATTTTGTTTTCTACAAGTCCTACACAAATGAGATGAATTCTTCCAAGAAACCAAAGAAAAAGAAAAAGAAGACAGCTGATGACGAGGTTGCGAGGAGTTGTTTGATGTTGATGGTAGTCAAGTAGATGGGGGAGATGAGAGCGATAACGAAGAGGTTGAAATGGAGATGCCGGTGAGGGAGATAGGCTTGATGGTGGAGGATTCTAAAAAAAGGAGTATGAGTGGGAAATAGAGTGTGGTGATTCTGCAGAGCGCCATCGAAAGTGGGAAGAAAAAAATTACTCATTTTTACTCTTTAAATTTATGTTCAGAGTGTCAAATTCATCATGATTAAAGGCATAACGAATAAATTGATGAGAAAAAGGCACAATGAATATAACGGAAGTAGAGGGTATCATATAATATTCATCTATGATCGTAATTGTGCTATGCTCTTCTTTGGGTAACGACAGGTGGGATTTTTGCCCCACTTTCTTAATCACGTAGGCACTTTTGCACCCAAAAAAGTATTTGGTATTGGATGCTCCTAAGAGTAAAGCACATATGCATTTTTGCACCTTTGCCCCTTTAGGAATATTGTTGTGTATTGTTAAGACATGGTTTACACGTTTGGATAACTTTGTAGATTGAACCTATGTGATTAGATTGGATTTTTATAGCTTGCTACATTTATATATATGTATTTCCCATGTTGATTCAATGATATTGTGCTTTCTACATGTTATTGTTAGATAGTATAATTGAATTAGATTAATCGAGTGTCGTGTTATCGCATTTATCTAAAGAGGAAGCAAGTTGTATTAATCTAATTTTAATTGCATACTAAGTATACTTCAATAGTGCCTTAAGAGGTGATTGCTAGCTATGTTAGTAGGAGTAATCACTAATTAAGAACACTAGACTCAACTTTTTGCTTAAGGTTTTTAATCAAGACCTAGTGAAAGTTCACTCCTACATCTAATTGAACTATGATAGCTATTTCTCCATTTTCAAGAGCATTCATAATTCATTATACATTTCATACTCATTTTCATACTCCATTCTGTGACGCCCTGGCTTAATACGCCTATATTTGTTAGAGTTTAAGCGCACAGGCATTGTAATAATTTGGACGATTTAATTGCGAAATAAAAACTTTCTTAAAGTAACTTAGTTTGAAAACACGAGGATAAATTTTTCGCGATTCGAATCTATCCCATAGGGAAACTTAATACAATAATTCCAAAATAGACAAATGATAAACGATAATTATAGTCCAACTATTTATACTATCACAAGAATCCCTTCTGCTATAATCCTTAAAGCTGTGTCTTTCCTCTTGATCTTGATCTACTACCTGTCTCTTTCATGCGATTTGGAGTTCAAACAAATGGACTCTAGGGGTAACAGTTAATCTCATATGCAGGTATGAAATATAAATCAAGTGTAACACATGTTAAGCATAGAATAATTTACAGTAAATAAGTCGCACCGTAACCGCAGTTAACGTCCAAGGACTGTAGCCCTTTAAGACACATAACCCTATTAGACATGCAGCCTCAATCCATAGCTAGGATACACACATGAAAATTATCTAGCAACATTGATCAGTCATACATGAATACATACATACAAGCTAATAAGATAACAGTTACCCACCTCAACTTGAATCCTTAATCTGGTTGGTTTTGTTGGGATCAGTAGAGGTGTCGAAGTATGCCTATAAGCGTTTAGCATTATCATAAGTCATCACTTGCGTCGAAAAGTAACTAACTACATGAGTTATTTTAGAGGATTCAAAGTTGTTATTAACCCCTAAAACAATAATACTCTTTTTAATAAATAATAATATTTATTCCTTTTCCTAATAATAATAATATTTATTTATTATCATCATCATCATCATCATCATTTTCTTTGCAATTATTTCTCTTGGTTGAAGGGGTTCTGGGTTAAGGGGTTTCGAGTTGGGGGTGCTGGGATGGGGTTGTTGGGATGGGGGTGCTGGAATCCGAGATAGGGTGTAGGAATCCGAGTTAGGGTGTTTGAATCCGAGTTAGGGTGTTGGAATCCGAGATAGGGTGTACACTAAGTTTTTCCCTACACATATATTTCTATGACAGCATCGTATATATATCTCAGTATGTTTTAGTTTCATAGCTGATATATATATATATATATTTTGCTATTTCCTGAGCAAGTTTTCAAGTTCTCTTCCTATAAACATCAACCACAAATATCTTTCAAAAATTCATAAGCTCCCTTCATTCTTCTTTATATGCAGAGATTATATATATATATATATATATATATATATGGGCTTATGATCTATACAAAGTGACTGCAAAAAAACATTAGGTGCAGTGAACAATACTACGTCATCTGGCCGTGAATGATGTTGAGTGGATATTGATTATTAGTTTTTATTGCCCTCATCTTGCTTTCTTATTCATTGACAAATGACATTCACGGCCAAGGTTGATTATTTAATCAATGGAAGATTGTAGCAATATTTGGAAATTCGTTGAGTAGGAATGGATTATTACCTTCATGTTCCTTTCATTTATTTCCCGTATTTGGAAAGTTTGACCACTTTTTATTATTATTATTATTTTTATTTCCTGTATTCCTACATTTGTTTCAACCCCATAATTGCAAAAGACAATTTAGACTCCTATTTTAACATTTCGGTTAATTATTTAATTCTCAATTTTTAAAATAAAAAGAAAATTACTGAACAGCCTATCACTCTATTGGTGCAAAACTAATTACATGTACGGATGTATCTTATTTTTAACTGTGTGTAAATGTTTTTGATTCTATAAATACAAGTTACTTCTTTAATTTCTTTTATTTGCTTACCCCAATTTCTCTCATGGGAAAAAGTTTTTTTTAAGTAAATGGGGTATATGCCCCTGGAATATTTATGCTTGGAACTTTGATCATTAAGGTAGGCAACGTTGTTCAGTGGAAGATGAACTTTCAGAGTTTTCATATACAGGTTATTGGAAGCATTACATTGGCAAAAAAAATAATAATGCACCCAATATGTGCAGCATGTGCAATACATTGTAGAAGCTTGATATATTTGCAAAAAAAATAATGCACCCATTATGTGCAGCATGTGCAATACATTATAGAAGGTAAATACTTTATCAAAACCATCAGGTACTAGGTCTTCAGTTCTTCTTTAGTTAAGCAGGTCTTGAGCTTTAGATTGGCCTGCATACAAATACAAAATCTCCATCAAGAAATAAATTTTATATTTAAAATAAATAAATAAATAAGTCGGTACTTACCAAAATGAAACAGTGAAAATATGAACAATAATGTCTACTCTTTTTGCGTATCTCTTGCAATATCCATCTGTAAATAAAACTTACAAACTTTTCATCAAGTTTAAACAATCAAACACAAACATCAACTTCACACATACCTTTTGCTTTGGACAACCAGTTTTATAATGAACCTTTCCTTGACAATAACTGCAAGTCCTTTGTTGTTTTGTCGACATTTCTATGCTTGATTTTATATGTGAAGCAACTTTTGGACGCCCTTTAGTTCTGATTAGTTGGGTGGGATCACGCACATCATTAATGAGTGAAACTTGAGAAGCAGTACTATGAATTGGTGAAGGAAAAATTTTGGGAGTTGGTTCCTCTTCAATTCTCTTTCTCTTTTTTCTAGTTGTTGTTGCAAAAATTCAGTAACCATAGTGTAAGACCTGGCTGAACCCAAGAGGGGGGTGAATTGGGTGAAGATTAAAAACTTGAAACTTTGAAAATCTTTTCACGTCTTCTAAATCATCAATTAGATATTCAAATAAACATATACTGGAAATATAAGAGATAAGGGAAGAGAATATGCAAACTGTGATTTATACTAGTTCGGCCCAATCTTTGACCTACATCTAGTCCCCAAGCTCCACTTGAGATTTTCAATCCACTATCCTCTTGTTTAATCCGGGCACAAGAGAAACCTTTACAATCCCACAAGTTCACCCAGGCACTTGTGAAGCCAAATCTCTCACCGAGATACTCCCCCTTACCCACTGTAAGGATACAATCGGTTTCCCACTCAAGATCACCCAATCTTGAGTAACTCTCGAAAAATGATTACAATGAATCTTCTCTCTTAGAAGTGAATGAATAAACACTGAAGTACAATATAAATCATTTCACTCTCTATGATAAGCTATGTAGGCATTGAGAACAGAGTGTGTATGAGATAAACGTTTGATTCAGAATGTTGGCATTTCGACAGTGTAAGCTCTTGTCTCCATCGTCTCCATTTTTGAATGGTTCTCCTTTTATAGTCAATGAAGAACATAGAGCAATTCTTCCAAGTTTGAATATGACCGTTGGAACTATTCGACCGTTGGAGAAATATTACCGTTGAAGCTTCTGACGTAATCATCTGCTTTTTTGTAATCTGATGTTAATCCTTAATATAATCATCTGAAACTCATTAACAAACTGATTAAACATGATTAGGAGTAGTAATGAGTAATGATAAGAAGTAGTGAAATCACAATCAATGATTTTGTGATTTTGGACACGGTGATTTTTTGATGCAAGGATGTTGACTCGATTTATTCCACGTGATTCGAGTTTGTTAAGTGCCAAATGCTCTCTATTTGAATTCTAACTCGAGTTGTAGTATGTGACTCGAGTTATGCAAATGTCATTTCCTCTCTGTTTACGAGTAACTCGAGTTAGCCTTCGTGACTTGAGTTGCCAAGGTGCTCCAATTGCTCTCTGTGTTCTTGAGTGACTCGAGTTGGTGGACTTGACTCGAGTTATGTTCGTGTGCCAAAGTTCTGATTGCTTTTTGTTTGAGTTTTGACTCGAGTTGTCATGCCTTGACTTGAGTTAAATCAGTCCATCTGACAGTGGCTCACTTATGCTTGCTAGTATTGTCATTGATCCTCAATCCGAGCTTTTGATCAACTGAAACTTGCTTATAAAGATTATTAATAACATTTAGAAGCATAACAAGTATTAATCAATTGATAACATTAATTTCAAAATTCTTGGAGACG
Organism: Acacia acuminata; assembly: GCA_019022655.1. Lineage (NCBI taxonomy): Eukaryota > Viridiplantae > Streptophyta > Magnoliopsida > Fabales > Fabaceae > Acacia > Acacia acuminata. The sequence goes on along the minus strand of JAFJYI010000267.1, from coordinate 281,197 downwards.
TTGTGGAACAGTGCTCTGCTACTTTGTTCGTTCGAGTTAAGATCTCTTCTCAATATTCATTCTTCTCTGTCTGCCTCTCTGATTGACGTTGACTTAAGTTTCCAGTCCTAACTTGAGTTATCCAAGCCTAGTTAACTACTCATTCCAAACTCATTGTATGTTGAGCATTTTTGAACCATCTTGAACTGACTGTAACTTTCAAAGGCCATATCTCCTTGGTCGGAACTCCGTTTTGCTTGTCTCAAATGTTGATGGAAATAATTTTGAGTCTACTTTCATATGCCACCAATTTCAGCTCAATCGGATTTGTATTTTGTGAGATACACTCAAAACATTAAAGCTTGGTCAGCAGTGTAGCGTGAATTTCAGTCCTAAATTCTACAATTCATAGATCCTTGATCTGAACTCCTTTGGGCTTGAATTTTATATGAAAATGACACATTGGGAGTCTAGTTTCATATTCCACTAGTTTTACCTCAATCCGATCTCTGGTTTGGGAGATATCATCGAAATACCAAACCTCGCCAGCTGAAATGTGAAACAGAGTATAATAAAGGTACTGAAAAAGCACTGTTGACTCGAGTTATTAACTGATAACTCGAGTTACACTTGCCCAGAAATGCTGAGAGCACATTTTGACTCGAGTTACTCATACATGACTCAAGTTAACTCATTGAAGAAGAGGGAAAACACTGTAGCAACTTTATTAACTCGAGTTGTAAGTTCATAACTCAAGTTATATCATCTTGAAGCTCCTTTTTGCTTATTTTAACTCCGAATTGAGCCAGTCCAACTTCCATTTGATGATGGAGACTTCTAGAATCAATCTTGGAACTTGTATAACGATATTCTCATTCCATTCATCAAGTTCTTCCTTCTTCCATCTTCCATCTTGATCATTCTTCGTAATTTAACTTGGAATCATCATTCTCTGCAGGTTCTTCCTTCTTGAACTCATCATTCTTTACAGGTTCTACCTTCTTCAATATCTCCTTCTTGATTAATCTTTATAGTTCAATTTGGACTAATCTACATTAAATACAGTAGTTAGTCAATATAGGAGATAAATATAATATGTAAACTTTTTACTCTTAATAATGACATCTATATAAGACATCATCAAAACTAATCATATCTAACACATAGTGTCAAGCCTTCTAATCTCAAAAATAGAATTTGAGGCTTCAGAAACAGCAATGTTAATTTTAGAGTGAACCGACCACAAAGACAACACACTAACTTCATTAGTAGTTGTATCTGCATGAACACCTACAAGAGTATCAACCTTATAGCTTGCATTCATTGTCCATCTAGACATAACACCTACATGATGTATAAAATATGTTTGCACAAAATCCCTATAGTCTCAAATTTTCCACAAGAACAATGAGCTGTGAATATTTCAGTTAAATGGTAGTCGACAATTGCCCACCACTTTTTATCAACTTCAGGAGACTCCACCCGATACTTGATCACATTTTTGTCTGTTGAAATCTTTTCATGAAAGTAATCATGTATGGCAGCCTTCCACTCTCTTTTAAAGATCTCAAATAATTTTCTTGTGTAACTCTCTCCAGCTATTGCTTCAATTGGATGATTAGTCTCCAAAATTGCTTTTGTATTTCTAGTTTTGAAATCCTCATCTTTTTTTGTATCCCTCCTAGACTTGATTGCTTTGTCATATTGGGTAACAAAGTCATTTAACATCGTGTTAGAGTTGACGTATCCATCAAAGAATGAATTAATGCTCTCACTTCGGCCACTTGTGGTCATTCCAGCAAAAAAAGTATCTTTCAAGTATGCCTTTGCCCAATGATAACGTGAGTTATACATGTTGGACAACCAACTATCTACTTTAATATCATATTTAGTCGTCAATTCTTCCCACTTTCCTTCAAACTCATCAATGTCTCGACTTTTATACCACTCAAGGAAGTCAATATCAAAACTATCTTTAAATTGTGTGCGCAATGCTTGACTATGCTCCATAACATGTTTTTGATATGCCATGCACAAAAACGGTGTCGTGCTTTTGGAAATATATTGGTAATTGCTTTTCTCATAGCTTTGTCTTGATAAGTGATAATAGCAATAGGAGACTTGTCAAACATACATGTCCGAAACTATTCAAACAACCACGTAAATGTTGCCTCTGTTTCATCTTCTAACAAAGGGGCAGCAAATAAAATTGACTGCCCATGGTGATTAACGCCCACAAAAGGGGCAAAAGGAAACCTAACTTGTTCATTTTATAAGTCACGTCAAAGAACAAGGACTTCGCCAAAATGAGCATATGCAACTTTTGACCTACCATTTGCCCAAAAAACGCTTCTTAGTGTACCATCTTCTGCTAGATGCATATCAAAATAAAAAGATGCATCAAGAGCGGACTTCCTTTGAAAGTGTTTGATGATGCCTTGACATTCTCGTCCTACATTATTCTTTCTTTGTCCTGATAGAATAGTGCTAACTTGAATAGGAGTAATATTAACTTCTTTGTTCATAGCATTCACCACGTTGGAAATTTTTGATGACGTCAAATCCTCCTAAAAAACTTAGTAACAAGTGATTTAGTGAAATTTGGGTGTCGTAAAACACTATGAGAAGGAAATTTCTTCACCTTTGAAGGAGTCATAATCAATGGATGATTATGTGCATCATTAAACTTCTCCACGATCTATAATCCATCCACTAACTTTTGTTGTAACATTGCTGCACAATTTGTCCTTGAATCCCTTCTCCTTTTGACATTGTGATCACCCACTCTTTTATCATTTTGTTTCTTGACACCTTGCTTTGAGCACACATAATTCCACCTATATATTTGTTGTGTTTTCATATTCCTGCTAGTATAATGCTTACGTATTCCAAATCCTTTACCTTGTGCATAATCATTATAGAAACCATAAGCTTCTTTTGCTGTCTTAAACACTCTCCCTAAAATAGGGCCCTCACTCAATCCACTATCATCATCTCCCACAATTACTTCTACATTATCTTCACCATAATCACCATCTTCATCTTCCATGATTCTACACTGATCATCTTCTCTAAATTCATCATTGTCTTTCCCCAAATCAACGACGTCATCTGCATATACTAAACTTCCACTAATGTCAATGTCTTCAATAGTTGTTATTTGGGAGTGATCCATTACAAAGATGTGAAAAAATTGACCATTAGCCTGTACAATATTTACATCATTAACCAAAATAAGCATGATTAAATTTGACGAAGATATCCAAATCTCAATAAATAGGAAAGCAAACCTAGATAAAAACATATTTGCAGGTTCCTAAATCTGACAGAATATAGAATTCAATTTTCATCTATTTCAATCTCACAAGAATATATTTACTAAAAAAACTTTTTCCCATGAGAGAAATTGGCGTAACTCCTGTAATCTATTCTTAAAACCTGATGAATGAAGCCAGATAAGCTTGGACCTCAAGGAAAGAAGCAACTGGAAATCATTTCAAGCTCGCGAGGGAAAAATCATCTCTTCAGCCTTTAACGAACACAGTTGATTTTTGTTTTAAAGAACACCCTGCAAAATAAATGTGATGAGAGTATGGAGACTACAAAATCACTTTTTCAATAGAGAATTAAACACATGCTATGAAGCTGAAATAATACATTTTACGAAGAAGAGAAAAAAAAAGAGATGAAGAGGGAAGAAGTGAAGGTTTGAGATTATTCTAACCGATTAGTCTCGTGTGGTGCTTCAAAATATTGGACGCACAGGAAACAAAAGCCGCTAGATTCGCAATGGGAAAGAAGCCAGATTCGCAACGGCAAAGAAGAATAGTGAAGCCACTAATGAAAACCTTCCTATTTGAATTTCCAAAGATTCTCCATAGTGATAGACTTCCGTACATGTAATTAGTTTTGCACCAATAGAGTGATAGGCTGTTCAGCAATTTTCTTTTTATTTTAAAAATTGAGAATTAAATAATTAACCGAAATGTTAAAATAGGAGTCTAAATTGTCTTTTGGAATTGTGGGGTTGAAATAAATGTAGGAATATAGGAAATAAAAAAAAATAAAAAAAAGTGGTCAAACTTTCCAAATACAGGAAATAAATGAAAGGAACATGAAGGTAATAATCCATTCCCACTCAACGAATTTCCAAATATTGCTACAATCTTCCATTGATTAAATAATCAACCTTGGCCGTGAATGTCGCTGTCAATGAATAAGAAAGCAAGATGAAGGCAATAAAAACTAATAATCAATATCCACTCAACATCATTCACGGCCAAATGACGTAGTACTGTTCACTGCACCTAATGTTTTTTTGCAGTCACTGTATAGATCATAAGCCCATATATATAAATAACTAACTCAGTAATGGTTAATCTGTTTCATTATATATATATGACTAACTTCTTAACATCATATAAACATTAAGCTTTGTTTTCAATATGCTAAAACTTCCTCTGTTTAAACTCCTAAGAATAGAGTCCCATAAGCAGCAACTAATATTGAAGCAAGGTTGAAAGATTACCTTGTGCAAAGCTCAAACTCCCTTGTTATCACTGCTTCTCAATGCCAATTAGAGGAAAACGAATGGACTCTCTCTCTCTCCCCCCTCTATTCTCAGTTTTGGTTGCAAGAAGATGAATCAATGAGACTTTAGGAACAACACTTATATAAGGACCCAAGGGTCCGATCCAACTGGAAATATTCAAAGATAAATGGTGCTGAATTCAAAATGTATGGAGGGGGTTTGGAGAAGCATGGCACCGCTAAATTTGCGTGTGCAGAAGGGCCGTATATTATGGGATTATAGCAAAAATATGATTTTAGTTGGTCAAATAAGACACAACAAGCTGAGAGAGAATGATTAATAAAGGAACACGAATACATTTATATTAGCCACGTGCTTCAGCTGACGGAGATAATGGGCTGGTATTTCATACAATTGGCCTAATGGTGAATATTGTGTTGTGAGGCCCATTTTAATACCTAATTGATCCTCTTCCAAATCTTTATTTGCAATTAGGTACTTAACTCAATTAATTGCAAATAGGAATAATGATAACATTAAATCCTTAATTCCATATAAGGATTCGTTTTCTTTATTACTCAATTCCATAAATGTTTTAGGCCTGAAATTATCCTTTATGAATATTCTTGAATCTTTTCCTAAAATAAATTTTAGGAAAAATAGACCTTAATTTCCAAATAATTGTTCTCATAATTATTTTAAGCCAAAATTTCATAATTAATCTCTATATATTATTCAAACTTAAGAATCTAAAAATTTGGGATGTTACACATTCCATTTTATAAGGAAAAAAAATATAAAAAACAATAGTTTAACATTTAATTAAATTGCATTACTCTTTAGTTTATTAATTTGAAAAACCAAAAATCAATTTCCCCTTGTTTTTATTGCATTTACATGACATTTAGATTATTTAGGAATTAATAAAAGGCTTCTCGAGAAGAGAAAATTTAGGTTTGCCTATACATAATTCTTGATTAATTTTTGATTGTGGACCTCAAGGCTAACAACAAAAGGCCCCATCACCAGAGTCCACATTACGTGATAGTCGGTTACGTGCTTCTTACGTGCTATTCGGCAAAACGCACAGTTTGGTTTAGTGGGGAAAGCTGAGCCATTGGAACTTTACAATCTGGGATATTGAGAAGCAGACATGTGGCATTTTCACTGATATTATTTCCCACGAAAGCAGCAGAGAAGTGTAGAAAACCAAAATACCATGAATAATAGAGGAGGATCTAATTGAGCGGGAAATTGAAAATCTTCGACTTTGCAGATTCCTAGAAGTCGATCACGTGGGCGACGGATTGGAACGTCGACTCTGGAGCGGGCAGGGATGTGATTGGTTGGTTGCCAAAGAAGCTGGAACGGCAGAGGATTCAATCAAAAGGGCATAGAAAGCAGAACGCTATACGCGAGCACCCTGATGCACCACATTCTTTACTGGACTCAGCAATGCAATGGTAATATCAGTGAAGATGCCACGTGTCTGCTTCTCAATATCCCAGATTGTAAAGTTCCAATGGCTTAGCTTTCCCCACTAAATCAAACTGTGAGTTTTGCCGAATAGCACGTAAGAAGCACGTAACCGACTAGCACGTAATGAGGACTCCCATCACCATGCCTCCCACTTTTTGCATGCACAGTGATTTTTTATTTTTTATTTAAATGGTTGGGGGTGTGTTACACCCCCAACGTCTTGTATAAAAATAATTTTCTACTCTCTTTTTTTTTCATGCTCCCCCAACTTGAATCATGATTCACTATCAATCTTATAATCTATTATTTCTTCCACAACCCCCCTTATAATAATATTAAATGTGTTATGCGCTACTCTTCATAGAACAATTCAGGCAGCAATTTTCAATAAGGCAACCATCATTCATCAAAGTTTATGAATGAGTTGACATGTGTTGGCCATATGCTTTTCATTTTGCACCCTTGGTTATGTAATAGTTGTACGTTGTTCCCGTCCTCACGGGTGAAATGCCACCCATCTCAAAATATACACACACGCACACACTCTTACTTAATTTTTTTTTTACTCCCATACAGAGTAATCACTTGATAAATTTTAATTATTAATATCTCCTAAAATATTATTTAGTTCTAAATAAATTAGGATGTTATAACTTTCCCCTCCTAAATAAGAATTGTCCCTAAAATTCATCACCTTAACATAATACTTTCCTGTACTTCATCTTTATTTGGTTATCATAAATTTCTCCTTTACTATCTATTTCATCATCTTCCCTTATTACTTTGAATAATCCACAACTACATAGAGGTTACCTCATTCTCATGCTAATTGCTCAACTAAAGTCATAAAGAATCCTTAATGGACCATTTTATGATCCCCTAGAACTATTTTTGTAGGTATATCCAAAAATATTGAAGTACCATTTCTCTCACTCTTCCTTATCTTAAAGAGAACTTAATTTAAACTTAATTTGGTATCTATTACAAATCTAAAACTATTGGGATTCAACCACACAGTGGAAGAAATTTATCAAAATAAATTTCAAATCCCAATGGAGGATCTATCAATGGCGTTTAAATTAGAGTAGTCAAAATGGTACCTTTCGTATGCATCTTGTTCGATCACTAGGAGCCAACTCTATGAACCAGCTCCCTCTACTGGTATCCACATGAACAGAACTCCAACTCAGGCAGCGTGCTATCTTTCGTATGCGTCTTGTCGATCACTAGGAGTCAACTATACGAACTAGCTCCCTTTACCGATATCCACACGAACAGAACTCTAACATAGGCAGCGTGCTAGCGCCTCTAACATTTTTCTCTCTATATTCTCTATGGTTTTCTCTTTTGTTCAGCCTTTATAATGCGTCTTGCCCACTATCTTATAGGGTTTTCAAAAACCATAATGGGCCGCATTAAATATTCAAAATCAATCTTAATTAATTTTGAAATTTGAATTGGATTAAAATAATATTAATTAAATCATGTCCAATAAATCTAATCTAATCTATTTATTTAATCCGAATTAAAAGCTAGCTGATTTAATTTGATTTATTTTATCTTCATAAATTAAATCTGAGATATGATATCTATCTATTTAATTAAATCTGAGATACCATATCTCAATTCAAATTAAATCTGAGATATGATATCTATTTATTAAATTTGAGATATGATGTATATCTATTTAATTAAATCTAAGATATGATATCTCAATTCAAATTAAATATGATATATGATATCTCAATTAGTTTTAGTTATTTAATTTATCAAATAAATTAAATACAAAAAAAAATTACATAATAATAATAATATTATTTTTGAATTTATATATATATATATATATCCATTCTCCTTAGATTAAATGTTGTATTCATTAAATCTTAGACATATCTTAGATTCAACGAATCTGGACATTATATCTTGTGTTAGGCTATTCTTGTGTGCGACCGTGTAGGCCCACATGAAATTGACAGAGGGCCAACACTGTACTAGCCCACAAGTCGTAAGTGGCTTCTTGCAAGGCATTACGACTACCCAATTCATATGAATATCAATGATATGATGCAACCTATCATACAACCATGCCACGTCCCTTTTGTCACGTGATAATTTGGTCAAGGATGAAGCATGGATAGTGTCATCCACTTAGGGGTGGAAACAGGCCAGGCCAGACCAGGCCTGCCCCTTAACAGGCCAGACCTGTTATACAGGGAAGTGGCCTGAGCCTGGCCTGTGGCCTGTTACAGGCTTATATTTTGGCCTGAGCCTGGCCTGTAACAAGCCTGAGCCTGGCCTGTGGCCTGTTAAGAGGCCTGTGTTTTTAAAAATCCTGTACTGAGGCTAACAGGCCGAAAATAGGCCTCCTGTTTACAGGCCAAAAACAGGCCTCTTGTAAACAGTGAACACAGGCCTCCTGTAAACAGGCCGAACACAGGCCTACCTTAAACAGGCCAAAAATAGGCCTACTTTGCAACATCACTTCAAAAATATTATTAAGTCAAACAAAAGCTACCAAATTATAGCAATAAAAAGGATATTAATATGTTTATAGGTTTCTATTAGATTAGCAAAATAACAGAATAGCAGCTATGGATGGGACTTGATTATCAAGAAATCAATGAGGAATCATTTCATACACACGAACCTTGAATTGTCTCTGTACAGGGCACATTTTTCAAATCTCAAGTGTCATGGAGGAAGATACTAAGAAATTTGAGAAAAGGTTTTGGGTTTATGAACAAATAAAGATATTTAGACTTCAGATCCATGAACAATTCCTTCTGGGGCCAAAGGAGTTGTAATTTTTGAGTTGAAATCATAAAATAGTTATCTATTCTTGTGAGGACATTACAGATTTTGCAAAAATGCAACCCAGAAATACAAGCACCGAGGCACAACTCATCAATTCACAACACAGAATAATATAGAACAGACACGTAATAGGTTTAAGGAACATTCATCAATTCTACAACACAATCAGCCTCACTCATCAATTTACAATTTCTATCACACACACACACATATTTGAACAGATCTCAAGTTTTTCTGTCTGAACATATTCATACTTGTTTGTATCTTAGCTAGGATGGATCTCAAATAAACCCCTAAAACTCTGTGTATCAGTGCTTCATGTTGATACAACATCCTTAAAAAACCAGAAAAAAGCTGGACAATTTGATGGAATCAATTAAACCCAAAGATGTCTCAAGAACCAACAACGGATGCTATAGAAATCAAGCTTAATTAACAAATGAACAAGCACAGCGAGGCACCACCAATGGAAAAGTAAAAGAAAGAAAGAATAAAATCATCAAACTGTGTACCTCTTTCACTCTTTATTTAATTATCTATGGAATATGAAAACCAACAGCTCTTAAGCCTCGTAAAGTGAAGTTATAGCATATCAAGTGAGCGAGAATAAAATAATGTTAGTAACAGATATGAACACGAGAATTCTAGCGGAAAACAAAGACCGAGACTTATTTTTAGTCTCAAGAATCGAGCTGCGAGTGTCAATGAATTTTTACAGCTCCAAATACATCAAATTATTATTATTTTTCTTTTGTAGTAACTAGTAATGGGTAAAAATAGATTACTCTTTAGGTGGATGGAGCTGTACATGCCTTTTCTAACTTCAATGTTAGTTCTTTGGCAACCTCAGAATGCAAAATAATTCCACCAGTGAAGTTTTGAGAAACAGCAGCTCTGATAAATGACCATATAAATTCCCGCAGAGCAATGTTGCTAATACTATAGTGCTTAACATACTCCTTCCAAATTTGATGAACTGAGACAAGTTTTTCTCGCAAAAATGCAAGCCGAGAAACGAGGAGTAGATAAATTATCAACTTATCATTTAAGAAAATCAAGTCAACATATTGAAATTAACCAAGTATTGTTCAATTACTATCTCAAGCAATAAATTTATCTGCTTATGGTTCTTGATTCCACTACCATTAGCTAACACAAAAGTTAGCAATGCACATGATCGCATTATATAACTACAATCTAAAATATATAGATTATTTTATTATTGGAATATAAAAAATAATAATAAAGGGAAACCATTTTGAGGAAATAAACATGAAATGGAATGACTTATCAACCTTAGACCCTTTACAAGACAAAGGCATGAGTGGGAAATAAAATTATTGACTGACAGCAAAAAGATGACAACCATTGTTCATAAAGACTGAACAAATGTGGTTTTCCAATTGACCTCATGTTACTGAGCATAAGCTTTAAAGCCCATATGGTGAATGCTTGTCAGATGCATTTCCTCTGGGAGTATTTACCGTCAAGTTAAACTATCATAAAGCACTACTAAAGAGATCCTCCAAAAGAAAAGAATCACTACTCTGCAAAAATCAACCACTACCCACTGTCGAGAAGCGAAGAACAGAGATTTACCAACAGAACCAAAGAACAGACAGAGACAGAGGTTGAGAGTGACATCCCTGCCGTCGCTCGAAGAAGCTCGCCGGACTGGATCAAGATCTGGATCGTTCAGGGTGAGGCCGCCGTTGCTCGTAGAAGCTCGCCGGACTAGATCGAGATCTAGATCGTTTAGGATGAGGCCGCCGTCACTCACAGAAGCTCGCTAGACTGGATCGAGAACAAGCCGACGGTGAGGTCGCAGAAGCTCAAAATCGTTTAGGGTTAGTGGGTTACACACTGTCGAGGGGGAAATGGAAATTGGAACGCAAAATGTGTGTATGTGGGGCTTCTTTTGAGGCAGATATATTTTTTTAAAAAAATTATATAATTACATTTTTGCCCTCCTTAACAGGTCGGCCTGATAGGCTTTTCAGGCCTACTCAGAGGCCTGAGCCTGGCCTGTTAAGGCAAACAGCCTGAAATTAGGCCTTGGCCTGGCCGTTAGCCTCGACAGCCAAGCCCGATCGAGCTTTTAGCAGGCCAGGCCACAGGCCCCTGGCCTTTTTCCACCCCTAGTCATCCTCCTGTTCATGACCATTACTTTCTCGATTCTTGAGTAGTCTAACAATTGAAATGAAAACTCCTTATTATCGTAGTATGGCCATACATTTCTCAGACTTACTCATTGAGGGGCCCCAGTAATATCTCTCTACAAATATGAGGGATAAATCCCATTTGACCATTCTCATTCCTCTGCATGAAAACTACTAATCTCGATTGAAGCTTTTATCATCACTTGGTCAAAGGTGACTTTTGACTAGGTCAAAGATTAGCGACTTTCATGTAGGAATCCATGATGATCTCAGGTCAAAGGGCATTATGACATGGTTCTACAATGAGATAAGCTTATGACTTAATCCATACAGCTTTTTCATAGTGGGTCGGTCCAGCACCTTATACTCTTATAAGTGCCTAAGACTTTGATTTGTATCTCCATACCTTATCAAAGTCATACTGGTCTTATTATTTCATCTTTGCTCCCGCATAGATGACCGACTAGGGACATTTAGGACAATCTTTATCATACATCCAAGGATACAGTTACATAATAAACATGCAAATGATATGATAACAAAATGGAGAAATACTTTAAATAACAATAATGTTTAAAGTACAATGATTGGCCCCTAAGGTATAATTTCCAACAATCACAATCACAATTTTAAGATCATAAATCCCTATGTTACCCAAATTTAATCTAGTATCTATTATGATATCTCACCTCAATGACAATCTTAAGATAATAAATCCCTAAGTTACCCTTAACACCACTCACTCTAACAAGGTGTTTTTCTTCAAGCTTTTCGTTATATATTCAAGTAGGGGGGGGAATTTGCATGTCTGTCGATATATTTGAAAAGAATTCGATTTATATATACGAATATCATGCTTCACACTCCTTTTAAAAAAAGAAGCTTGTATTATTCAACATGATGATACATTCATAGACAATATTATGTAAAAGCCATAAAATGATAATACTTATAATATATGAATTTGCTAAGTTGGATATGTATGAAAGATATATTTAAACTCTCTGTGCAAATTTTTTTTTTTTTTTTGAAAGTAGCATGGAAGGAAAGTAATTAAACAATTTTGAAATTCAGAAAAACATAAATTTCAAGGTTTTTGTTTTCCAAAGGGTAAACCACAGTTTAAAATATCTTTTTATTTTGTCAACACATAAAAAACATCTATCTCTTGAACGAGATCTTGAACACTTCATGAAAAAAAATAAAATATTCGAACTTGATCAAATCATCAAGTAAATTCTTAACAATAACAATAACTTAATTTCGCAAAATATGTCAAAAACTCAATGTAATAAAAAGGTACTTTCCCGCATACTTTAATTACAAAAATATAATTTATCAAAATTCTCCTTAGAGAAAGTAGATTTTGAAACTAACGAAAAGACTTCATAATATTCTTGTGTTTATATTCCAAATTCTTAACGAAACTATATTTATCACAAGTTATATCTCCATATTTACCAGGCATCCTAATGAATATCATTTTCAACCTTCTATCGAATTTCTTTCTTAAGGCTCTATTATACTTAATAAATCCTTCAATAAATTAATGCGTTCCTCTAATAATAGTCCTTTTTCATTATCCATCATAAGCTTCCGTACAAACATTTATCCCTTTTGTATTAGCATCGATACTAATCAACACAAACCTCCTACCTTATCAAACTAAATCCATCAAGTCTCATCGTTAACTAATCTAGGCCAGTTTCAAATTTCCTTGCTAAAATTCACTACATACTCATATACATGATCAAAACTTACACACTATAATTTCTAACAACAATTATATTTTGTCCTCAATTAAAATCCCGTTCTTGCCTCTTAGTGATTATACATATCACTCTATTACTATTAGCAACCATTCTCCACAATAAACTCCCAATGGTATTTCTTTCCAATTCATTTTCACAAATCAATTCCTTTTCTCCATGTAGTGAATACAAATCCATTTAAAACTCTTTCTTCCTTAAAAGAAACAATCAATTATAGCATTAGATAGCTACCCTAATATTTTATTATATTTGACGTGTTGTAAAGAAGTAATTTGATCCCTTAAAATTACCATTCATAACTTTCAACGCTACTATCAAACTCTTCCTCAACAATTGTCATTTATATATCCTCAATTTCTAATAGCAAACATACTTATGCGATAATCTAATAATTTTCTCAATTCAAGCCTACAAATCAGACCATCTTAAAAATTTCCACAAGACAAATGTAGGCATAAATACATGAATCAACTAATAATCTGTCCCCTCACATTTTCCAAATTTGAATGTAATAAATAAATATTAATTTACTTTATCATCAAATCCATGCCTCACACTCTATAACCGTTTAAGTATGCTTATACTTTGGATTTTACTCGTTATCATTGCTTAATACCCATAAAACCTCAAAACGTGATATTTTGTTTACTTAGAATATCTCATGTCGTTTTCACACTTTTTAATTTCCTATTGACATCATGGTTCTCAATTACTAACTCTATCATCAGAACTCTCAAGTTATAACTATTTCTTTTATTAACCATTCTTGAAGATTTCAAATAGTAGGGTAAAATTTATTATATGCTTCCATCATTTCCTCAGCCTCTTCCGATATCCAATATTTATCTAGATTATAGTACATATCTTTTCTACGAAAGATATACCTGGATATTCTAACTCAACTTTAACTTATCCTTATTTAATAACCTTTTTCACATTCGCTTCACATCCTGAAGGTACAAGGAGACTTGACAACCCCAAACCTTTAACTATGAATTCCTATTTGTACAAGTTTTTCTTGCTTATGTTTAAGAAGTTCCTCTTCCTTTATATTAGACCTCAATACAATATGATAATAATGACAAAGGATTTTTCCTTTATTAAATTAGTTACCACACTTCAATTAATAGATTGTGTCATTCAGTTTACCACCTCCAATTATACGGTAATAATTTTACACTTTTGATAAATAATACAACTAACCCTAAAAAAATTTCCTTTAATCTCTCCACATTACCCAACTTCCAATGAGAAGGGCCTATCTCCAAATATCGGGCAACTTTGCATATTCTCCAAAACTCTGGTAATCATTGTTTCGATAGCTTTCTTTATCTAACTATTCCTGTCTTTGCATCCACTTATCTACATTTGATATTAACTACCTCAATTATCTAAAAATAATTTATCATGATCTTAGGGCACAAGTCGGTTATTCTAAATTTGTAAACTTGTTATTCTTTCTTACTCTTTCTCCCCTCCTAAGGACAAAACCTCAATTAGATAGCATAACAAGGTTATGGCCTCTAATTTAACTAAGGACAAAACTTACTTAATAACCTCAAATATTAAATCAAGATCATGTGTTCAATTTCATAGCACTACTACAAAAAAGCATATTAACGTCCTAAATTAAAGGCAATTAACATCCTGTTTCAGAAGGATGTCTGACCAGGGGTAGTTGTAAAATAAGATATAAGGCGTCCCTATGATTAATTCAGGACGCCTTTTTAAAGGCGTCCTGAATAAAAAATCGAACGCCTTAAAAAGGCGTCCCGAATAAAAAATTAGGACGCCTTACATAAGGCGTCCTGAATAAAAAATCAGGACGCCTTATTGTTTTTTTTAAAAAAAATTAAACCGCAAACCCGAAGGCTTGCCGCGCGTGGGGGAAGAACCGCAAAGGACTCACGAAACTAGAACAAAAAACAGAGAGAGAGAGAGACGATGCAGATTAAGAGGTTTTGTGTGCCCTAAATATGATCTGGAACAACACAACAACAGATTTGGAACAACAAAATAGCAAAACAGCAGATCTGGAACAACAAAACAGCAGATCTGGAACAACAAAACAGTAGATCTGGAACAACAAAACAGCAGATCTGGAACAACAAATATGGAACAACAAAACAGATCTGTGGCCGCCGTCGTGGAAGGAACTGTGTGCCCTAAATATGCATTAAGAGGTTCGAGAAGGAAGAGCCGTAAGGAAGATCGATTAGCTCGAAAAATTTAAAAAAAAAAAGAGGCGTAGATCCGAACCTGAACACAGAGAATTGACGGTGGCTGAGAAGATTGCAGCAGTTGGCAGAGGTGGCATGTGTGTGGGAGATCGATTGTGTAGAAAGAGGAGAGGAGAGGACGAGGCGTGAGATTAGTGGAAGAGGAGAGGAGTTTTAGCGCCGTGTGTGGGAGATCGATTGTGTAGCCCACCGTGAGAGATCGAATAGCTAGTCCGACGATAAATACAAAAATAATATTTTTGGCGTCCTGAAATTTGATTCAGGACGCCACAAATAATATTTTAACAAATACCCTAGCGCCAAAATCTTTTAAAAAATTACCTAGGCGTCAAAAAATTTCCCTTTTAGGCATCTTAATTATATATTTTTTGATTTCTTTGATTTGATTAGTATTATTTTCGATTTCTTTGATTTGATTAATAATATTATTTTCAATTTCTTTGATTGATTAGTAAAAGTTTCAATTTCTTTGATTTGATTTGATTATTTTCAATTTCTTTGACTTGTTTAGTAAAAGTTTCGATTTCTTTGATTTGATTAGTATTATTTTCAATTTCTTTGATTTGATTTGATTATTTTCAATTTCTTTCATTTGATTAGTAAAAGTTTTGATTTCTTTGATTTGATTTGTATTATTTTCGATTTCTTTGATTTGATTTGATTATTTTCAATTTCTTTGATTTGATTAGTAAAAGTTTTGATTTCTTTGATTTGATTAGTATTATTTTCAATTTCTTTGATTTGATTTGGTTATTTTCAATTTCTTTCATTTGATTAGTAAAAGTTTCGATTTCTTTGATTTGATTAGTATTATTTTTGATTTCTTTGATTTGATTTGATTATTTTCAATTTCTTTGATTTGATTAGTAAAAGTTATGCCCAGAGAAAGTTAAGGCTATTATCAAGCATGAGAAATATTTCAAAATATCTTAGGAAATATCCAAAAAGATGGGATCAGATAAAAGAATAATATTTAATTTGATTGGTCAGATTAGACTGCTACACTTAACTAAATGATGGATAATAATTAAAAAAAAAAAGAAGGATGCAACTTAATTTCAACTTGGAATTGTATTATTCATAATTATTAGATTATTCAAATTCGTAGGTGGGGCAGGCACAATCTCAGCAGCCTAACAAAACAAGGCCATAGTCTGAGAATATTTGTATGTGCATACATTGAGAATTATTGTTATAAACTTATAATCATGGAGATCGAGAGTAATTAATTTCACATGATTTGGTTAATTATTTCTGTTCGGATCTGCTTATTTAGCCACATTGTACATGATTCATTCTTTTCTTTTTTAATATTATTATTGGTTTGGTCTTAAGTGTGTACCCGTGAGTTTAAACTGTTCAAAATAAGAAAAAATTTCAATTTTGGTCCTGATTGAATTTTTAGGACGTCAAAAAAATTTTTAACACCCAAAAATTTATCAATATGTGCCAAAAAATCTATTTTAGGAGTCCTAAATATATTTTAGGACTCCTAAAATTCCATTTTGGTGTCCTAATTGATTTTCAGCACGCCAAAAAAATTCCCGACACCAAAAAATTCATCAATATGCACCAAAAAATTCATTTTAGGAGTCCTAAATATATTTCAGGACTTCTAAAAAAAAAATTCTTGGCGCCAAAAAATTCATCAATATGCGCCAAAAAAATTCATTTTAGAAGTCCTAAATATATTTCAGGACTCCTAAAATTCCATTTTGGCGTCCCGATTGGTTTTCGGACGCCAAAAAATTCTTATCGCCAAAAAATTCCTCAATATGCGTCAAAAAATTCATTTTAGGAGTCCTAAATATATTTCGGACTCCTAAAATTCCATTTTGGAGTCCTGATTGATTTTTAAAAAAATTCAAAAAATTTTATGGAGTCCTAAATATATTTTAGGACTCCTAAAATTCCATTTTGGCGTCCGATTGATTTTTAGGACACCAAAAAAATTCCTGGCGCCAAAAAATTCATCAATATACGCCAAAAAAAATTCATTTTAGGAGTCCTAAATTAATTTTAGGACTCATAAAATTCAATTTTGGCGTCCCGATGTTATTTTCGGACGCCTAAGGCTCAAGATTCAGCTAAATAATTACGGAAATGCCACCGCCTATACTTTTTACTTCTTTTTTTTTTAAAATAAGGACGGCTTTTAGGGAAATAATATCCACTTTTTGTAGTAGTGTAGGAAAAAGATAGTAAAGACAAAACTAACTGTGTCAGAAATTTGCGAAACTTAACCATAGCACTGCCTAATGTGAAAGTAGAGTTGGGCTCAAGCTGACAATGAAATATCTAACTCATGAAGATAGATTTGATTACCCAAACTATGAGCTGTAGGGTTTTCCATACAATCCAATTAGGAACTTAAAAGATAGTACTAGAATTCAAAATGGCACCGAGCATTGATATAGGTGTAATACTATATCACTAGCATATAGATCTAATAAAACTTAATATTATTTAATTGAGATTTACCATTATATATCATAACTATTCCTCGATTGCATCAACTGGATGCAAATTTTTTTATTTCCGATCAGTTGAATATTTGGGTTAACCCATCTCTCCTCTCCTATGATAAATACCACAAGGATGCTAGGCAAACTAAATAAGTAACCAAACAAATTTTCAAACTAAATAAAGGGAAGAACACATATTATGATATTTATTTTACTGTGACCTCTAAAATATTTTAAGAAAACAAACAATTAAACAATCCAGCAAAAGAGCCACGGATTGTTTGGCTCTGATACCAAAAATGTAACACTCCAATTCAAATGATCCCATACTTAACCAAATCATTTCAAAAGTGGCTGATAAGCTAGATGTTAAACATCCAAATCGTCATTTCTAAATAATTGGTTTACCAAAAATCCATATTATATTCAAAATAAATCTCAAGAATTTATTAGAGTTACAAATTAAAAATGCAGATGTCTTAGGGTCATGACAAATAACAAATAACATAATATAAGCTCTAGGAGTACAAAAGAGCCTTTTAGGAACACTCCATAGGTGTCATCCCTTGTACCCTACTAGAACCATCACATGAAAAGTGTTAATATAGGATAAGATTCCACATCTCAGTAACTACTGAAATTTTCTATCATATACAAACAAATTACATGTGACAAAAAGCATAAGCTGATTATGTATATGTATATGTATATGTATATGTATATGTATATGTATATGTATGTCTATGTATGTATGTATGTACTAAAATCCTCATACAAAATTATTTCAAATTTATTCATCATTGTCAGTCTATACTTTCATCATATAATGTACTATACAAGTATGTAATATGCAATATACAGCCTTCCTTATAATACCATCCATCCTTATTCCGTTGACTGGAGCCATATGTTAACATATATATAGTCCAACAGAAATCTATCCATTTGACTAGATTGACCAAAGCTTACTAGTTCTCAAGATATACCCGGCCAAAAATATAGAATTTAAGGCTAGATTATGACTCCCTTCCTTAAAAAAATACAACTAAGGAGATTTCACATGTCCCACAACTGCAATGCAATCCCGGCTAAAGGAAAATACGAAAGAAAGGGTCCTGACAAATATCATTCACTGTGCTCCGAGTGGTGGTCTAATACAAAGTAAGAGCTCATTATACAAATTCTTCCTTACTCCAACCTATTACAAATTCAAGCCAACATAAATCATGCTTTCATTTATGTCAAATATAATCACATATTTAAACATACCAACACAAGACAATACACCGTTATTATTTCTGAAATTTGTAAAACTAAAATGTCATTTCTAAAATTCGGACTAAATTATCATTTCTAAATTTGGACTAAACTGTTATTGTAAAATTCGTAAGACTAAACTGTCATTTCTAAAATTCATAAAACTAGCCAATCATTTTCAGTTTCTATTATTAATAAATTAATATGTTAATAATATATATTATAAAAAGGGACCTAGCCTATCATTTTCAGTGTCTATTATTAATAAATTAATATGTTAATAATATATATTATAAAAAGGGCCATGAATCTCACGGTAAAACCCAAGTATAAAGGAGAATATTTAGAATTATCTATTATTCCCTAACTTACAGGTCATCACAAAAAATTACTCAAATCTTTCAATGAAAGTCTTCTAACACTCCTAAATCACGCCCTCCTCTGACCGAAACTGAAATGGTGAGAGTGACACACACTCCATTTATTCAAGTATAAAGGAGATTATTTAGAATTATCTATTATTCCCTAACTTACAGGTCATCACAAAAAATTACTCAAATCTTTCAATGAAAGTCTTCTAACACTCCTAAATCTCGCCCTCCTCTGACCGAAACTGAAATGGTGAGAGTGTGGGTTTAGGGGGTATTTATACATTACACCCCCCTATTATATTATTATGCCTCCCACTGTTTCAATTTCAATGCAGTGGGAGACGCCATGCCTCCCACTTTTTTCATGCACAGTGATATTTTTTCCCCTTTTAAATGGTTGGAGGTGTGTTCTTACACCCCCAACGTCTTGTATATAAAAAGAAAATTTATATAAATAATTTTCTACTCTCTCTCCCCCTCTCTCTCTGGCACGCTCCCCGAACTTGAATCATGATTCACTATCAATCTTATAATCTATTATTTCTTCTACAACCCCTCTTATAACATATTAAATGCGTCATGCACCACTTTTCATAAAACAAGTGAGGCAGCAATTTTCAATAAAGCACCACTATTCATCAAAGTGTATGAATGAGTTGGCCATTTTGAGAAAAAAATCTGAATGAGTTGACAGGTGTTGGCTATATGCTTTTCATTTTGGACTCTTAGTTATCTAACAGTAGTACGTTGTTCCCGTCCTCACATCTGAGACGCCAACCATCTCAAAATATTTTACACACACACACATACTCTTAAAAAAAATTTACTCCCATACTGAGTAAATCACCTGATAAATTTCAATTATTAATCTCCCCTAAAATACTACTTAGTCCTAAATAAATTGAGATGTCACATGTGTGGCTGTGGGTGTAAATTGAACTTGCAAATTTCTTTTTGTTGTTGCTGCGTGCATGGTATGCGCTGGACATCTAAGAAGATAACAATTAGATTGGGGCTAATAATTTGTGGTCAAACAGATTGTTCGGGTGAAAGATGCCCATGGGATATTTGCTAAACGATATAGAATAGGAATTTGATTGGATTTTACTGTACACCCAAACAAAAAGAAGGAAAAAGAAAGTTTTGGAGTGTTCTTCCAATTAGGACTTTGGAGAAAAGGTAGTCATAGCATTGGAATGTGTGCTACTTTAAGTGTGAAAGCCATGTTTTGAGTGTGGGCACCATTCTTCATTGGTTCTTTCCAAGGAGCTAAACTTGAAATTTTTATATGGTAGTTGCGGTTGATATGAGAAAAGAAAGGAACTTTATGAAATTGAGGAATAGAAATTGGTAGTGACTTATTGATTAAATCAATGTACCTAAGGTAATTGGGAGTAAATCATAATGGACATAAATTTATATGATTTTGATATTATAATTGAAAAGTGAAGTTGCTTCTTTAGGACTGGAGAAAATTTATAGGCTAAGTGTTGGAAATTAAGTGAGTTTAGTTGCTTATGCTAAGCAAAGAGTTGGTAAAATGAGTTCAAGTATGATAAATACATTGGTTGAGAAAGTATTTATTCAAGGTAGTGAATGATTGATGTGAAAACTATGCTTATGTATTTGAAGAAACCTTAAAATGTATACAATAGTATTTATTTAAGGTAGAGAATGATTGATGTGAAAACCAGTCACACTGTTGGTTTTCAGGGTGTGACACAAGTATATCCAAACTTATTGAGTCACTTGGATCCTTAACTAGCATTGAAACTTTAGATTTTAAGGGTTGCCAAAATCTTGTTGGTGTTCCCCATACCATTAACAAATTGAAACTTCTGAAAGTTCTTGATATCTCTGGTTGCTCAACTTTGTCCAAATTACCAAAAAAACCTTGTTGAAAATGAAGCCTTGGAAAAGCTTGATGCAGGTGGAACGAGTATTGCACAAGTACCTCCTTTTATTTGTTATTTAAAATAATTAAACACACTGGCATTTCTTGGATGCAAAATGCCAACTTCCAACACAAGGATCTTGTCAAGGAAAAAAATGTTTTCAGAAACATTCATTTACTAAGGGCATACCATTTCCTTCTTATATCTTCAATATTGAATCACTGACGCAATTATATTTGAGTTGCATAGTTTATATTCCTCCGCACTATAGACTAGGTCTTACATTTAGAACCAGAGCTAGTACTACTTTAACAAAATATGAGCTTAACTACTAAATAAAGTTTCATGCTTGACCGTCGAAGAAATAATAGGGGTTTTAATTATAATTCTCTGGCAATTTTTCTTCATCTTTTTCAAATATCAGATTATAAGTCCTTCCCTTATCACACTCAACATCTCCTCTGCTCATGCCCTGTTCTTCACAGGTCCCTTATTTGCTTTATAAGATTATCCTTAATTTTTTTTTTCAAAATGCTTAAATCATTTTTATAAAATAAATTAACTTTCAATAATTCAAGAGGTAACTTTGGTCGATCAATTATTATTTATTAATACATACGTAGTTTGTAATTTGGAGAAATATCTCTATAGAAGGGAAAAAAATCATAAAACAATTCAGAGAAGACTCCAAGTCGTTAGGCCAGTCTGACTTGTCTTTGGTGATAAGGTGTAATACCCTAAAAATCATGTTTAGCATAACCATTATATTTTAATAAATGGCACCTATTAAAATAGGTGAATATGTGATCTCAAAAATATTATAGCTTATCTAATTTAATTTGGGAAATTTTCTCCTAGAATTAAATAAACCAAAAAGATCCAATTTTTTGAATCTTCAAATAGGGATCATAGTATACCCTGTAATTAGTATTTTAATCATGAATAAAGTCATAAAAGGGTATGAAAAGGATTAAGATGGTTAAAGAACATTAAAATAAATTAAGAGGCAATTAAATTTATATCAATTAAGTTAATTTCATAAATATTCATAATTAATCTAGGAACCCATCATACTTTTACAATTAGGCATAATAAACACTATATTAAGGATAATAACTTGGATTAAATTATCATTGCCTAAGGTTAATTAATAGGGGGTGAAATTCACAATAATAAAGGAATAAAAGATTAGACAATAATATAAGATAGAAGCACATGTGATATAAGATAAAAATCTCCCAAAGTAAGTAGGGTATCTTTACATAAATAAAGGGGTAAGATTTGATTTAATAAAGCTAAAACCTATGGTCATGATTAATTTCACAATTAAAGCTAAAATTCTTGAAATTAATTATGGACCAATGAAAGGCTTTGCACATGAGATAAAAAAACACAAATTCAAGAGTGAATTGAAGAGAGAGGGAGCGGTTTTAGTTTGACTAGGGGAGGAAGAAAAGTTGGAAAAATCTAAGATATTATCTAAATTAATTCCCATGGAGTAATTAAAGTCAAAATAGCCTTGTTGGAGCCATGAGAGCCAAGCTTTCTAAAATAATATCTTAAATAATTAATCCAATAAAGATGAGATAATATTTTCCTAATTAAACACTAATTTTCATGATCAATTAATCAATCAATTAATTATTATCAAAAACAATTAAGGGAGAAGGTTTTAATTCAAACAAATCTACATATTAACATTGAGATAAAATATCACCATGATTTTTACCCAACTTATGCATTTGATTTCAAGATGGTAAAAACAATTAGAGACATCTAAATATAAGCCATAATTTTTGAAATTCATAAGCTAATGGGAGGCTTGGATAGATTTTGTAATTAACACCCAAATGTGTTATTGTTTAAATTGGCAACCCACTATAAAGGTTCATCTAGTTGCAAAGGACATTTAGGAGCTAACTAGAGTCACTAGTGAGTCATGAAAATAATCCCCAAGGCCTTCATGAAAGAAAACTTGGAGGAGAAGCAAAGTTGTAAAAATATATAGATATTTTATTAATTAAAGCACATGGAAATTAATGCATGGAATTCTTGGAAGTTGAAGATCAAAGTAGCGAAATTCTGCTAAAATTTACGGTTAGAAGTTTTTCTGGAGTCAGTCAGAAAAAGTCTATGATTTTATGTAGAAGATGGGGTTATAAAATTCTGAAAATTTTTCATGGTTAAATTATACATATAGAGGTTTTCAAAAATTCATAGAACATATCATTTTGAATTTTGTGCAAGAAGATAAAAATTCTTGAATAAAGGCTACGTTTTTCTGGAATTTTTTCTGGGAAAGGTATGAACACGTGAAAACTGGGAATTGTTCTTAAGTTCTAGGTAAAACTTAGTATTTTTCGTCAAAAATAGACATCCCAAGGATTCCGGAGAATTTTACGGATCCTCGTTTCGATATTTCTAGAATTAATTATGAATTTTCAAAGTTAGCGAAAATTCTGCCCCAAAATGTTGAAACCAGCGTTTTTTTAGAAATAAAAGGGATATAATTAGAATAACAAATCCACCAGGATAAAAAGGG
Source organism: Acacia acuminata (assembly GCA_019022655.1). NCBI lineage: Eukaryota > Viridiplantae > Streptophyta > Magnoliopsida > Fabales > Fabaceae > Acacia > Acacia acuminata. The sequence continues at coordinate 257,693 of JAFJYI010000267.1, read as the reverse complement.
TCGGTAGTGGTTAAAATATCTCCTAAGATATTATTTACGAGGTAATAATGCGATAATACTATTATAGGATATCCGGGAAAAATCGGGAGACGTACCAATCAGGCAAGCGTACCGCTATCCGAACGGACTAAGGTACGGATACGTACTGTAACACTGACTCTGATGCTTATTGTATGCTTATATGTGATAGATACTTTCATAAAGACATGGATGAGACTCTGTCTTGGACATGCACCGTGACTAAGTTTATGGGGCTTAGATCACTACTTATACATTTAACTTTATACACAGGTTATGGTTTTGATAATACCGTTACAGTTTTCCTAGCGTTGAGGACACGAAGGCCATCGTGGCACTGAAGTGTGCAGATTATTGATGTTGTGTGAAAAAAAAGATACTGTTACTGTTGTGTGATTTTTGCTGTAATGTCATGAATATCTGTCATACATATATTATCATATTTAAGCATCAGGTTAACCGTTACCTGAGGTCCGATGGGTATTGGACCTCAGCTCTTACCATAGCTTCGGGATCCGGAGAACCGAGGACCGAAGACAAAAGTAAGCAGAGTAAACAGCATGCGTGAAGACCTGACCGGAGATTTTTAGGATCTGTATGTACCGTTATAATACCCGATAAATGTACTGTTCTTTATGAACAGATAGATACGCCATAGTTAATAATATATTAATTACTCACTCTTTTACTTGCTCCGATGCTCTACTCTGATGGAAAAAAAAAATTAGTTTGCTTTTGAAAATGGGGTGTTACATAAGGAGCATGGAAGGAACAATGAGCATAGAAAATAAGTTATAGTTAGAAGTTGTTATTTCCTTAGTTTCACATTCATTATTCCAAGTCTTCGACATATGCAAGACACTACAAAAAAAAGCAGTTTTTGCGGCGGAATTTTTCCTCGCAAAAGAGCTAATTTTCGTCGCAAAACTGATTTGCGGCGGAATTTGCGAAAAAAATCGTCCACGCAAACTAATTTACCGTCGCAAAAATGCATATTTTCGTCGCAAAATTTGGATTTAGCGACGGAACACTTTTCCTCACAAATATTGAAATTTGCGAGGGAAAACTCAATCCCTCGCAAATTTTGCGAGGGAACAAGCTCCTCGCAAAATGAAAATTTTGCGAGGGAACTTGTTCCCTCGCAAATTTTGAAAATTTGCGAGGGATCAAATCCTCGCAAATTTGAACTTTTGCGAGGGAACATGTTCCCTCGCAAAATTCCAACATTTTGCGAGGGATCTTGTTCCTCGCAAAATTTTTCATTTTGCGAGGGAATCAATATTCCCTCGCAAAAATGTGGGGTTTTGCGAGGGAAATATGTTTCCATCGCAAATCCCCAATTAATTTTAAAAAAAAAAAATGATTTTAAAAATTTAATTAATTTCATAAAAATATTAAAAATTAGAAAATAAAAAGATTTATATATGATAAAAATATATTGTAACAATCATAAGAGTTTGCATAGAAATAACAAAATATTACAAAGTATAATGTTTCAACCAAAATAAACTAAAAAAAAGTCTAAACTCAAGTAGCTAGCCTGGTCAGATCACCTCCGCATCGCCATCACCATCAGGAGGCGGCCCCGTACCCTTGTCGTAAATATACATACATGTTCCTTTCATATGCTTGATATAGTTTACATCTTTTCTGTAAATCAAATATTTTGACAAGAACAAGTATCACAAAAAAAGAAGACATTTTTCCTAGAAAATATTTCTCCCATTGACGAAGCTGCAAAAACAATCCAGAAAACCACATGCTTAACTTAATAATTTTCAGGGTCTTCCAAGCACAACATACACAATCATCATGATGAATAACATGGCTGGTAGCTCCTCTAAGCTTCAAGGAGGCTTCTTGCCACACCACATTCGCTCATTATGTTTGAAGAACATGCAAAATCATGCTTCCAGATCACTTCCAGCCTCTATTTAAAACAAACTTCAAATGAAGATCTTGAACTCTAATGATGTCAATAGTCCTTAATTATTGATGATAGAAGACAATGGCAGTTGTATGTTAATGGCAGCAGCAACTGAATCAAAAATAGGAAAAGTTATTAGTTTTTAGGAAAACTTCTCCGGCGGAGACAATGGGAGAAATTATATAACCTTTTCACCTCCTATAGGATGCAAGTTAAATGTTTGTAGGGGGCGCTGATTAGTCACATTTATCCATCATCTCATGCAGAATCATTGAGGCCATCAGTACGTTGCCTTTCTTCAAATGAAGGGCAGCAAGCAAACTGTAGTTTGCATTGCTTGAATACCTCTGCTTTGTAACAGAATCAACCACAAACTTGTGAGCTTCCTCATATATTTTTGATCTGAAGTAAGCCTTAATTATTGCAGCATTAGATGCAATACAAGGTTCAATACCCCTCCAAATCATTCTATCAAGAAATTCCAATACTAAATCAAAATGGCCACGCTTACATAGGTAGTTAATAAATATATCACATGTACTAGCATCTGTTAAACCATAGTCCTTTTCTATAGCTTCAAGCATTTGGGTAGCTTCAGCAAATCTTTCATTTGTGCATAAACAACTCATCACCATATTATAACTAGTTATATTTGGAGCACAACCGTTTTGCTTCATCTCTTTTAACAATTTCCATGCCCTTTCACAATCCATTCTTCTACAAAACTCCCTAATCAAGACAATATAATGATTCACCTTTCTCCCTGCAGTCACTATCACAAACTCAGCAATATCAAATGAACCAGAAACGCAAAACATTTCTATCAATGACCAGACACCCGAAGTTTGACATGAACCTCCAACCTCATTTAAGACAGACATTACTTTCTTTGTAGATTCCATAAGAGAAGCCTTGTGCAAGCTTGTATTTAGCAAAAACCCAAATGCTTTTTGTTCCAAGTGCACACATTTAAGGTTAAATTCTTTCAACATGAGAAACATTGCCTCATAACTTTCCAATCACCCACAATTATCAATAACCAGGCTACATATATGCGTATCATGACCAAATTCAGGACGAGAAGCCCTAAGCCAATCAAAGAATCGCAATGCAGACACCTTTTAACATATACATTCATGGCAATGTGTTAGGAATGCATCATTATCCAACCCTATTCTCTACAGGTGGGTTGTTATTGAAAAATTTATCCTAACAGTAGCCATAAACAAACATATTGAACAAGAAAATCAGAATTAAAAAGCAACGCAATGAGACTACAGAGAAAGCATGTCGGCTCGGTTAACTAAATGGCAAAATTAAATTAAATTATGAGGAACAACAATGGCATTAACCTTAACATTTTAAACAAACATGGGCATAAGACTTCTGACCAAAATGAAAAACAATGAAGAAATAAATGCAAGCTTGTAGGCAAAATGAACAAGAAAATCAGAATCAAAACGCAACGCATAACAAAACTAGGCCTACAGGCCAAAAACATATATATGTGGATCCAGGAAACAGAGTATGAAGAAAATTTTTCAGTGCAATTGGCAAAGCAAACAGAGTAGCGAGCAACAAATTCATATGAGGAAAATAAAAATAGAGCTGAGATAGAAACTAACAGAGTTAAGGGAAGACTGTAGCATAGTATAGGTGATTGCATCTACACAAGGGTAAGGCGCGATGAAGGAACCTTGAACAGAGAGGAACAGAAATCATGATTTGTGCGGGCATAATTCTGGGTTGTTCTCTTTTATTTGAGCTCACGCATGGAGAAGCAAATGCTTTATTTAAAGGGAAACTGACAAAAAAAGAATTAGACTGACTCACGAGAACTGATAGATAAAACACACTCCCTCGGTCTCGATCAACGGACGGCAACGGTGGTTTTGTTGTTGACGACGGCGGACTAAGGAGGAGGGGAGGAACGTTCGCAACTCGTGTTCTCTCGATGGTCCTAGCTAGGCTGAGTTTGTTTGAGGATTGGAGGAAATAGAGCTAGCGCGGGTATGATTTTTTTTATGACTCTTGGTTTGCTTATTTTAATATATATATTAATATACTATTTTGCGAGGGAATATAGTTTCCCTCGCAAAATGTACGAATTTTTGCGAGGGAAATGAAATTCCCTCGCAAAATGCAAAATTTTGCGAGGGACCAAATTTTCCCTCGCAAAATGTGGCATTTTGCGAGGGAAATTATATTCCCTCGCAAATTTGTGAACATTTTGCGAGGGAATCATCGTTCCCTCGCAAAGTTTGTGGACATTGCAAAAAATTGGGGGAAAATATCCCGCCCAATTTTTTTCGCGATTTTGCGAGGGAACAGATGTTCCCTCGCAAAATCTGCCGATTTTGCGAGGGAAGAGAGTTCCTCGCAAAATTTGCGGACATATGCAAGAGTCGATCTAGAAGATTTTGATTTTAAAGTTGCAAGTTGTAACGTTGACGGTTGTGGTGCTGGCAAAATTACGTAAAACATAGCCTTGATGTCGATCTAGAAGATTTTGATTTTAAATTGCAATTAACGGTTGATGAAGTTCCCGTTCAAACATAGTTGGTTTTTCTACCTCAGAAAAATATTATTTCAAACTAGTTAAAAAAAATATATTATAAATTCTGTAATGTTATCTATTATTTCAAATTAATAATTAACAATTTTAAATAAATTCGAATTCAGTTTGTAGAATATTTTAATAAATATGTTTATTTATTATTAGCTGATGTCAAATTCAATTATTATTATGTAAAGAAAATTTATTGATAAATAATAACAAATCAATAATCAATTAGCTTTAAGAATATGTACAAGAAAAATAAAGCATAATTATTTGAGATAAAATAAAATAATGCATTACAGTTATTGTTTGACAAATCTTATTAATTTCATACGTCGCTAATGACATATTATATGGAAAAAATGTGGTTATACAAGTCAAGTCATGAGGGAAGGAGCATGGAATGAAGAATGAGGACACTTTCTTTTACTATTCCTTTCGTTTCACTATCTGCCAAACACACGTGATAATGTGGAGCCTACCTTAAAAAACTATAAAAAGAATCAATATTATGTTTTAATATTTAATAAGCCTATCTCATCCACACATTTTCCGCCAATCGCCCTCTTCACTCTCCCAAATAAGTAGAGACTTTAGCTCTCTTCCGATCCCTTATTGCAGAAAAAGACAGAGGAAAAGAAGAAGAAGAACAAAAGAGGAAGATATAAAAAGAAACAGAGAGAAATTACCAGAAACTTAATTGCAAGAAAATTCTACTTTCAACCATCTAATACCACCATCAGGAAGGTAAACACTTGAACCTTGTGTGTGTGTGTGTATTTGGTTGTATGAACCTTGTATATATTAAGCATTAGAGTTTAAAAACTTAACTTATAGTTGTATGTCCAAGTTAGTATCTTATACACTTCACTTTCTCTTTTTTCTACTTTCTGGTCATCTCATTTTTAATTTGTTTTCCTTTAGAGCTAATGATATGGTTTAGCTGTAGTAGGTCGTCATATACTATTGGTGGTTGTAATTGGCTCAAATAATATTGATGGCAAGTGACCAAGAAGCATCTACCTCAAGTTCTTCCAACTCCAATTCAACGTTGAGAACCTACAAGTATGACATTTTCTTGAGTTTTAGGGGTGAAGACACTCGTTACGGCTTCACAAATCACTTGTATCACGCGTTAACAAGGAGTGGATTTAGTGTTTTTAGAGATGATAAAGAGCTTGAGAGAGGAGAAGTCATTTCAAAAGAACTCCTACAAGCAATTGAGGACTCTCATTTTGCAATTGTTGTTCTCTCCAAAAATTATGCCTCTTCTTCATGGTGTCTAGATGAACTCCAACATATTCTTTACTCAAGAGATAATTTGTGTCAACAAGTTTTTCCCATATTTTATGAGGTAGATCCATCTCATGTACGCCATCAAAGAAGAAGTTTTGCTAAAGCATTTAATCAGCATCGAAAGCTTGGAAGGGACAATAATGTCATTGAAAGTTGGAGAAATTCTCTCAAGAGAGTCGCTAACTTGTCTGGTTGGGATTGCCGGAGACGGTAAGTTGCTTTCTTATTGGGTAAAATTATGCAAGATATATTTTATACGTATAACATATATCTTGCTAGGTGCTAGGAACATAATTAGTTATAGGAATACGTTTGACATGTATGTTTTCTTATTTTAAAGATAAAAAGGTTTAATAATTAAAATGAACATTTTAGTCTTAATACCGAGTTATATACTTCATATTATAAGTGTCATGAAAACCTTTTATTGTTTACACACAGTTGTTCCTTCCTCTTCCTGTTTACCATTATTTTGTAAATGAACATTTAATACCTTTAAACTTTATAGAAAAAAGGGTATTGCAAATCCCTTTTTTAATACATTAGTTGACATTGATACTAGTCATATTCGGGTATTGTGAAATCAATAACTTTATACTGCTAGGTCTTTTTTCAATTAGGATATTAATTATTCTAATAAATTAAAACTTTAAATTTTTATGGTTAATTTTTTTTTGTTATATTCAAAACTTTTTGTCTTCAAACTAAACACTTCGCAACTAAAATTAAAGAACTCTCGTAAAATTAACAAAATGGAATAAGAATTGCATGTCTTGACTGTCTAGATTAAAATTGTTTCAATGTGATGATAATCCAAAAGAAAAAGAATGTTAATAATTGCAGACATTGAAGTAACAAATATTATAATTACAGATTGAGTTAAAAGTTATTTTTTTCCTGGGATTTGTATACAATATATCAATGATCATCCATATGTTGTTTTTAACTTATAGGCCTGAAGCAGAACTTATTGAAATGGTGGTTGAGGAGCTGTGGACCAAATTACGTTCCAGACTGCCAGCTTATAGTAGTGAAGAACTAATTGGAATTGACAAAAAAGTAAAGCAGCTGGAGCCTCTCTTGGAGATGGGTCTAAGTGATGTTCGATTTGTAGGAATATGGGGCTCATCTGGTGTGGGTAAGACAACAATTGCAAGGGCTGTTTTTGACAAATATCGCAGCCAATTTGAAATCAAATGCTTTCTTCACAATGTTAGGGCAACTTCAGAAAGAGATGGTGAGGTTCACTTACAAAGTAAACTTCTTTCACATCTCAAAATTAGAAGCATGGAAATTGAAGACACAGAAGAGGGGAAGAAAATAATCCCAAACCGTTTTAGGGATAAAAAAGTTTTACTTATCCTTGATGATGTTAGCCATACTAGTCATTTAGAAAATTTGGCTAATAGCCCCCATTGGTTTGGTTCTGGAAGTAGGGTGATCATAACAACTACGAATTTGGGCTTGTTGCGTAGAGCACATAAAGTATATGTATATGAGGTTAAATCTATGGACCAAGATGAATCCCTTCAACTCTTTTGGCAGAAAGCACTTCGAAGAAATGTAGCTAAGGAGGATCTTTGGAAGCTGTGCATCATCTCTAAAAGTGTTTGTGAATATGCTAGAGGCCTTCCTTTAGCTCTCTCTGTTTTAGGTTCCTTTTTTGGTGGTAGAAGTAGTGTGCTAGAATGGGAAGAAGCTTTGGATATGTTGAAGAAAGATCCACATAAAGATATTTTTGGGATACTTCAAATAAGTTTTCATGCGTTAACTGATATGGAACAAACAATATTTTTAGATATTGCTTGCTTATTAAACGGCAGGAGAAAAGAAGAAATAATACAAATATTGGAAAGTTGTGGTCTTAATGCAAAACTTGGAATAACAATGCTTCATGAAAAGTCTTTGCTAAAGGAATATAGCAGTTCTTTAGGGATGCATGATTTGCTAGAACAAATGGGTAGGAAAATTGTTGTAGATAAATCTTCAAACAATGTTGGAAATCGTTGTAGATTGTGGTCTAAGGAGGAGATTGATGAAGTTATGGAAAACAATTTGGTGAGTATTGATGTTATCTCTTTCTTGTATTAATTTAACTTATATCTGATTATTTTATCGTTAGTTAATTTTGATATATTTTCCTTGTTGCTAATATTGTTAATCTTCAAATGATGTTGCTAATATTGTTTATCAGGGCACGAAAGAAACACTAGGTGTGGTTTCATCCATACCTTGTGAGACACGTTGGCATCCTCAAGCCTTTTCAACATTACATAACCTTAGATTACTCATGGTATCATCAAGTGATTTCAACCTTGGTCATGGCCTCCAATGTCTTTCTCCTGCGTTGAAAGTACTTCACTGGACAAATTATGCCTTAGACTCTCTTCCTTCTAGAACCCGACTGCATAAACTTGTTGATCTTAAAATGCATCATAGCAAATTAAAGAAACTTTGGGATGAAAGCCTGGTACGATACCTTACGGATATGCTTTGATGTTATGGATATATAGTGTACGTAATTGATTATATAGTTATCACACTTTATTTTTCCACTGATTCTCGTATATTTGTTTGACTAGTGCTCGAAGAATCTGAGGTTTTTGGACTTGAGTTATTCCAAGAACTTGATTAAAACTCCTATTTTCTCTGAAATTCCAAATTTGGAGAGATTAGAACTTGAAGATTGTGCAGATCTTGTTTACCTTCATGCTTCGATTGGACAACACAAAAAGCTTCAAGTGTTGAATTTGAAAGGTTGCAAAAAACTTAGAGCCCTTTGTCCAGAAAAATTGGAAATGACTGCTCTGAAACAATTAATTCTTTGTGGGTGCACTCAACTAAAACGTCTCCCAGAATTTGGGGAAAGTATGAAAAATGTAGAAATGCTTGATGCTAAAGAGACATGTTTAGTGAAACTTCCTGAGTCACTTGGTTTATTAACCGGTCTCAAAGCTTTGAAATTAAGGGGTTGCAAAAATCTTGTCGCCGTTCCTCAAAGCATTCTCAATTTGAAACGTCTTAGAGATATTGATATATCTTACTGCTCAAAATTTGCTGGATTGCCAGAAAAGTTTAATGAATTGGAAGCCTTGGAGGAGCTTGATGCAAGTGAGACCGACATAACAGAAGTACCTTATTCCCTTGCTGGTTTAAAAAAAGTCAAGAAATTGTCACTTGGTGGGTGCAAAAGGTCAACGTCCAGGTCTTGGAGCTTGATGTTTTGGAGGCATTCAATTCATAAGGGCTTAACATTGCCTGCTTCAATTTTGAGGATGACATCACTAAGAGAATTAGATTTAAGCTACCGCAATATTGATGAGAGATCCATTCCAAATGACTTCAGTGGCTTGTCATCATTGTATTCATTAGATCTAAGTGGAAACAAGTTGAAGAATCTACCTGCTGGCTGCATATTTCATCTTTGGAATCTACAACTTCTTTGGTTGAATTCCTGTTCAGAACTTCGGTCGTTGCCACAGGCTCCTCCAAGTTTAAGGTTAATGGATGCAGGAGAGTGTGCTTCATTGGAAACAGTGACAGATGAACAATTACTGCATCTCTTTGCTTCAATTGATCAGGTATACACACACACACACACATATATATATATATCTGTATGTCGTTCTAGTATTCTATGTGTCGTTAAATAATATATACTATATAACTTGATACGTGAGTTCTTTTGGGTTTAGGCGGAAAAGCTGAGGGGAAATGAAACTTTCTCGATGACTATTCCAGGGAGTGAAATACCTTCATGGTTTGAGAATCAAATTGATCTTTGTCTGGATGTCAAAGGTGAAGCTTGTGTGATGATAGACATCCCTCCTTGCGAAGAAATGTTAGGAATTGGGTTGTGCATTGTGCTCGATGGTAAATTTTATTCTACTGATCCCAGCAAAAAAAAATTAATTTCGCCTAAGTGGTGGTTTGATTTTGCTGCAAAGGATCTAGTGTATGAGTTGACTTCGAATAATCCCCTACTGGCCCTACAAGGGAGTCCCGTGTTGGTGGCTCCATTGAAGGAGCATGCATATGAGAAAGAAATACAGTCAAGTCACCTATGGATCTTGTTTTGGAAACAAAGAGAGGAACTCAGCCAAAAGCTACAATTAAGCAAGTACAGTCAGATTCCCTTGAGATTTGATGGCTGTACTGGGAAACTGGATGCAAAAGTTTCAATCAAGTTAGGATGGCGTGTGATATGCAGAGGTGATTTTGAAAATAGCAGTAGCTCAACGAGTCAAAATCTCCTTCCAACATTGGAACTACACAAGTACCAAGTATGTCACTTTCATTATATTCTACTTAATTACTTATCTTTTCATTTTTATTTCAAAATAATCCCTCAAAACTCAATCTGTCCGTAATTATTAGACAAATTTTATGAAAAAATCATACATTCTCCCTTCACACCTAAATATACCACATTTTTTAAACTTATTTATTCGTATTAATGGAATTCTTGTTTACATTTATCGCTAACATTTAATGAGATGCCTTGATCTGTAGTCATGACTTTTTACTAAAGTGACAATTGAGCATTTAATTTTCACTATTAAAAAAAATTAATTATTAACTAGGAGTATTTTGGTCTAGGAGCAGTGAACATGGATAGGTTATTATAGTCAAAGGCCCAAAGTAAAGTGCACAAAAGTGTTCTACTATATGAAGGAGTAAATTAGATGGTTAAGTTAGTTACTACTCTAAAATATTTTTTCAACAGTATTTAGTATTCTACAATTATTTTTGGTATAATGTTGCCCAGAAAAATATTTTCTTGCAACACTCAACACCTGAAATAATCTTTTGTGTAACATTGTCCTTAAATTTTTAATTTTTAATTTTTTTAATTTTTTTTTTAATTTTTTTTTTTTTTTTTTTTGCACACGAGAAGAAAAAGGGAGGGAAACACAATGGAAAGAATACAATAATGGAAAACTTCAAAAAATAAATTTTTTTTCCTCTTATACTATTCTTCCTTTTATATTCTTTTTCCATCCAAATTAAGGTTTAAAGTGTTTTCTCAATAGCATTCAACATCTTAGGCTATTATTTGGTGCGATCTTGGTCATGAAATTTTAGAGGTTAAATAGTGTGGTACAGTTGGAATAAGAGGATATGAATACTATGTCGTTATTTGTTCAATGTAAGTAATAAAAACTAGTATTTTAAGAAAATTACACATTTTCTCATGTAGAACTAATTTATTTAATATTTTTAATTTATGTGAATTAATTAATTAATTATTTTTTATAGCTAAGACAGGAGGGAAGAGAGTAACAAAATAACAACTTTTTTGGTGTGAATTTCCAAGTGCAAATATTATTTGGACATATATTTTTCCTGCATTCACTCCCTCCAATCTCTGGCTACTATAGTCTATAAATATATAGAAGAAAATTTCCTGACTTACCTGTTAAGAAGACAGCAGTTAAGATTAGTTAACATCTGAAATTTGATTTACTATATCTTTTCACTTATTTCCTGCATTAATGTTCATCTTTTTTTATATATCTTTTCAACTTTCTAAACTTTAATTAAATTTTACTTATTTAATTTATGGTTAAGTTGATTTCAACATCCTAAATATCTTTTTCTGGAGCACTCAACATTTTAAATTAATTTTTAATATAATTTCAGCCTTAGAGTATTTTCTTAGTACACTAAGCACCCTAATATAATTTTTGATGTAATTTTACCCTTAAAATATTTTCTGAACAGCAATAAGCACCCTAAAAGTTTTTTTTTCTCTTTTCTATTAATTTTTCTCATCTAATATTTTCGTCTGATATTAAAATTATGTTTAAAAAAATGTCTTTTTATGTCTTCTAGCATACTTTTCTTTTCATTTCGACAAAGGATCAAGTTTAGCAATTTACACTTTCAATATTGGTTTTATATTAGTTTCAAATATAAGCAGACGATAATTTAATACATGTATGTACACATCTTTGAGATCTTTAGTAGGTAAATATATCAATTTAATAAGGCTTCAATCATTCAAAATAATATGAGTATATAAGAATTGAAAATGCTTGTTTAATTATATTATAAAATTTATAAAACGTGAGTTCTCAAATATAACTCTTTGTATAAACTGAATGAATGTGCGGCAAAATTAAAGTTGAAAAAAATGGAACAACTACGACAAGCTAACTTTGGTTTGTTATATTTAAAATTGGGAGCAGGCATCTGCTTTAATTTTGTGATTAGATTATGTTATTTGATGATTGTGCAGGGTGTCCGTACCCCAATGCTCCAACAGTTCATATCAAACGAAATATTCACGTTCCGCCCACTCCTGGACCCGCACCCGGAATCCGGTAGACCATTATTTACGTTTGCTGCCTCAGTTAAAACTGGAAATCAGGCGGCATGCGGCGGACTCATGAGAAATGATAGAGGACAATGGGTTATGGATTTGAAAAAGTCACTTGAACTTTACTTGGTAACGATGGCTGAAATTTTGGCAATCAAAACAGGTCTTCAAGTCTGTAAATGTATGAACCTGAACGAAATACAAGTGTTATCAGATTCGCTTGAAGCTGTCAACACTCTACTCAGGGATAGTGGTGACAGTCATCCTTACAGGACATTGATTGAAAAAACTAGACAGCTTTTATATGTTGAGAGGTCTGTGGAGATTCGTCATGCTGCTAGGGAAATATTAGTGTGTATGGATAAGCTTGCAATGGAGGCTCATTTTGAAGATCCTCAAGTAATTTTCATCTCTTAGGTGCAAGAGTGCTGTCAATATGAGTTTTGGATGGACATGAATTATGCTGAGGAGGAGGTTCCTTCAAGTAGTAGTACCTGATCCATTGGATAAACTTCAAGTTATGCTTGCCATATGTATGCGGCAAAAAAATTATTTACGTTTGTTGAGCCGAAAAGCATTGTACAAAAAGAAGCTGTTATTTCAATCATCAACTGGAAGAGATCACTTGGTTCGATGGAGGGGAGGGGAAGGGGGGATTTTAATGGAGGAGAGGGGATAAGAGGGATTTTAATATTACACTGTTTTTGGATTGATCAGAAGAGGGGAGGAGAGATTTTAATGTTACCCTTATTTGGTTCAGGAGGGGAGGGGAGGGAAATTTTTTACGTTGACAACTTTAACCTTATGTTATAAGAGTGATTTTAATGTTACTTTGTTTAGTTCAAAAGGCAGAGAAATTATTTTCACATGAACAACTTTGCTTATGTTATAAGTGATTTTTACTAAACTTTATTAAATGTATGATAACGTTTAATTATAAATAACATTTCTATGCCTTAAATTAAAATCAACATTTAATATATATTGTCCAGATCTGATTTTTTTTTTGGACTTTTTTGTAAAAAATAATTTTAATCGATAGAGAATCTAAGATAAAAATAATCTTTGAACTAACATCTTTTTAAAAGATGATTTTTTTTTTTCATTTAAAAATAATAATAATAAGACCTGACCCTATACTTTTATGTATTTCTTTCCAACTTCAATAGAGCAATGCCCAGCAAGGAGCACACATCATGATTTCATACCTGAAGCTATACCCAAGAACCGATTCACAAATTTTACATATCAAACTCTACCATCAACGTCTTTATTTTTCGCTGAATGCACTATTTATGGGACAATTTTTTTTAAAAAAAACCAAGAATGCTTGCTTTGACGTAAAGGGAAACCTGCGTCATTGGATGAATGGAATAACTACAAAATACATTTTCATGGAAGTTATACGACTCCCTGTACAGACACGAAGGGTGTAAAATAAAAAGAACAAATTTTGGATAAAAAAAAGGGCAACCCATTCCATTCACCAGGAAAATGGGTTTTAACTAGAAGCAGTACGTAAATGAGACGATATTTCACATGTAGGCTGCATGAGGAAAGCAAAGCGACCAACAACATTCACGGCCATCGAATGCAACTAATGCAGGTTCGACCCGATCAGCAGTGAGGGAAGGGCAAGTTATGCTGCCAAAACCAGGGAGTTGTGGGTGGATATAATGGTGGCGATGGTCGCGCCATGGACAAAGATCATGGTGATCTCGAGGCAGAGTAAAGAGAGGGAGGACAACATCACCTGAATCGAGGGTGAAAGAAGATCATAAAGAGAGGATTAAGGAAAATAATATCATAAATGTCTCATAATTTGTTAATGGTAGCTCTTCCATTTGTTAATGACTACTCTTTCATTTGTCATTAACAAATTATAACTTTTTACCTTATTTGGCACATTGGTATCAATTTTCCTAAAAAAATTTCTTACACTTGATTGATTAATTTTGTGCTGGCAAAACAGTGCACTGAGAAAACTGTGCTGATAATAAAATAATGGACAGTTTAGGTCCATCTAGCTATCAACAGCATAAATGGACAAAACATTTGAGTTTATCAATTGAAAAGGGAATATTAAATCTCGAGGTGACGTAGCCTTCAGATGTTTTCTGAATCTTGCAACTTAAAATGTATGTGATTAATCAATAGTAATGTTATTTTTAAAGCAAGTTGGTGTCAGTGTCGTATTTCTAGTCACTTAAGCGAGAGACTGGGGGTTTAAATTTCAATTTAACCATAAAATGAACTCATAACTAAGAAATAACAATCCATTATCCATTAATATCTATATTTGAAAAACCGTCATCCATTGATGTCAAGTCATGAACACTGTAATTTATCGGCTTCTGGTGTAATTATCATATGTTAATCCTAATCCACTTCAAGATTTCATCATTACGTATAACATTATAATAGAGTCAAGACCAACATAAATTGAATATCGTAGAAGGGGCTAGTCTTTTATAAAATGTCGAATCAATGTTTGAAAGGAGTGTCCATATTACTACTTGACAATGCTACATGTGTATAGCAAGGAAAAAAAAAAAAAAAACTACATGTTGAAAGCCCTATTAATGCTCCTCAACAATAATTAAGGAGGAAAAAGGATGAAAGAATTAAGGAAGATGACTAGGGTGTTTTAGAAGATAATATGCCCTATTAATTAACTTAACTAACTTCCTTAATCTCATTAAATCAAGTAAATATGTTTTATATTAAAGAGTGAGGAGTATATTATATCGTTAATTGAAATAAAAAATCAATTATCCCCCACTCCAGCAGCGTCATCTTTGGCGCAATCTATGGGCAAACCCAACACGAGAAGGCAATACGAATCACATAAAAAGCATGAGAAAACCAGAAAGGCAGATTGAAGCACATGAACAGGAAGGATAGCAGCAAAGGGGCACCAATTTAGCTATGTGAATATCGGTTATTTGAATATGAGATAGGGTTAAGTATCATTCTTGTCCTAAAGGTTTTCACCACGGAGCAATGGGTATCCGGAAGTTTTTTTAGGAGTAATTTTACTTTGGAAGTTTACAAAATGTAGTAATTTTGCCTATTTGTTAATTTTTTCCTAGCGCGAGGACACGATGGGACTTAGTGCAAACGTGGGTAACTTTACATGTTTAACGATATGCACATGACATCGAATGCTTGCCACCTCATCAATTAAAAGAGGGTAAGTATCATTTTTGTCTTGGAAGTTTTCATCCGAGATTTTGAATATAAATATCGTGGGTATCCGAAAAGTTTTTTCTTGTCCTAGCAATTTTACCCTAGAAATTTACAAAACGTAGCAATTTCGCCATGTCGTCCCTCAATGTTAAATTAGCTATAGACTGTTAAATAAGTCAAACAACATATATGTTATGCCACCTCATCATCCACATCATTGATGTAACACCCCAAATTTAATACACGAAAACTTGACCAAAATATTTGAAATACCTCCAATAGGGATGATCAATAATATCCAAATCATTAAATTACATAACCATTTCAAATAAAATTCATAATAAAAAGTCAAAATAATTTTCCAAAATATTTCGAGTTAAATACAATGCGGAAGTCTTAGGGTCGTGGCAAATAAAAAAAATGGCATAACATAAGTTGCAGGAGTATAAAAGAGCCTTCAAAGCTCACTCCATAGGTGCCTTCCCTTGCTCTCTACTAAAATGTTCACCTGAAAAATGTTAATATAGGATGAGATTTCACGTTTCAGTAACTACTGAAAGTTTTTACTGTACACAAGCAAATTATATATGACAAAAAGCAGGAGTTGATTACACACACACACACACACACACACACACACACACACACACACATATTTGTATATATCATAATTTCTCATACCAAATTCTTTTACAAAGGTAATCATCATAATGTCAAATTGTGAACTATACAATTATACAATATGCAATATGCAGTCTCCCTTATATCACTGTCCACCCTTATACCGCTGACTGGAGCCATAGGTTAACATCTAGTTCGACAGAAACATATTCATTTGACTGGAAAGTTTCAAGCTCACTAAAACCTAAGATACACCCGGCCAAAGGTATAGAGCTTAAGTATGGACTGTAGCTCCTCTCCTTAAAAATAACAACTAAAGAAGTGTCACGTGTCTCACAACTCTAATGTAATCCTGACCAGAGGAAGACATGGAAGATGGGGCCCTGACAAGTACCATCTAGTGTGCATCGAGTGGTGGCATAAATAAATCTTATAATTTAAGTTCCTCCTTACTCCAACTCATCATACATATAGCCGCCATGATAATTATGTTAATAAAATAAAATATATTAAGACACGCTCCATTTATATCAAATATCATAATAAGGTAAACCAAACATATCATAAAACCTCATTGGACCAATATGTCATTCTTGAAATTGGAAGGACTAAACTGTCATTTTGAAATTCAGGACTAAACTGTCATTTTTGAAATTCGGGACCAGACTGTCATTTCTAAAATTCGGGGGCAAAAGCATAATTTTTGCTAGGCACAAACTATAATTTTCATGGGCACAAGACTATAATTTTTGTGGGTACAAAGTCGTAATTTTTGTGGGTACAAAACTATAATATTCAGTTATAATAATAATAATAATATTATAATACATATACATATAAATCAGTCTTAAAAAAAATACAATTTATACACAATTCACAAGTATATGGAAGAATATTCAGAGTTACCAGTTACTCGCTAGTTCCCAAGTAATCACCAAAAAGCTACTACCAGTATCCTCAAATAATTATCTCTATGCTTTCCCTCTCTCCTTCTTTCTCTCATCTCTTTATTTTTCTCACACTCGGATTGTTCTGCCTGAATACATACCCGAAGGTGTGTATTTATAGTGGTTTGAGGAGGGGGTAAATAGGTGAAAATAGGGGGGTGAATATGGGGGAAAGGGTAAAGTTGGGCTTTTAACTTTCACAGCCGATGTAACACCCCAAATTTTGGAACAAAGAGTTTAGGAATATGATTGAGATAAGAAGGTTGCTAAACTTAAAGGAGTCTAAAGTTTTAAGCTTATCATGGTAAAAAGCTTAAGATAATTACTAAAGTTATTTTTGGACCTTGAAAATTTAGGGAGAAAATATAAAATATTATTTTGAGAATCTAGAAATTCTATGAAAGGAGTAGTTATGAAAAATTTGGGCTTACATAGTTTTAAAACTATTATTTAGAATTTAAGGCCTATTTTCCTTGAATTTTTTGTAAGAGAATAAACTTAAGGAAAATTTAGTAAAGGATAATTTATGGCCTAGAATAATTTCTAGAATTTATTTGACAATCTAGTAAAATGGTAATTTTACTATTCCAAGCCTGCAAATGAATTTGGGGAAATTCAAAGTTTAATTAGAAGAGTCAAGGATATGCCTAATCGGAATTTTAGAGAAAATAATTGTCGTAGTCTAATGGTCTAATATTAGAAAGAAAAGTAACATATAGGAAATAGTGGTATTCTACGTTGGAACTTAGTACATGCAGAACACCAACTTTCTCACTTCAACAATAACCATTTTGGACATATCCTATTCAGCCCAACCTATCCAGCGTCATTTTGATCATTCTTCATTCATTCTCAATTTGGACAGAAGCGCAAATATACTCCCTCACTTTTTTAATCTTGTAATATCCGGATAATTATCTATCCTTAATGCTATATTTTAGCAAATAATACCTATTTGTAAATAGCTGAATATGTGGTTTTAAAACCTTGTAGGATACTTATTCTATTGTCTAGGAAATTTCTAATGAAATTAGAGAGATTAAAGTGTCAAAAATCCCTAAATGCAATTATGGGCCATGAAATGCCTTGAAAATATTATGATAATCCCAAGAGGCAATAAAATATTTATTGAAAATTAGAAAGTATGTTGTCTCTAATTTTAGGAATTTTTGGGATTATTTCCCTTGAAAAATAATGAGGCAAAATTAAATATAATTTTGGGAGCATAAATTGCCCTATGATTTTTAATATTTTACATGGAGCATAAAATACCAATATCTAAAATAGTTGTGAGATAATGATTATTCCTAATTAAGAAAATTATCAACAATTAGAAAGTGATTAGTTAAGTAATTAATGGCTAATTGTTTAAGCCTCGAACAAGAGAATATTTAAGGTAGATTATGGAAAATCCTTTAATTAAGTGTTTATGGCTAATATTAGCATAAAGTGTGCTTGCTAATCAATTAGAAAAGATTAAGAAAAAATTGGTGAGATTAAGAACATGAAACCCCTAGATCCTAAAAGATTGCTAATCATGGGATTAAGGCTCTAATTAAGCTTCTAGCTAATTTAGATAAAAAAAAAAATAATAATAAAGGGAAGAGAAAACCAAAATTTGAGTGTGAAAAGGGTCGTAGGTTTTTCAAAAATAATATCATGATATTTTGTTAATTAAATAATAATATAATTAAGATATTTGTGGAAGAACAGGTTGGATAAATGAGAACCGATAGAAATTAAATCCTACCAGAAAACCGTGAACTAGGTTTCTTAGGTCGACATATTACAAACAAGTGAATTTTTGTCCGTAAGTCGGTGTTAGCGGAAGTCATTTCCGTAACGCGAGGGCGAATAAGGGATCATATGAAAAGATATTTTGTAAACAAAGGGCGGAGATAAGAAAAGTGAGAACCAATGGAAAATAAATCATAACTTGAAATCCTTGAACTAAGTAGAAAACAACTGGACATATTATGAATCGGTGAATTTTTGTCCCGAAGTTGATGTTACCCGTAATTTCTAGAATCGGCGTCTGTACGAAAATGTTCAACCAGACAACGGAATACCCTTAATGGGATCAAAAATTTAGTTAACTCAAATATTTCCGAAGAGGAAGAATAGAGCTTCGTGGCTGTGTTCCGGATTTTTGAGATTTTGCGGAATTACACCGAAACGGGAACTTTATCGGTAGAAGTTCATAAAGCACATGGGTGACATCACCTTGATGACATCATGATGAGGTAAGGAGATGTGTTGTATGGTGGAGATGATGCCTTGTGTCCAAGCTAGATCCAACGGTTGAGATTCGGTATGATAAAGCATGAATAGTGCACCAAAATCTTCTATAAATAGGTCTTCCCATTTCACTTCATTCCTCACCAATTCACAATTCCTAGAGAGAGGTTAGAGAGAAGTGAGAGCAAGGAGGAGCTCGGAAAAGGAGTAGCGAAGTCTTTGGGTAAGTTCTTCGGTCCCCTGGTCTTAAGCTTTGGTAGTTCCTTCGGTAGTTATAGTAGAAATGCTAGATTAATCTTTAATCTTCCAAGTTAGTTTAGATATCATGTTTTAGGGATAAATATGATATTTATTATTGGAGATAGAGATATGTCAAAATTTTGGAAGATTAGAGTTAAAGTAACGAAGTTACGCGAAATTCGTCGATTAAGGGAGTCGGGGGTAAAATGGTAATTTGGGGACTAGAATGTCTGGTATAATGTTGACCATTGATTAGAAACGTTATCATCCTTATAGGATATCTGTAATCACTTACCGCCGTATCCATTGTCAATCGTCTTACCGTTCCGTCAACGAAGGTACGTTCGCGTCTTGTAACACTAACTCGATGCTTATTGTATGCTTATATGTGATAGACTATTTCATAGAGTCATGGACAGGACTTTGTCTTGGGTCATGCACCGTGTCTAAGACTCTGTCTTAGTTCACTGTTTATACATTCAGCTTTGTTTATACGGGTTATAGTCTTAGTAATGCCGTTGAGTTTTCCTAGCGCCGAGGACATGAGGAGTCGTGTCGTGGCACCGGTTAGTGCAAACATGGTTGACCGTGCATGTCTTGTGTGCTATGTACTTGTTGTTGTGATTGACATTACATCTCGTGTGTGCTTATGTATTGTTGTAACCTTACACCCGCGTGTGCTATGTATTGGTTCATGCTTTGTAATGTTATGAATATCTGTCATACATATTTTGTCACACATAAGCATGAGGTTAACTACCCGAGATTACTTCGAGGTTGATGGGCATTGAACCTCGCCTCTTAACATAGTATCGGGGTCGGGAGGACCGAGGATCGAGGAGAAAGTCGCGGCACGCATAGGGACTCAAATTTGAAGACTTTCTTCTTTTGTTATTCACTTTTGAAAACACTCGGTGTAACGTACCGCTACCGTAATCGTCGGACTTACGGCATTTTGAATATAAATATCGATTACTCAATCGCTCCGATGCTCTACTCGATTGAAAAAAAATACTGCTTTTGAAAATGGGATGTTACAAATCTCATTAGGCCCATATACCCAAATCTATTCAGCTTCTTATTAATTATCTACCCTCTTCATTTCTTAAATTCCGTTCGGCCAGTACATAAGGGAATCACAGCTACTCCACTTTCGGATAGTTCACTCATATTTGGATAGAAGCATATACACACACACACCGACTCTCCTTAATTTAACGCCACCTCACACCCCCTCCCTCTTCTATATGTGACACCTAACCTCACCCACATGCATGCTCACTCATTAATCCACTTAATATTAGGACAGAACCCATTCAGTCCTTTAATTCTCTAATTTCCCATTCCTTCGGCGAGAGAAAGAAACAGAATAGAGAAAGAGAGTGAGACCGAGAGGTGAGATGGAGAAGTAGAAGAGGAAGAAGAGGTGAATCATTACATGCAAAGCTATCTTTAGACCAAGGTAAGTCCCTTAAACGTCAACCTACCTTCATTTCTTCCATCTGGTATTAAACCTGCTGATGGATTGATGCTGAAAGTGGTGAGCTAGAGAGAGAAAATGATGAATGAAATTATTTAACTAGAGAAATCAAGCTTAGTAATTGTAATAAGACTTGTACTATAGCTAGCTTCATCACATACATACTAATTTAGGGAGTTGAGGAAGTGGGATTGAATCTAGAAATTTCTGTTTAAAACTTTAAATGTTTAAGGAGTGCCACCGTTGGAAACTTTAAGAGGAATTTAGAAGTAATCAAATGTTAGGAAGGTTATGTGGGTGCGCAATGTTGGAGTGCGTGTAGGTTTAAATGTCTGGCCTGAAAGCTAAAGGACTCACAAAGTTATGTATAAGTAATATAAGTTATTAGAATATGCTTTTAAAGACTCCCTAAGATAATTGCTAAGCTGGAAGAATTTTGAAGAATTTGGGGATGTTGTATGTCTTAGTGAGTATACATGTATAAGGATAAAAGATTATCAATGATGACCTATCTCTATGAAAATTTATAGGGATTGACAATTCCTTGAGCTCAAGAAAAAAGTGTACCCAGAGGATTTTGGTAAGGGTATAGTTTCAGAAGGAGCAACGGGTGAGTGAATAGCGTCCCTAATTTTTATAAATTATATTTTTATTGTTGAACTTTTGTGTTTATTTCCATATTTAAAAGTATGATTTTGTGATGGAATATTTGTTGAAAGTAAATGAGTAAAGAATAGTGATTTTATTCGTTATTGTGTATTTTCTTCCAATTGTTTTTAAACATAATTCATGATTATGCGGTTAAATGGAAATGAGATTTTTGAGATATTTTTCATGAATTTTTTTTGAAATGAGCTTGGATTTTTGAAAGTTTATAAGTTAGAATGTATTATTTAAAAATAGAATATTTTTACTTGAGTTCTTGATGTTATAAAAGGATTTTATTGATTGATTGAATTTTAAGGAGAGTTCTGAAATATTGTTTGTGGAAGTTCATGCTGGAGAATTTGATTATGAAGTATGAGATAAAGTTGTTATTATCTTGAAAGAAGAATTTTTATTACTTTGATAAATTATCCCAAGCATGTTTGAAAATGTTTTGGAAAGGGCTAAATACGAGCGGTTACTAACAAAGAAGATCGTTAGTTCTTGGTGCACCATGGTTAACTTCGAGCTCGCTTGATTTTCATGAGATTCGTTCTCATGCTTGTTTCATGGTTTCATGGCCTTGAGTCATGCTTTGTTAGTTTACCCTCATGGACTGTGTGTCCATGCTTGTTTCATGGCCATGAGTCATGCTTGGTTAGTTTACCCTCGTGGACTGTGTGGCCACGCTTGTCATCCATTTTGTAAGAAGTTCTATGGAAAGATGAGGTTTGAGAATTATGTTTTAAATTGACTATATGAAATCAAAGGTTTTTATTTCGTACATGAAATTATCTTATTAACGATATTTTATATAGAATTTTATTTTTATTCCTGAACGTATGGTTTAGAAATTGAGATTTATTAGTATATTGCTATTGTCCAAAAGAGAAAGATGTTTAAATTATTTTACTTTTTTAATTTATTAAATTATAATAATGGGACGTTATTCACCGGAAAATTTTGTTTTGGTTCAGACAATACTGTCGACCATGTATCTCTTGCTGAGCGATGAAGGTCTCATTAATGATTTAAAGTTTGCCGACTCATTTTGAGGCGCTACTAGTTGATGTGATCATAGCCGTAGACTTTTGTGTTAATATTTAAAGTTAGATGTTCCATGTAATTTATAGGTAGGATCCTTGTATTTTGGAATGTATGTTTAAAAGATTAAGGCTTAAGGAATGTGAGTTCACTCATATTCTGTGCCGGTCACCCCTTTCGGTTTTGGGGCGTGATAGCCGACTATGTTTCTAATTGTGTGTGTGTGTGTGTTATTATAATATATTGTAATATTGATATATTATAATAATAATAAATGATGATGATGATGATTATTATTATTTATTGACATTAGAAAGTTTTACTCCTATACTAAATATTCTTGGTAAATTAATTACTATTAATCTATCCTATCATTTTTCTAAATAAACTTCAGGATGTTACAACTGAGCCCAATATGACATTGTGTTTCAATTGGGAACCATGTATAGGTAAAAGATTTGTCCCAATTGAAACACCACTCTCTCCAACCATTTCTTCAAGAAACCACCCACTATTGTCATGGTTTGCAATAGGGGATGGTAACATAGATCAATGTCTATAATGGTAAATACTATCACTATTGCTTTATTTTACTGAACCAATTTTCTGAGACAATACATATCTCGTTTTATGTTTCATTTGCTTAGATCATAAGTGATGCTTCATTTGGATTTTGCGATAGACCTTTTAGTCCCTTTGACCAGTTCGTTTTCACAAATTCCAGCCATCTTGAGCTCAATGTCTCAAGGATTTTCCTCTTTAACTCCAAGCTCGACCTTTCCAAGGTTGACTTCTTCCTCTGCACCATCGATTCCTGGCTCTGCGTCCTTCAACAACTCAAAGAAGATGAGATTTCCTGCGTTCTTTAGTCTGATCTTGTTGAGTCTATTTAAATCTTTAATTCTCTCAATACCGATGATTCATTCAACAAGATGAGATTGATCTCTCTCCATATTTTTTCTTTATGCTCATCGTGGTAGTCCTTAAGGATTTGAATCTATCAAATTCCCTCAATAAGGATTTGATCTTTTTCCATATTCATTTCTTTTTGCCCCTTAGTGATATGGATGACGAGGTGGCATGACATATGTGTTGTTTGACTGATTTAACAGTCTAACTTAATATTGAGGGACGACAAGACAAAACTGCTACATTTTGTAAATTTCCAGGATAAAATTGCTCATAAAAAAAACTTTTGGATACCCACTAGTCCTCGGAGAGAACTTCTAGGGCAAAAATGATACTTAAACCTATTTTAATTGATGGGTGGCAAGCATTAGGTGTCACGTGAGTATATCGGTTAAACTTAACGGTCAAAATTAACGGAGGGGAACAATTACTATGTTTTGTAAACTTCCTGGGGCAAAATTGCTCCTAAAAAAACTTCCGGATACCTACTACTTCTTAGCAAAAACTTCTTAAGCAAAAATGATACTTAACCCTATGAGGTATGCAGTAATAGGGCTATCTGCTAGTCTGATACTCCCTCCGGTTTTAAATATAAGATCCCACTGACTTTCTTTGGAGAGATTAGATAAGTTAAATAAATTACTTAATCAAAATATATGTTGTGTATTATTGGATTATAAATTAGTTTATAAGTTAAGTAATTTAATTTGAAGAAAAAATGATAAATATAATTACTCTAAAGTAATTTATTTAGCTTATGTAACACCCTAAATTTCATACTTCAAATCGTGTCGGTTGACACTTAGTTTTAGAAAAAGTGACAGAGTTTGAGGTGCTACAGCTTAGAGTAAAGCGGAAGGAGAGAGCATGTACTTACGTTTGGACAATGAGTATTTGATATAAAATGCCCAGGCATATGCTGATGTCTCGACATAAGCTGATATATTAAAAATAATCTCGAAGGAATATTCATGTGATACAACAATACAGAGCTTGTATAATTACAATTCTTATATGGTAACTATACAACCTTAAACCAAGCCTTAGGTAGACTAGGGGCAATGAACCTAACTCAGTTAATCAAACAATTTGGCCAGGCAGGTGTCTAGTGGAAGTCTCCTCGAATTCAAGGCGACTCACTGACTGAACCACATAGGCGAACCCTTTCTAGACACCAAATGGTTTGAAGTAACCTTATTAGATTCATGCCAGAAGGTAGGCTCTATTAAACTTCTTCCGGCATTTGCTTTGACTGGTGCCTCTTCACCTCTCTGTCCATCAGTGCCTCTTCACGGCTCTATCTACCGGTGCCTTCTCTGTTCCAGGTTCCTTTCCTGAACTTTAGTCAAATCTGAGATTCAATCGAATTGAATCTCAGGTAACAGTTAACCTCATATGAAAAGTATAAACAATGTATGTGTGACAAATGTTCATTACATTACAGCAATAACTAACACATAAGTACACAGCAGATGTAAGGTTTAACAACACAATAATACATAGCACACATCATATGTAAAGTCTTCCCTGTTTGCACTAACCAGTGCCACGATGACCCCTCGTGTCCTCAGCGCTAGGAAAACTTAACGGCATGATCAAGACTATAATCCGTATACAGCTGAATGTATAAACAGGTGATCTAACCCCATAACCTTAGTCACAGTGCCTGGCCCAAGACCTAGTCTTGTCTATCACTTCATGAATCATTCTATCACATACATGCATACAAGACACATCAGAGTTAAAGTTACTAGTACGCAAACGTACCTTTCACCGGGTAATTGTCAAACGCTTGACTTTTGAATTCGGCCCCGGACTTCCCGGATATCCTAACATATCACCATATTACTTAGAATAATATCCTAAGAGATATTTTCACCTCTACTAATCTCTCTACCCTTGGTGGATTTTTTATTTACAATTTTGCCCTTACATTTATTTAAAAACGCATTACTGGATTTTCTGGGCAGATTTTGCAGCAACTTTGGAAACTTATAATTAATTCTAGAAAAATTGAAACGAGGTTCCGTAAAATTTCTCATAACCCTTGGCATGTCTATTTTCAAGGAAAAATATTCCCAGAACCTAGGACACCAAGAATCATTTCCAGTTTAATGTTTTCTCAACGCTGCCCAGATTTTCGTTCAGAAAAATAGCTTAACTTTAAAAATTCATATCTCTTTGACCGGAGATCAAAACGTTACATATTTTATATATTTGAAAATCCCTACATGTCTAATTTATTCATATAAAATTTCATGATTTATGGGCTTCATCTTGTACATAAGATCATGGCCTTTATGACACTGACTCCAGAAATCTCTAACCGAACAATTTTCGCCAGAACTTCGCTACTTTGATCTTCAACCTTCAAGAATTTTGCTATACCATATTTTTCATCTAATTTAAGAAATAATAACATTTTTAACCATAAAAACATGATAATAAAATTGCTCTTGGAAATTTAAGATCAAAGCATAAACTAACTATGAATTTAAAAGCTAGAACTTCAAGAACTTACTTGCTATTGCTTCAACTCCTTCAAGAAGCTCCTCACTCTCTTTCACTCCTCTCTATATTCAGATTGCTACTTGATTTTTGGTGTGAAAATTTATGAAGGCCAATGCCCCTATTTATAGTAATTTGTTATGGCATCATGGTAAATTTTCCAACCTATCCACATGTGTGCAAAACTCTTGGCTCCAAGAATGGCATTGGTGGCTTCTCCCACTTCATGCATTCTCAAGCAAGCCTTGGTGTCTCAATTGGCACCATGTGTGAAAAACTTTTGGCTCCAAGAGTACATTGGTGGCCTTTCCACCTTCATGCATTCTCCAAGCATGCATTGGTGGCCTCTCCACCTTCATGCATCTTTTTGCTTTATTTTTCTATGGTCCACAATCATCCACACACAAGCCTTTGTTGCCTCTTGAATTTTCACTTAGGTTTAGTCTTTAATTAGCTTAACCTTTGGTCATTAATCCTAAAATGGTGTTTTAGGTGTTATTGAATTTATTTGATTGGTTACTATATTAATCATGATCATTAGTAATCATCTTTATGTTAATCTTGGCCCTTCATTAGCCATTGTCTTTAATTAGGGTCACACATCCCAATTTATGACTTTAAAACATGTTATTAATTATGGAAGTTCTATGAAATTAATCTAATTAATGTAGATTTAATTATCTACTAATTGTTGGCAATTTTCTTAAATTTGTTTAATTATTTTCTCACAAATTTTTGGTTTTCTATAGCCATTTATGCACCATGCATTTATTTAATAATCATAGGGTAACTTATAGTCCCTAAAATAGTATTGGATTTTTGCCTCTTTAATTTCCAAGGAAAATAATCAAATAAATTACTAAAATTAGGGACAACATACTTTCCTATTTTAAATAGGTATTAATTTTCCAAAATATAATATTCAGGAGAAATATAAATTTTGGGTATTACAGCTTATTTATTCTTTTCAAAAATATTAACTATGTAATACCCGGATAATTATCTATCTGGAATACTATATTTTAGCAAATAATACCTATTTGGAAATAGGTGAATATGTGGTTTTAAAACCTTGTAGGATACTTATTCTATTGTCTAGGGAAATTTCTAATGAAATTAGAGGGATTAAAGTGTCAAAATCCCTAATGCAATTATGGGCCATGAAATGACTGAAAATATTATGATAAATCCCAAGAGGCAATAAAATATTTATTGAAAATTAGAAAGCATGTTGTCTCTAATTTTAGGAATTTTTGGGATTATTTCCCTTGAAAAATAATGATGCAAAATTAAGTATAATTTTGGGAAGCATAAGTTGCCCCATGATTTTTAATATGATATGTGGGACATAAAATACCAATGTCAATGAAATAGTTGTGAGAAAATAATTAATCCAATTAAAGAAAATTGCCAATAATTAGTAGATAATTAAATCTACATTAACTAGATTTAATTTCATAAAGCTAAATCCAAAGGTCTAAATTAATTACATGAATTAAAGCCTAAATCCAAGTAGTAATTCATGAACCAATAAGGGTTAAAGGTATGGGTTATTGACACAAATCAAGAGTGTATTATGGGGAGAGGCCCACGATTACACTAAGGGAAAAGCAAAGAAGAATTAAAACAAAAATCTAGATATTATTTTAATTAACCACATGATGTAGTTAAAGTCAACAAATTAAAAGAAGGGGTTGTGACCTTATATTCAAATTAGCCTTGTTGGAACAATGAGAGTCAAGTATTCTATCTCAAGTAAATCAATAATTAGTCTTAATCCTTGTATAATTAAATTGACCAATGATAAATATTCTTAAATCTTCATAAAATTAATTGGATCAATGGGAGATTTAAAACATAGATTAATTGTAAGAGTTAATCTTGAACAAACACATATATCAAAGCTTGGGTTAAATATCACCTTGATTTTTACCCAACTTACATATTTAATTTCAAGATGATAAAGGGCAATTAGAGATATCTAATGAAGGCCATCATTTTCGAAAATTATGAACTAAATGAGACTTGGATAAATTTGATGATTTACACCTAAATGTCTCTTATTTAGTTAGTAACCAACTATCCCATTTGCATCTAGTTCCAAAGCCTAGTTAAGAGCCAACTAGTCTTATAAAAAGCTAGATATTCTTCTAAATCACACATGGTGAGAAATTGAGCCAACAATGCAAGGTCAAAGGGAGTAAAATGTGATGATTCATCCTCCCTTCTAGCCATAAATTTCAGCTCACACATAAGGAGGAGGAGAGGCCACATGTTTGTCTTTGTGTGTGGTGTGTGTGTGTACAAGAGGGAAGAGTGGGCTTGGTGAAGAGGTAGGAATTTTCCTATAAATAGAGGCATCACCCCTCTTCATTCTTCACACCAAACTCAACCAAATAGGTGAGTTTTAGAGAAGCAAGATTAGAGAGAAAATCATAGTGAGTGAGAGTCTTGAAGAAAGGAGGAGCAAAGTTCTTGGTAAGTCTTCTAGCTTTAACTTTCAAGTTCTTAGCTATTTTGTTATTTTGATCTTTAGATCTTCCAATATAGTTTTGATTTAATGTTTTTGAGATTAAATATGCCTTTATTTCAAAAATATGATAGAGAAAAATTCTTGGAAGTTGAAGATCAAAGTAGCGAAATTTTCGGTGAAATTGCTGAGCAAACAGTGAAAGAAATGCTAATATTTTATGTTGAAAATGAAGCCCATAAATCATGAAACTTTCCAGAAATAAATTAGATATGTAGGAGTTTCCGAATATATATAATATGTAGCGTTTTGATTCCTGTACAAAGAAATACAATCAGTTGAAGTTAGGCTATTTTTCTGGACGAAATTCTGGGCAACGTTGTGAAAAATGAAAACTGGGAATTGTTCATAAATTCTGGGTATACACAAGTATTTTTAATTGAAAATAGACATCCTAAGGATTCAGGGGAATTTTACAGATCCTCGTTTCGATGTTTTTAGATTTAATTATGATTTTGCGAAGTTAACCAAGAAATCTGCCCAGAAAATTCAGTATTGCGTTTTTAAATAAATGTAAGGGCAAAATTGTAAATAACAAATCCACCAAGGGTAGAGAGGTAAATAGAGGTGAAAATATCTCTTAGGATATTATTCTAAGTGATATGGTGATATGTTAGGATATCCGGAAGTCCGGGTCGATCAAAGAGTCGAACATATTGCTAACTACACGGTGAAAGGTACGTTCGCGTACTAGTAACTTTAATCGTCTATAACTTGTATGATCATATATGATTGAATGATTCATGAAGTGATGGACAAGACTAGGTCTTGGGTCATGCACTGTGACTAAGTTTATGGGGCTTAGATCACCTGTTTATACATTCAGTTTATACGGGTTATAGTCTTGATAATGTCGTTGAGTTTTCCTAGCGCTGAGGACACGATGAGTTGTCGTGGCACTGGTTAGTGCAAACGTGGATGACTTTACATGTGCTGTGTGCTATGTACTGTTGTTGTGTGGACATTACATCTGCTGTGTGCTTATGTATTGTTGTAACCTTACATCTGCTGTGTGCTATGTATGGTTGATGCTGATATGAAATGAACATCTGTCATATATTGTTATATCTCGCTATAGAGGTTAAGCGTTACTCGAGATTCAATCTGATTGAATCTCAGCTTTGACTAAAGTTCAGGGAAAGAACCAGGGTCTAAGATGACGACAGAGATGGAGCCGTGAAACGGCAACAGTAGACGGATCCGTGAGGAGGCACCGATAGACAAAGCCGTGTAGAGGCACCGGTCAAAGTAAATGCCGGAAGAGCGTAATCAGAGCAATTCATTCTGGCATAGATCTGACTAAGTTATCCCAAACCTTTTGGTGCCGAAGGCAGGGCTAGTCTGTGACATCCCAAAATTTGGAACTTGTGAGTTAAATATGATTTGGGATTATTTATGGAAAAATTTAGCCTTAGTGATGTTTAGAATTTATTTTTGGAATTTAAAGGCATATTTTTCCGAAAATTAAGAATAATTAGTTGGTGGTTGACTTTTAGCCTAAATATTTTAGAAAGAATATTTAAGGGCCTAAAATAAATTACTTAAGGAAGGAAGATTCATATTTAGGATTAAGGGATTAGAGTCTAAAACTTATCTCCACCCATTTTTATTTCCTTCAACTAGCGCATGACAACACAAAGACTTTTTCCTCTCCCAAAATCACGCCACCTTGCAAACTTCCTTCTCTAATTTCATGACACCTCATCTCACTTAATTCAGTTTCAGCCCAGCCCATCAATTCCTTGTTTCTCTTATTCGATTCATTCGGCAAGCATATTATAAGCCTCATTCTAGTTGAGAATTCTCATTTCCCATTAAGCTGAAAATAGAAAGAGAGCATCGGAGTGAGTCTGAAAATACAAAGCAAGAGAGAGAGAGGAGAGCGCACCGAGAGAGGAAGGAGCAGAAGTAAAAGCTGATCATTGCAAGCAAGATTGGTCTCTCGCTTAGGTGAGTCTTTGAGTCTCATCCTTGTAGCTTCCATATTTTCTGCACATGGGTTTGGTTCTGCATAATGGGTCTGTTTGGGAAACTGAATCAAAGGAAGTTTGAAGATTAAGTGATGCATGCATGTATTTAAAGGTTTTGATTAGTTGTTGATAAATCAGAATCAACTCAAGGTGACTTTTGAACCTCTTCGCATGTTGGTTTTTATGTTTCAAAGCTTTAGAAGTCAAGCTTTGGGTTCTGCATGCGTGCTCTGATTTAATGCCAAAAACAGAGAATGTTTAAAAGCTTTTGGTTGCATGCATTTGGTTCTAGATGGTTAACACGTGAAGCTGAACCTTACATGCACATGCTAATAATTTCTAATTGGTTATTGCTGCCATAAGAGCTTGTTGTTTCAATAGAAAAGCACTTGCACACAAAGAGCATAGGTTTTGCATTGATTCCACGTGTTTTATGGTTCTGTTTGGGAGCATCAACTGAACCTAAATATTTATTTAGAAGTGTTAGAACCCAGTTTTATAATGTGAAGGCTTAAGGAAGCCAAAATGAGTTGTTGAACATAAAAGAAGAAGTTGCTGCCATTTCTGGAAATTTAAGTTTTGCAGCAGAAACAGTATTGTTGCAGTAAGGAAAAAACCAGATTAGATGACCTCTGATGACCATGAAATTTTGTGTACACTTAGTACACATAATAAGGTTCAGTGTGAGCCAAAGAACACTTAACAATAAGGTGTATACAAGGTTTTATGAATTTTCTAAGATAGACAAGAAAACTGAACGAAAATGGTTTTTCAGAATTAGGCAGTGACACTCTTGGAAAAAACTGTAATAATTCAGACATTAAATTAGGTGACAATAATTTTTACTACAAACTAGACTAACAGGAGTTTAGGTAGAAATTTGAATCACCTCAATCGGAGCTTCCTAGACCCAGATATGAATTTCTAAACTTGGACATGAAATTCTGAAAATCCAGTTTTGCAGATTGAAGTTGTCCCTACATTTCGAAATTCTGGGAATGACTCAGTTATGTTTTGATTAGTGGATTATTTTTACTATGCAATATACTTACAGAACTTCGATTGGGAACTTGAACCACTTGATTCGGAGTTTTCTAGACCGAGATACGATTTTTCTAAGTTCCTAGAGGAATGGAAAGCTGAATTTCTGTCAAGTCTGAAATTGATCACGTTTTTTAGCAAATTATAGCTAGCCTTAACTTGGAAATTTTTGAATAAGGTTTGAAGGGCTAGAAAGTTAATTGTGGAAAGAATACATAATTAGGATAACCAACCGAAGAGAATAAAAAGCATAAGCATCATGGGTCAGTCTAGTAAGCATAATCTTAATATTGCTATTAAGATTAAATTAAGTAATGACCCATCTCAAAATATTATAGGATTTGGATACTTGTCTTGGCCAAACGATAAGCAATGCAAGAAGAACTCCGGTGAGAATAAGAGGTTGTGAAGATATCCGGTAGTAACTATAATCTCACATTCTTTGCATAGCTATATATGTTTTTGTATACCATATTGTATGTCCTTTCAGTATGGGGCCAAGACCACTCGTGGCTCGATTGAGCGGAAGGGCCGACCATGGGGCCAACTTCCGTGGCTGGCGGGGCCTAGTGCATTCAGTTATTTTTGGTTTTCGGTTTACCAAAAATGAATTTCCTAAACGCTAAGGTATTTGAAATCATTTTATGATTTACTTGTATTACAAGCCGCATTTGGTATGTAATACTTGTCGTTGAATTTGAATTGAATTTGAATGCTTTAGATCTTTGTGTGGACTACTTTGTTTGGTTGATTTACATATATTGCATATCTTTAGAATTTGAGATTAACTCCGTTACTCGGGATTCATTCATTTGAATCTCGAGCCTTCATTATATCTAGGCCGTGGGCAAACAAGTAAGCAAGGAGAAAGAGGCAAGGGCATAGAAATAGCCCGATTTTGAGAAGAAGGAGGTGTGAAGAGGTTGCGGATGAAACGTCTAGTTTCCTTTTTGTCTATGAATTTTATTATCCCCTTATGACTTAGATAATATTTTGAGATAGCTGTATGTGGCTACTGGGATGTATATATTTAACTAGATACTTTTGATCGTAGAAGTAGATAATATATATATGCTGCTAATGGTTGCTGCAGGGGCGGGCATGTATATAACAAGCCCAAATTATGGTGAATGTTTTGGTAGAGCTTTAGAGTAAATGGAGAAATAAGGAAACACTCTGATTGAATTTTAAGTATGGTGTAATTTTAATAAAAGATTGAACCACCGATAAAATCTTTCCAAATGTTTTAAGGGTATTAGAAAAGCCCAATTTTGAACTTTAAATATTATTTTGAACTCTCTTTATAAAAAGGGCTTTTACGGGTGGCATCCCCACCCTGATATCCTTGAATGCTTAGGGGATTTATATCAGAATGTATGTAGGATTGTAGTGGATCCACGGGGTCGCTACATCGCATTCTTAAATGAGATTCCCATGATATATAGGGATTATAACTTGAGGTTGATTAGCGCCTCTAATGAAGCATGGGTTGGTACAATCCTATACTATTTCCCTGGCAATAACTTTTGGAGAAGTAAAAAGAATCAAATTATGGACCAAGGCCCTTTTAGAATTTTGGAGTTCATTGAGCACATGAAGCAGCTTGTTAATGAACATGTTCAATGAATGTAATTTCGTTTTTATGAATTAAAATTCTAGTTGTTGATAAGATGAGTGCTTTATCAGGGAACTTTTGACTGACTTCTATCAGAGTTATGGAAACAGAAAGTAAGTCTCAGAATCGTAGCTCAATGGCATTAGAAATGGGCATATGTCCCTCGGTTTTAGGTTTAAATTCCCAGCAGTGTACGAAATTGTTGAACTCATGAGACAATGTATTTATAAGCTTATGAGATAAATGTAATGTTTTTTTTCTATGGAGTATAAATCTGGTTTATTGTGATTATGTATCTCTGTTGTTGAGGATTTTGTATCAAATTGATACTAATAGTAAATTCCTTCCATAAGTAGAAAAGGGGAAAATGGTCAAACTATGAGGTGAAAAAGGATGACCATTCGTCAACATGGAAAGGAATTAGTTTTATCCTCTACAACTGATTGTGGAAAATCAATAGGTGTAATGTTGCAGAGTAAACTTTTTCTCCTAGTATTGACAAGTCTCTCTTCTTTGCTATATTGTGGTTGTATTCAAAGATGAGAAGAGCAAGAACAAGAGGTAGAACTTTCAGGCGAATTCAAGAGCTTGAACGAGATATACCTGAGCAGGACATACCTGAACAAAATATGCCTGGATAGAATCAAATAAGGCAATTGTTTAGACTGATCATCGAACTCAGGGCTGAAATTCTTAAGGTAGGAATTAGACAGGATGAAGATCGAGAATGTACCCAAAAAAAAAATGAAGAGGAGTAGGGTGAAGCATCCTCTCACCCTGAGATTTTGAATTGTGAACCTAGGAATAGAAACAATACAGTATTGGGTGTCAAAATTCTTCAAACACCAGCCCCTTTATTCCATGGGGATCATGACTCACAAGTAGCAGAAGATTGGTTGCTGAGGATAGAGAAAAAATTTCAAGTCATGGAGTGCCCAGCTGAGAAGAAGGCATCAATGGCCATTTACAAGCTAGAAGACGATGCAGACCGTTGGTGGAAAGTTGATCTATTTCAATTATAAAAAGCTAGGACACTTTGACAGAGATTGCCCTCAGCTTGCTACAAAGAGTAGGCCTCAGAATCAAGGCAGGGTATTCACTATGACACATGAAAAAGCCAGAAATTCTTCTGAAATGATTCAAGGTACCATTCTTCTTTATAGTAATACCTTACAAGTACAGGTTTGATTCGGAGTTAGTTATTCCTTCGTGTCATAAGAATGTGTTAAAGGACTAGGTATGAATGCTCATGAATTGCCCTATGATCTAATTTTGTCAACACCACTTGGTGTAAAATCTGTGGCCACTAATGTATGTCTAAACGTGTTGTGATTTGTTGAAGGGTAAAAGTCTACGGTAGACTTGATTTGTCCGCCACTTCATGGTATAGACGTTATCTTGGGTTTGAAGCTCAAGCTAACGGCAAACAATGTGCCGTTGGATTGCGAAGGAAAGAGGATTATATATCCAACTTCACGAAGTGATGTAAGCAAGTATTTCCTTTCAGCATCTAAAGCTGAAAATGCTTGAAAGGGGTGCCGAGGGTATATGGTGTTCTTTTCGATGACAAAGGCGAAACCGAAGCTTCACCGGAGAGTATAGTAGTGGTGAACAAATTCCCTGAGGTGTTTCCGAGAGAAAACTAGAATACCTCCGAAAGGGAAGTGCAATTTACTATTGAGAATATGCCTAGAGCGGGACCGGTATTCAATGCACCATATCGTATGGCACCCAACGAAATGCCTGAGTTGAAGAAGTAGATTGAAGAACATGAAAGGCATCTACGAATGGTGTTGAGCATCTTAAAAGAAAAGCAACTCTACGTGAAATTAAGCAAATGCAAATTTTGGCTTTCAGAAATCAGATTTCTGGGCCATGTTAGCTAATGGGATGGAGCTTCTATAGATCCCAATGAAGTGGAACAATATTGAATTGGAAAATACCAGAAGTTGTAATTGAAATACGTAATTTTCTGGCTCTTGCCGAGTATTATCATCGGTTCATACAAAATTTTTCAAGAATTGCCTTGCCATTGACCAAGCTCACGAGAAAGAATTAACCATTTGAGTGGATGAAAAATGTGAAGAGTGCTTTCGGCAACTGAAGGAGAGGTTGACATCCACACCAGTATTAATTATCCCAGACCCTAGTTTGACCTAGGTGGTCCACAGTAATGCTAGTAAGCAAAGGTTGGGATGTGTCCTAATGCAGCAGGACAGAGTAATGGTGTATGCCTCTCAACAGCTGAAGCCTTATGAAATGAATAACCCTACTCATGATCTGGAGCTTGTGGCAATCGTGTTTGCCTTGAAGATCTGGCGGCATTATCTGTATGGAACGATTATTGAACTGTATTGCGACCATAAAAGTCTCAAGTATTTGTATGATCAAAAAGAACTTAATATGAGACAACGTAGATGGATGGAGTTGCTAAAAGACGACAACCTGGAGATTAAGTATCCTCTAGGTAAAGTAATGTCGTCGTAGATGTTCTGAGTAGAAAAGTGAAGCATGTGCATTGAACTTCAAGGGGTAATGGGACGATATCTCCCACTGGCAGAACTTACATACAACAACAACAACCACAACTACACAACCACTACAACTATCACTACAACAACAACCACTACAACTACCGTTACAACTGCAACTACAACTACAACTACAATGACAATTGCAACTACAACTACTACTACTACGACAACTACAACAATAACCACTACAACTACCATTATAAGTACAACGACAATGACAACCACTACAACTATCACTACAACAACAACCACTACAACTATCGTTACAACTGCAACTACAACTACAACTACAATGACAATTACAACTACAACTACTACTACAACGACAACTACAACAACAACCACTACAACTACCATTACAAGTACAACAACAACGACAACCATAACTACAACCACAACTACAACTACTACCACAAGTACAACAACTACAACTACCGTTACAACTACAACTACAATTACAACTACAACTACAACAACTACCATTACAAGTACAATGACAATGACAACCATAACTACAACCACAACTATAACTACTCTAAAATCTTATAGACATACAGTGCAAAGCCTTGATGTGAGCATTCAAATGGCTCCATTTGAAGCACTGTATGGAAGAAAATGCCGATCACCCCTATGTTGCACGAGTGGTTAGAAAGGAGAGGCCATTTAGGCCGATGTAATGGACCAAACTTCCGAACATATGAAGTTAATCAAGAAGAGGCTCCTAGCAACACAGAGTCGATGGAAAAGTTATGATGAGAGAAGAAGAAGACCTCTAGAATTTGAGGTTGGAGATAACATTTTCCTGAAGGTATCTCCAATTACGGGAATTGGTAGCGCAATTAAGAGAAAGAAGTTGAGTTCTCGGTATATTGGTTCTTTTGAAATTTTGGATAGAATCGGACCAGTAGCATACAAAATATCTTTACCCCAAACTTGGGCAAGCTTCATAATGTCTCCCCTGTGTCACAATTGAAGAAGTACCAACCAGACCCTGAACATGTCATCGAGTACGAAGATGTTGATATACAAGATGACCATACCTATGTGGTTGAGCTTGAGCGGATCATTGATCGCAAAGAGAAGCAGCTTAGACATAGAAATATTCTATTTGTGAAAGTGGTCTGGAAGGGACTATCTCCTGGAGAAGCAACTTGGAAGGCAGAAGAACACATGAAGAAGAAATATATGGACTTTATGCCTAAGGTATGTATCAAATTTCGAGGACGAAATTTAATTTACTGGGGGAGAATTGTAACATCCTAAATTTTTAGATTTAGGATATCGAAATATAAAATGGAATTATTATGGGAAATTTGGCCTTAATCATTATTAGAATTAATATTTGGAATTAAAGGTATATTTTCCCAAAAATTAAGGATAAAGAGATGGAAATAATTTTTGGCCTAAATGTTTAGAGACAAATTTTATGGCTTAATGGAAATAATTGAGGATAGAATACCCAAAGAATACAAGGGATAGACTATGGACCCTTATAATGGGTTATGGTTTTCGGCCCAAAATGGAGTAAAGGATAGGCCCAACACACACACACTTTCCCTGCTCTTTTCCCTCTCTGTCCGTGCAATATCCCTCTTCCCCCACACACTCACAACCATTACACCTGTCAACACCACACGTTCACACATGCACAAAATCATAATTCCACTTCCCTCTCATTCAAACCACACGGACTCCACTCTACAACACAAAACAATTTATTCACCCCTCTCTCCCATTAAGCTCCACAGATCCCTCTTTTTTTTTTTTTTTTTTCAGAACTCGCCCTCTCCTCCTACTCCATCCGTCTTTCCTTCTCCAAACCGACCTCTCTCTCTCTCAGCACCACCGTCCCTCATCACTTCTCAATCTCCACTGTAACCTTCTCCTTCTTTCACCGTGACCCTATCCTCTTCTCAACTCCACGGTGATCTTCATCATCATCATCCTACTCCTATCAAAGGTCAGCCAAGGAAGCACGGAAGAACAAGGTGAGCTACAATTTCACCTTTCATCTTCTTGCATGTGATGATTAAGGATTCCAAAGTGACATGCATGTAATTTCCTTGAGTCTAGGTTGAAGGGTAGACAAAGAATATAGTGGTGGAAGAGAGAGACTTCTTGCATGTCTATTCTCAGATGAGTTCTGAACTTCTTTGGCTCTAAAAGTGAGGTTTCAAACTATGCCTATCTGTTATAAGGGTATGGAGTCTGATTTATGAACGTTATGCATTAAGAATTAAGCTTGAATATCATGATTTACAACTTTGCACAGTAGTCTGGAAACAGAGTCTCTTATGCCTGGTGTTTTCGAAAGTTATAGGTTGATTTTTTCTCTGAAATTTTTACAGGAGAAATTAAACTTCTTAAGGTTTAAAATAAGCTTTGGTTCACCTAAAACGGAGCTCTACAACTCCGGTTATGATTTTTCAAGTTGAGCTAAAAAAACTGGAAATTTCTGGTAAGCTTTAGGAACAACAAAATGGCGTTGGACTTCGGACTGATTAAAAAAATCTTTTAAATGTGAAATTTTCCAGTTAAATATTAGACACATAGAGGTTTAATTTGATAGGTAATTCGTCAAAATCCGATAAGTATTGAAGGAGTTATGGTTTCTCAAAGTTTGGTCAGAAAATCTGAAGAATTTCTGGACATTGTTTATTTTTGGAATTTTGGAAATTTTTCTCAGCCATAAATCAACTTGGTGACTTTAATTTATGAAAATAGACTTATCAAGGTTTAAATAGAAATTGGAATCACTCCATTTGGAGTTATATCGATCGAGTTATGAATTTTCCAAATTCTCAGGAAAGAAGCCTGAATTTTTTGATAAGTCTTTAAAAAGTCACATAAGTTGTTAATTGTGTTAAACCTTTAAAGTAAAGGTTTCTTTGGATAAATGCAAGGTGAAATGGCTGAGATGATAATTATCCATAGTGAATAGTATCTAATTAAAATAGGTCTCAATGAGTATACATCCCTAGCCATAAGGATATTTAAAAATAAGTATTTTTGGGGTGGGTCTAGAGAAGTGGAATTTATGGTTATTTTTGGATTGGTTAATGACCCATCACTATATAAATGTTAATTATAGGACGAGAATCGCCCGTACACGAAGGACAAGCGTAGTGTTAAGAATCAGTGGAAGGGGTTTTGTCGGTAAGACCAACGAGGTAGTAACTATAATCTCACATTCTTTGCATAGCTATATATGTTTTTGTATACCATATTGTATGTCCCGCCAGTATGGGGCCAGCACCACTCGTGGCTCGATTGAGCGGAAGGGCCGACCATGGGGCCAACTTCCGGTGGCTAGGCGGGCCTAGTGCATTCATTGAATTGGTATTGAATTGCCAAATGAATTTCCTAGCGCTAAGGTATTTGAAATCATTTATGATTTACTTGTATTACAAGCTGCATTTGGTATGTAATACTTGTCGTTGAATTTGAAATGAATTTGAATGCTTTATATGCTGTGTGGACTACTTTGCTTGGTTGATTTACATATAGTGCATATGCTAGAATTTGAGATTAACCTGTTACTCTGGGATTCATTTATTTGAATCTCAGAGCCTTCCTTAAATCCAGGGCGTGGGCAGGCTAGTAAGCAAGGAGGAAGAGGCAAGGGCATAATAATTGCCTGATTTTAAGAAGAAGGTGGTGAAGAATTGTAGTTGAAACATTCAGTTTCACTTTTGTCTATGAACTTTACTACTTCCTTATGACTTAGATATTATTTTGGGATAGCCGTATGTGGCTACTGGGATGTATATATTTATTTAGAAACTTATAATCGCGTAGAAGTAGATAAAGTATTTATATATCTTTAAACGGTTCTTTGCGAGGATGGGCATGTATGTGACAAGCCCAAATTATGGTAAACGATTTAGTAGAGCACTAGATTAGTTGGAGAAATAAGGAGAAACTCGATGAATCTTGATAAGGTTTTAAGTATGATGCAATTTTTAATGACAAGTTTGAACCACTGATAAAAATGTTTTCAAAAGTTTTAAATGGTTTAGAAAAGCCCAACCGAATTTATTTATTATTTTGAAATTTCTTTTTAAAGAAGGGCTTTCTTTGCAAGAACCAAAACTAGCCAGTGGTTTCAGTTTTCATTAAATATTACATCTTTACATCTTAGGTGAAGATGCCACTCTGTTCTGGGCTCAGAACAGTAGGGTGTTACAGTTTGGTATCAGAGCAACGTATTGAGGTATGAAATATGGTTATCCTTACGGATGCCATGTGAATACTAGAATGAATACTGTAAGGTTGATGAACATAGAAGTTGAATAGGCATCCAGAAGGTTGCTACCAATTGAATCATGACTAAGAATCAGACAATAGTTGAATTGATTCTTTGGGCAATTGAATTGATCTGAATGAATTGAGGTATTAGGATATTGAATAGAATGATTTGAATGAATTGAGGTACTAGAATAGGGCACTGATTGAATTGAATGAATTAAGACACTAGAATGTTGTGCCGATGTGTATGAGGGCTACCTATGAAGGATACTCACTAGAAGGGCAGACCTGTTAGAGTAGCGCAGTGGAAGCGTGGTGAGCATGATAGGCATAGAAAGAACTAAGAGTCCTATGAACGGCCTGGGTAGCCAATGATAAAGTTTAGAACGTGTTTAGAAGTGATGACCTTCTATAACAGCTTATCTAGTTCCCGTGAATGTTTGAAAATTGAATTTTGAATTTGCCAATGCACCTGTAGAATTGTGAATTTTCTGAATGAAATGTTTTGAACAGAATTTGAGACCCATTTTGTGGTCACTTTTGAACGATATTGTTTTACGGAAGGGATCCTTGTAGAACCCAGAATTGGAAATGAATTTTTGAATTTTATGAACTGAATTTTTGAATGAAACGTTTTCAACAAAATTCGAGACCAGGGTAATGGTCACTTTTGAAATGGTGTTGTCTCGAAGAATGGGTTTGAACTCGAATTTGAAATTGAATTTTGAATTATGTGGTTGTGAAGCGATCAGAAGCGGAAAGGTCGAAACCGTTGTAGAAATACTCGGTTCTTGGATCTTGCCGATGTGTTTAGAATGTTTTTATAATGCTTGCCACTGAAAAGGCTCATTTGAACCGAGAATTGTGCACAATAGAATTGAATATTTTGAACTGAGAATTGAAAGAATGAATTGTGCACATTAGAATTGAATATTTCAACTCGAGAATGAAAGAAAACTCATCGCCGGTCCAAGGCCGGGAGGTAATGCCCTAGAATGTGGGTAACCACGTATGCCATCACGGTTAAGCGAGGCGGTAATCCGATGAGGGAATTTGAATGTTGTAATCTTGTCGCGGTCAATACGGAGGTAGTGCCCTAGAATGTGGGGTAACCACCGAATGCCATGGCGGTTTAGGCTGGGTGTGGTACTTCGGCAAGGGAATATTACAGTTTGAAGTGAAGCGATCATCATGGTCTGCAATAGAATGAATGAATTTTCTTGAATTTGAGCTGGCAACGATTATGTTTTTCTTGAAAATGTGAAAGCACTACTTTTTATAGTGCGATTTTGAAATAAACTGCTACCACATAATTTTGAATATTTGAATTTGAAAGTCAGAATTTTGAATATGAGACAACATAGAAAAATTGAAAAGTGATGATGTAATTGTCATCACTGATGTTTTGAATTGAGAAGTGGTGCAGTTGGTGATTTTGTTGATACAGGAACAGAAACTGATAGAATGGTCTAGAAATATGAACTGGTTGAGTTAGATAGTACTTGCTAGCTACAGAGTTAGTCAAGAAGAAAGTAGTTTGAGAACTTGAATTGAAGAAGCCTAGTACTGTGTTTGTTACCTAGCAGGGTGACATTAGATCTATGTGACTAGAGTATATCTAGAGGCTGGAAGAACACTCGGACTGTACCAAGTTGTAGTCGGATGCCTATGGCTTGAGGGTAATTCCTTGGGCAATAAGGCAAGAATATCCAGCGCAATGGTAAGAGAATAGAATGAGCCGAAAGGCTAGAATGAAATAAGCTAAAAAGTTGAATGTATCGGGCAGAGAAGCCTAAGTAACCAAGCGTTGTGAGAATGGACCAATGAGTCCTATGAATGAATACAACACACCGGGTACAGGAAGAATGAGAATATTGAATGGTTTTGTTGCGTGCTTAGTGAGCATGCGTAAGAAAGGGATAGACTAAATGTCTAAGAATTATTCCCCGAAGTATAAACGATCAAATTTCGAGGACGAAATTTTATTGAACGGGGAGAGTAATGTAACATCCCAAATTTTGGAATTGGGAAATTTGAAGTATTGAACGGGAATTCAATGTGAGGATTTGGCCAAAAATAATTATTGAATGTTAAGGCTTATTTTCCTTGAATTTTTGGAAAGGAATTTGAGAAATTTGAAAGAGATAAGGATATGCCTAATTAGAATTTTGAGAAAAGAATTGTTGAAGTTAATGGCCAATTTAAAAGGAAAAGAAGAATAAATAATTAGTGGTATTATAGAATGATTTTGAAGTTGGTCCTTCAACCTACAATTCCATGCAAAACCATCACGTGCAACACACTTCATTTTTATGGTCAAAGAAGTGATGGGCCCTTCATGCCCAACCATCCAATTTATTAATCATTAACTCATTGGGTTAAACACTTGCAGCCCATACTTCTCATTGACTCATTCCGTTGTTCTCCTCGGACCAACACCAAAGAATAGAGAACATACTTCACGTGCTCCCACCGATATGTTCATTTTCACTTCCCATTTTGTCGGCCAAGGGAAATAAAAGAAAGGAACCGAGAAATAGTGAGACAAAAAACGCACATGTATCACGTAACTTTATATGCAATTTCCATTCCTTGTTTTATTTATCTCACCGGGCCCGTATATATGAGCTAATATTCAGTCCAAATACTCAACCCATCATTACCCATTCTCGTCCCAATACCGAAAGCGAGGTAAAAGCGAAAAACAAGCAAAGAATTAACGGAGGACAAGAAATCACAAGACAAACTTCCTAACCATAGTTAAATCCGTGTGGGCCGTAGAGGAAGAGAACGAGCCACCTGTTTCTCGTGTAAATGGACAACAAAGCCACACGCGTTTTCTCATTAAACCGACACCTCACCTCTCTCCCGCTCCAATACTCTTGTGTTTCGTTCATGACTACCCTTCTATTCCTTCTTCGCTCTTAGAAAACTGAAAGTGAAACATTGAAGGAGAACATGGAGGAGGCCGAGAAAGGAGATGTGATAGAGAAGGAGAGTTGGAGGAGCTAAAGAACACTTCCTCCTTTCTCCAAATATTATTTCGGTCAACACCCATTTCTCCACTCATTAGTTTCAGCCTTTCACCGAAAGCACAAAGAGAAAAAGAAGGATGAAAGCAAGTAAGAGAAATGGAGGCAGCACACAGAAATGAGACCGAGAAGAATGATAGTTGGAAGAGAAGGAGTAAGAACGTGCATGGAAGCATGTCAGTAAACAAGGTGAGTTCTTTGAGCTTCCTGGCTTATAAGTTTATGTACGTTATTATGGATGATGTGAAGTCAAATGAACTGGTTGGTTAGAGTGTTTTGCTTTCATCATCCATGTCTTGAGTTTTAATTGGCAATAATGATGGATGCTGATCCACGAAACATAAGTGCTGTTAATTTACCTTCTCTGTTTTGATTAGTGAAGGTGCTAAAGAGAAAGATTAAGAGTGTTGTGTGCATGTGGTTATGGTTACATTTTTGGTGAGGACCGTAAATACCATTTGGGGTTGCATGCACATTGATTATTCTGTTTTTGAGTGCAGAAACAGTCAAGACGCTAGCTACAGTAAAATCATGGAAGAACAAAGGCATGTGTACTGTAGCATGTCATCGTTTTCGGAAAACTGAACGAAACTGGTTTTTCTCGAAATAAGTTTTAAAAGAAGTAAGGTTGGTTTTGTTAGGTACTTGAGGAGCCTCATTTGAATCATTTGACCACATCCAAAGTATGTTTAGATTAGAAGACTTCACTGAAACGTTGGGTGCTCTGTTTTTAAGTGCAGAGAAAGAGTCAAATGACGCCGCTACGTTGAATTCGTAGATGAACAAGGCATGTGTTACTGTAGCAACATCACCATTTGGTGGAAACTGAATTGCAGCTGAAGCAGCGAACTTTGAGCAAGGTAAAACCAGGGCAAACGAACTCCTTTGACCCTGAAAATTTGTGGATAATTAGTACACATCATACTCTTTAACATGAGCCAAAGAACACCCAAATCCGATGTGTACAATGAGAATTATGAATTTCTGAAGTTTGAAAGAAAAACTGGAAACTGTCAGTTTCCAGCAATGAATAGTGGATTTCGGGTTCACTTTTGAAATAGTAAATGATCTTGTTTCACTGTGGAATGCTCTGATGATCATTATGTAAAACACCCCTACCGGCC
This sequence comes from Acacia acuminata, assembly GCA_019022655.1. Classification (NCBI taxonomy): domain Eukaryota; kingdom Viridiplantae; phylum Streptophyta; class Magnoliopsida; order Fabales; family Fabaceae; genus Acacia; species Acacia acuminata. Next base: position 213,655 of record JAFJYI010000267.1, on the reverse strand, counting down.
TCGCCCTTTACGGGTGGCGGATAGTGTGATTCTAACAACCCATCTGGATCTTTTCAATTTGGCATATGCGGAAGCGTTCCCAAAACACGTACTTAAAAATTAGACACCCAGCCCTATATTATTCGTAGGGAAGCGTCAACATACTTCAAGGCCATCGTCATAGCTCTATCAGGGTGTCTTTGCTCTCTGATATGCTCATTCTTAAATACGGCAACTTCAAGCACTCCCTTCAATGTGCCGTCTTCAAGTGACACTCCATTCTGCAGTCTGGTGCAACACTTCTCTATCGTGCTCACCTGCCTAATGGTTGGTTGTAGGGGGTGAGATTCTGGGGAATCTCAGTAGCAAACATTACCGAACAATGCATGTAAGATAAATGCTAGTGTATGATATGCTTGCCTTACATAGGCTCATATTAACATAATGACATTTCGCATGCTACAATGCTTCATAAAATATACTCATGGCCATAGCATAAATAGAAACAGCTTCAACCATTCAAATCTGTTAAACAAGCAAGTAAAGCAATCATGCATATTATCACACAAGCAGATAAATCAATACACGCAAGTAGGGTAAGTCCACTACCTTAGCCTATGTCCTCCGGCTGTACCTTCTCTTTCAACTACGGAGTTGCTTGAAGTATCTTTCATTCGTTTTCATTCTTTTTCTTCTTGACTTCTCATGGCCCTATTCATATGGTCATATTATTAGAGCCATATAAAAAGAATACCTAATGGGTTTTCTTAGCCTCATAGTCTTTCTTACACCCTTGGAGTTTATTCTCATTACTTAGGCCATTTCTTTTTAATTTCGCATGGTAGCTAAAAGCTATCAGCATTTTGGCCTAACTTCGAAAAATCATCAATAATTCTACAGAACTCCGATTGGGGTGGTTCAAGATTCTATGTGTCACTAATTAAGTATATTTTCATGTAAAAATAGTCACTAGACTTATTTCTTGCGGTATCATTCCCAGTTTTTCATTCTTTCTTCGCTGTCCAGAAAAGCGTTTCAGGTTAATAGGTCAACTTCAAAAATTCGTATCTCTCTGGATACAACTCTAATTAAGGTGTATGACCTATCAAATTAAACCTTGTTATGTCTAGTTTATTTCTGCAAAATTTCACAGCAAAACTAGATCATTTAGTATTTTAAAATTGAGCCCAAATACGACTGTGCATTTCTGAAAACTGACAGTGTTTCATTTTTTCTGTTGAACTTTGGAAATTCATAACTCTCTTTGTACACATCGGATTTGGGTGTTCTTTGGCTCATGATAAAGATCATGATGTGTACTAATTATCCACAAAATTTCAGTGTCAAAAGAGTTCGTTTGCTCTGGTTTTACCTTGCTCAAAGTTCGCTGCTTCAGCTGCAACTCAGTTTTCCAGCAAATGACATCAGCATATGAATCCTGTTCACACATGCACTGTTCATCCACGATTTCACTGTAGCTAACGCCTTTTTCTTTGGCTCTGTTTCTGCACTCCAAAAACAGAACAATCAACGTGCATGCAACTCCAAATGGTATTTATGGTCATCACCAAAAACAGAACCATAACCATTTGGTGCTCCTTGATTCCAGAGAACCCAAGGCTTTATACTTAGAAATAGCAAACACTTGGTTCAGCTATTCATACCTCAAAACAGCAAGCCATGGTTCAGCAGGGACTATTTGCATGCAACGTTAAGCTTTCAAAGATTCCCTATTTCTTGTCTGAACTCAAGTGCATGCGCTGATCAACCTTCTTTGATTGTTCAACACCCTCTAGTTCCATCTTGACCCAGCTCATATTCTCGCTGTTACTTCTAGTTTCTGCAAGTGACTGACTGAAATGAATGAACTAGAAATGGAAAAGATGAGAGCTGGCCGAAGTAATCTTCTTCTTGCTCCTTCTCTGACTCACATCTCTCCATCACAACTCTCAGCGTTCTCACAGTCTCACACTAAGACCAGAATTTCTTTCATCATCACTGTGCAACTACTCATCAAATCATGAAAATGAATATGAAATGCGAATCTAGACACTTACCCTACTCTAGATTTCCACTTGCATGTTTCTTCTTCCTCCATTCCTCTCCATCTCTTGTTCTCGGTTTCTCACCTCTGTTTTCTCTTGGTGCAGAACGAAATGAATAAAAATGGGGAAAAGGGTGTATGGTAGACAACCAGTTGCAATAAATTCTATATTCAAATTCAAGTTCAATTGAACACCATTCAAATTCAAAATTCAATTCAAATTCATTCAAGTTCAAATTCATTCAAATTCACATTCATTCAAATTCAAATTCATTCAAGGACCTACAGGTCCATTCCCTCAGCGCTGGGTAATTCAAATGGGTGTTTGCCCTTTTTTCACAAGCATAACAATTCTCTTATCGGATTACCACCCCGGCCTTAACCGGTGATGAAAGATCTAGGGTTACCCCACATTCAAGGGCATTACCTCCGGCCTTAACCGGCGATAAGGTTAGGTGTTCAAAATTCAAGTATCACAATGGTTCATACATGCATATAAAGGCATACAGAGTATGTGAGAGAAAGTTACTACAATATAGCAAAGAAGAGTGAGACTTGTCAATACTAGGAGTATAAAATTCATTCTGCAGTATTTCCCCTATTAGTTTTCACAATCTGCTGTAGAGGATTAAACAAGTTTCTTTCCATATCAACAAATGGTCATACTCTTACACCTCAATGATTAACCATTTTTCCCTTTTCTTTGCTTATGGAAAGAACTTACCATTAGTATTAATTGAATACAATATCCTCAACAAAAAAATACATAATCACAACAACCAGATTTAAACTCCATAAAGACAACATCACATAGTCTCATGTGTTCAATGAAATCAAACACACTAGGTCCATTCACAACATAATAATTAAGTTCATAGTTTAAGGAAAAGAAAACATTAGATTACAGTCATCCCATATGGGCATTTATAAAACGCGCCATATGATCAAGAAAATCATACAGGCTGTGAGGCCCTTCCCTTTCAATCCGGGTCTTCTCATCTCCCTAGAAGCCATAATCAGGGAAGTAATGAAGAATGGTGGCAATCCACTCTTCATCACTTGCATGGACCATGTGGTAGCAAATACCAAAATACAAGCCAGGTACCATGGCTAGGAATGCAAGGTAATGATCTCGCTGAGTGTTTGTATTTGTACCAGCATTCTCATATATCACCTCTAGGTGGCCTAAGATATCAGGGTGTGGTTGCCATAAGGATCCCTCATGGTTGTTATGGGCTCCTGAGTCCATTGACTCGCTAGACTCATCCCCAACCATACCTGATTCCTCACTAGAAACCAAGTCAATCACCTCAGGTGTTCTTTGCTGGTTTGAGTTTGCTCTTCTCTGCACACACGCTTCCTACGTAGCCTATCGTACATGGTTTCTTCCCTAAGTCCAGCAAGTGGGTTCTCGGATGGTCCGGTACCATTTCTCTCAATCCTTCGTCCAACCATTTTCAATCCTACACATGTAACAATACATTTGTTACCAATTCAAAATATATGCTTTACTTACACGTAGAGCATACTATCCTATTGCCAGAAACTATGCTCTGATACCAAACTGTAACACCCCACTGTTCTGAGCCCAGAACAGAGTGGCATCTTCACCTATTAGCAATTCTGATGTACCATTTAATAAAAATTTAAACCACCAGGTTAGGTTTGTTCCTGAAAATAAAAGCCCTTTTTATAAAGAGAGTTCAAAATAATATTTAAAGTTCAAAATTGGGCTTTTCTAATACCCTTAAAACATTTGGAAAGATTTTATCGGTGGTTCAATCTTTTATTAAAATTACACCATACTTAAAATTCAATCAGAGTGTTTCCTTATTTCTCCATTTACTCTAAAGCTCTACCAAAACATTCATCATAATTTGGGCTTGTTATATACATGCCCGTCCCCTCGCAAAGAACCATTAGCAAAGATATATATATTATCTACTTCTACGATCAAAAGTATCTAGTTAAATATATACATCCCAATAGCCACATACAGCTATCTCAAAATATTATCTAAGTCATAAGGGGATAATAAAATTCATAGACAAAAAGGAAACTAGACGTTTCATCTGCAACCTCTTCACACCTCATTCTTCTCAAAATCAGGCTATTTCTATGCCCTTGCCTATTTCTCCTTGCTTACTAGTTTGCCCACGGCCTGGATATAATGAAGGCTCTGAGATTCAAATGAATGAATCCCGCAGTAACGAGTTAATCTCAAATTCTAGCATATGCAATATATGTAAATCAACCAAACAAAGTAGTCCACACAAAGATCTAAAGCATTCAAATTCAATTCAAATTCAACGACAAGTATTACATACCAAATGCAGCTTGTAATACAAGTAAATCATAAAATGATTTCAAATACCTTAGCGCTAGGAAATTCATTTTTGGTAAACTGAAAACCAAAAATAACTGAATGCACTAGGCCCTGCCTAGCCACCGGGAAGTTGGCCCCATGGTCGGCCCTTCCGCTCAATCGAGCCACGAGTGGTGCTGGCCCCATACAGGCGGGACATACAATATGGTATACAAAAACATATACAGCTATGCAAAGAATGTGAGATTATAGTTACTACCTGGATATCTTCACAACCTCTTATTCTCACCGGAGTTCTTCTTGCATTGCTTATCGTTTGGCCAAGACAAGTATCCAAATCCTATAATATTTTGAGATGGGTCATTACTTAATTTAATCTTAATAGCAATATTAAGATTATGCTTACTAGACTGACCCATGATGCTTATGCTTTTTATTCTCTTCGGTTGGTTATCCTAATTATGTATTCTTTCCACAATTAACTTTCTAGCCCTTCAAACCTTATTAAAAAATTTCCAAGTTAAGGCTAGCTATAATTTGCTCAAAAACGTGATCAATTTCAGACTTGACAGAAATTCAGCTTTCCATTCCTCTAGGAACTTAGAAAAATCGTATCTCGGTCTAGGAAACTCCGAATCAAGTGGTTCAAGTTCCCAATCGAAGTTCTGTAAGTATATTTCATAGCAAAAATAATCCACTAATCAAAACATAACTGAGTCATTCCCAGAATTTCGAAATGTAGGGACAACTTCAATCTGCAAAACTGGATTTTCAGAATTTCATGTCCAAGTTTAGAAATTCATATCTGGGTCTAGGAAGCTCCGATTGAGGTGATTCAAATTTCTACCTAAACTCCTGTTAGTCTAGTTTGTAGTAAAAATTATTGTCACCTAATTTAATGTCTGAATTATTACAGTTTTTTCCAAGAGTGTCACTGCCTAATTCTGAAAAACCATTTTCGTTCAGTTTTCTTGTCTATCTTAGAAAATTCATAAAACCTTGTATACACCTTATTGTTAAGTGTTCTTTGGCTCACTGAACCTTATTATGTGTACTAAGTGTACACAAAATTTCATGGTCATCGAGGTCATCTAATCTGGTTTTTTCCTTACTGCAACAATACTGTTTCTGCTGCAAAACTTAAATTTCCAGAAATGGCAGCAACTTCTTCTTTTATGTTCAACAACTCATTTTGGCTTCCTTAAGCCTTCACATTATAAAACTGGGTTCTAACACTTCTAAATAAATATTTAGGTTCAGTTGATGCTCCCAAACAGAACCATAAAACACGTGGAATCAATGCAAAACCTATGCTCTTTGTGTGCAAGTGCTTTTCTATTGAAACAACAAGCTCTTATGGCAGCAATAACCAATTAGAAATTATTAGCATGTGCATGTAAGGTTCAGCTTCACGTGTTAACCATCTAGAACCAAATGCATGCAACCAAAAGCTTTTAAACATTCTCTGTTTTGGCATTAAATCGAGCACGCATGCGAACCCAAAGCTTGACTTCTAAAGCTTTGAAACATAAAAACCAACATGCGAAGAGGTTCAAAAGTCACCTTGAGTTGATTCTGATTTATCAACAACTAATCAAAACCTTTAAATACATGCATGCATCACTTAATCTTCAAACTTCCTTTGATTCAGTTTCCCCAAACGAGAGACCCATTATGCAGAACCAAACCCATGTGCAGAAAATATGGAAGCTACAAGGATGAGACTCAAAGACTCACCTAAACAGACCAATCTTGCTTGCAATGATCAGCTTTTACTTCGCTCCTTCCTCTCTCGCGCTCTCCCTCTCTCTCTCTTGCTTTGTATTTTCGTACTCACTCCGATGCTCTCTTTCTATTTTCAGCTTAATGGGAAATGAGAATTCTCAACTAGAATGAGGCTTATAATATGCTTTCCGAATGAATCGAATAAGAGAAACAAGGAATTGATGGGCTGGGCTGAAACTGAATTAAGTGAGATGAGGTGTCATGAAATTAGAGAAGGAAGTTTGCAAGGTGGCGTGATTTTGGGAGAGGAAAAAGTGTTGTGTTGTCATGCGCTAGTTGAAGGAAATAAAAATGGGTGGAGATAAGTTTTAGACTCTAATCCCTTAATCCTAAATATGAATCTTCCTTCCTTAAGTAATTTATTTTAGGCCCTTAAATATTCTTTCTAAAATATTTAGGCTAAAAGTCAACCACCAACTAATTATTCTTAATTTTCGGAAAAATATGCCTTTAAATTCCAAAAATAAATTCTAAACATCACTAAGGCTAAATTTTTCCATAAATAATCCCAAATCATATTTAACTCACAAGTTCCAAATTTTGGGATGTTACAATTCTTCCCCGTAAATTAAATTTCGTCCTCGAAATTTGGTACGTACCTTAGACATAAATCAAGAGGTTTCAAATTTCTATGACACTTCCCAGGCTTATTCATTATGTAAAACACCCCTCCGCCTCGCCTTTACGGGTGGCGGATAGTGTGATTCTAACAACCCATCCGGATCTTTTCAATTTGGCATATACGGAAGCGTTCCCAAACACATACTTAAAAATTAGACACCCGACCCTATATTATTCGTAGGGAAGCGTCAACATACTTCAAGGCCATCGTCATAGCTCTATCAGGGTGTCTTTGCTCTCTGATCTGCTCATTCTTAAATACGGCAACTTCAAGCACTCCCTTCAATGTGCCGCCTTCAAGTGACACTCTATTCTCAATGCCCGTGCAACACTTCTCTATCGTGCTCACCCGCCTAATGGTTGGTTGTAGGGGTGAGATTCTGGGAATCTCGAGCAGCAAACATTACCGAACAATGCATGTAAGATAAATGCTAGTGTATGATATGCTTGCCTTACATAGGCTCATATTAACATAATGACATTTCGCATGCTACAATGCTTCATAAAATATACTCATGGCCATAGCATAAATAGAAACAGCTTCAACCATTCAAATCTGTTAAACAAGCGAGTAAAGCAATCATGCATATTATCACACAAGCAGATAAATCAATACACGCAAGTAGGGTAAGTCCACTACCTTAGCCTATGTCCTCCCAAGCTATACCTTCTCTTTCAACTACGGAGTTGCTTGAAGTATCTTTCATTCGCTTTCATTCTTTTTCTTCTTGACTTCTCATGGCCCTAATCATATGGTCATATTATTAGAGCCATATAAAAAGAATACCTAATGGGTTTTCTTAGCCTCATAGTCTTTCTTACACCCTTGGAGTTTATTCTCATTACTTAGGCCATTTCTTTTTAATTTCGCAGGTAGCTAAAAGCTATCAGCATTTTGGCCTAACTTCGAAAAATCATCAATAATTCTACAGAACTCCGATTGGGGTGGTTCAAGATTCTATGTGTCACTAATTAAGTATATTTTCATGTAAAAATAGTCACTAGACTTATTTCTTGCGGTATCATTCCCAGTTTTTCATTCTTTCTTCGCTGTCCAGAAAAGCGTTTCAGGTTAATAGGTCAACTTCAAAAATTCGTATCTCTCTGGATACAACTCTAATTAAGGTGTATGACCTATCAAATTAAACCTTGTTATGTCTAGTTTATTTCTGGAAAATTTCACAGATAAAATAGCTCATTTACTATTTCAAAATGCAGCCTGAAAACGACTGTTCATTTCTGGAAAGTGACATTTTCCAGTTTTCATCTTCTAACTTTGGAAATTCATAACGTTCATTGTACACATCGGATTTGGGTGTTCTTTGGCTCATATAAAAGATTATGATGTGTACTAAATATTCACAAAGTTTCAGGGTCAAAGGAGTTCGTTTACCATGGTTTTACCTTGGTCAAAGTTCACTGCATCAGCACCAAGTTCAGTTTCCAGCAAATGGTGATGTTGCTACAGTAACACATGCACTGTTCAACTACGATTTCACTGTAGCTAACGTCATTTGACTCTGTTTCTGCACTCCAAAACAGAACAATCAATGTGCATGCAACTCCAAATGGTATTTATGGTCCTCACCAAAAATAGAACCATAAGCCACATGCACACAACTCTCTTAATCTTTTTCTTTAGCACCTTCACTAATCGAAACAGAGAAGATAAATTAACAGCACTTATGTTTTGTTGATCAGCATCCATCATTATTGCCAATTAAAACTCAAGACATGGATGATGAAAGCAAAACACTCTAACCAACCGGTTCATTTGACTTCACAGCATCCATAATAACGTGCATAAACTTATAAGCGAGGAAGCTCAAAGACTCACCTAGTTACAGTCAAGCTTCCATGCACGTTCTTACTCCTTCTCTTCCAACTATCGTGCTTCTCGGTCTCATTCCTATGTGCTGCCTCCATTTTACTCTGTGTTCCCGTGCATGTCTGCCCGAGAGCAATAATAAAGGAGTATGTGTGAGTGCACTCCTCTTCTTCCACCTCTTCTACTTCTCCACCTCACCTCTCGGTCTCACACTCTTTCTCGGCTCTCTCTCCCATGCTCTCGCCCTCAGCTTTTTCTAAAGGGCCGAAATGAATTAAGTGATTGTGGGAGTAATGGGTTCTGGCCGATTAGGAATAATGAAATGGGAGTGTTGCATGTATGGGTGTATGTGTCGCCAGTTAAGAGAGGGGAGGGGCTGATATTGATGGAGGGTGGGTGAGGTGTCGGTTTAATGAGAAAACGCGTGTGGCTTTGCTGTCCATTTACACGAGAAACAGGTGGCTCTGTTCTCTTCCTCTCTGGCCCACACGGATTTAACTATGGTTAGGAAGTTTGTGCTGTGATTTCTTGTCCTCTGTTAATTCTTTGCTTGTTTTCTGCTTTTCTGCTTTCGGTATTGGGACAGAATGGGTAATGATGGGTTGAGTATTTGGACTGAATATTAGCTCATATATACGGGCCCAGTGAGATAAATAAAACAAGGAATGGAAATTGCATATAAAGTTCTGTGATACATGTGCGTTTGCTGTCTCACTATTTCTCGGTTCCTTTCTTTTATTTCCCTTGGCCGACAAAATGGGAAGTGAAAATGAACATATCAGTGGGAGCACGTGAAGTATGTTCTCTATTCTTTGGTGTTGGTCCGAGGAGAACAACGGAATGAGTCAATGAGAAGTATGGGCTGCAAGTGTTTAACCCAATGAGTTAATGATTAATAAATTGGATGGTTGGGCATGAAGGGCCCATCACTTCTTTGACCATAAAAATGAAGTGTGTTGCACGTGGTGGTTTTGCATGGAATTGTAGGTTGAGGGACCAACTTCAAAATCATTCTATAATACCACTAATTATTTATTCTTCTTTTCCTTTTAACATTGGCCATCAACTTCAACAATTCTTTTCTCAAAATTCTAATTAGGCATATCCTTATCTCTTTCAAATTTCTCAAATTCTTTTCCAAAAATTCAAGGAAAATAAGCCTTAACATTCGATAATTATTTTTGGCCAAATCCTCACATTGAATTCCCGTTCAATATTTCAAATTTCCCAATTCCAAAATTTGGGATGTTACATTACTCCCCCCGTTCAATAAAATTTCGTCCTCGAAATTTGACTGTTTATACTTCGGGGAATAATTCTTAGACATTTAGTTTATCTCTTTCTTAAGCATGCTCACAAAGCACGCAACAAAACCATTCAATATTCTCATTCTTCCTGTACCCGGTGTGTTGTATTCATTCATAGGACTCACTGGTCCATTCTCACAGCGCTTGGTTACTTGAGCTTCTCTGCCCGATACATTCAACTTTTTAGCTTATTTCATTTTGGCCTTTCGGCTTATTTCATTCTAGCCTTTCGGCTCATTCTATTCTCTTACCATTGCGCTGGATATTCTTGCCTTATTGCCCAAGGAATTACCCTCAAGCCATAGGCATCACGACTACAACTTGGTACAAATCCCGAATGTTCTTCCAAATCTCTAGATATACTCTAGTCACATAGATCTAATGTCACCCCGCTAGGTAACAAACACAAGTGCTAGGCTTCTTCCATTCAAGTTCTCAAACTACTTTCTTCTTGACTAACTCTGTAGCTAGCAAGTACTATCTAACTCAACCAGTTCATATTTCTAGACCATTCTATCAGTTTCTGTTCCTGTATCACTATAATTACCAATTGCACCGCTTTTCATTCAACTATGCTGTCTCATTTTCAATTTCTTACACATTGAAAATTTTCTGTGGTAGCAGTATGTTTTACAATCCGCACTATACAAACGGTAATAGTGCCATCACATTTTCAAACTTAATCACTGCCAACTAACATTTTCGTGAAAACAATTCACTACCAGACTATTTTTAGAAAACATTTATTACCGGCAAACATTTATGAGCGGGATTATTCATTTCAAAAATTTAACATTTAAAAGCTCTCGCCACCACTTCAACCTTTCGGTACAGCGACATATCCCAATCCTTTCATACATAAACCACCGAAGTGGCAATGCACTTGTTGGCCAATGTGGGAGAGTTTCCGTCCCTACCCGGGACCCAGTCCATGCACCGGCACATTAACGGCCACCCACCGGAATCCCTATCCGGAAAAAGGACCAATGTCCAGGAGCCCCCTCCAAACGCCTACGTGGGTCCCGACCAAACAAGGCAAACACATGCCCCTACAAGGCGAAACTACTCGATTGGATGCAAACACCGGATGCGAGTATCAGCTTCTCAAAAACTAATCCCCTCAAAAAGAGTTTTCAACAATGGCTAGCGATTCAAAACGTTTTAAAACATCTCGCAAGATCCAAGAACCGAGTATTTCTACAACAGCTTGTGACCTTTCCAGCTTCAGACGCTTCCCAACCACATAATTCAAAATTCAATTTCAAATTCTGGGTTCAAACCCATTCTTCGAGACAACACCATTTCAAAAGTGACCATTACCCTGGTCTCAAATTCTATTGAAAACGTTTCATTCAAAAATTCAGTTCATAAAATTCAAAAATTCATTTCCAATTCGGGTTCCACAAGGATCCCTTCCGTAAAACAATATCGTTCAAAAGTGACCATAAAATGGGTCTCAAATCCTGTTCAAAACATTTTATTCAGGAATTCATTTCAGAAAATTTACAATTCCACAGGTGCATTGGCAAATTCAAAATTCAATTTTCAAACATTCACAGGAACTAGACAACTGTTATAGAAGGTCATCACTTCTAAACACGTTCTAAACTTTATCATTGGCTACCCAGGCCGTTCATAGAACTCTCAGTTCTTTCTATGCCTATCATGCTCACCACGCTAATCGCGCTACTCTAACAAGTCTGCCCTTCTGGTGAGTATCCTTCGTAGGTAGCCCTCATACACATCGGCACAACATTCTAGTGTCTTAATTCATTCAATTCAATCAGTACCCTGGTCTCAAATTCATGCATGTATTTAAAGGTTTTGATTAGTTGTTGATAAATCAGAATCAACTCAAGGTGACTTTTGAACCTCTTCTGCATGTTGGTTTTTATGTTTCAAAGCTTTAGAAGTCAAGCTTTGGGTTCTGCATGCGTGCTCGATTTAATGCCAAAAAACAGAGAATGTTTAAAAGCTTTTGGTTGCATGCATTTGGTTCTAGATGGTTAACACGTGAAGCTGAACCTTACATGCACATGCTAATAATTTCTAATTGGTTATTGCTGCCATAAGAGCTTGTTGTTTCAATAGAAAAGCACTTGCACACAAAGAGCATAGGTTTTGCATTGATTCCACGTGTTTTATGGTTCTGTTTGGGAGCATCAACTGAACCTAAATATTTATTTAGAAGTGTTAGAACCCAGTTTTATAATGTGAAGGCTTAAGGAAGCCAAAATGAGTTGTTGAACATAAAAGAAGAAGTTGCTGCCATTTCTGGAAATTTAAGTTTTGCAGCAGAAACAGTATTGTTGCAGTAAGAAAAAAAACCAGATTAGATGACCTCTGATGACCATGAAATTTTGTGTACACTTAGTACACATAATAAGGTTCAGTGTGAGCCAAAGAACACTTAACAATAAGGTGTATACAAGGTTTTATGAATTTTCTAAGATAGACAAGAAAAACTGAACGAAAATGGTTTTTCAGAATTAGGCAGTGACACTCTTGGAAAAAACTGTAATAATTCAGACATTAAATTAGGTGACAATAATTTTTACTACAAACTAGACTAACAGGAGTTTAGGTAGAAATTTGAATCACCTCAATCGGAGCTTCCTAGACCCAGATATGAATTTCTAAACTTGGACATGAAATTCTGAAAATCCAGTTTTGCAGATTGAAGTTGTCCCTACATTTCGAAATTCTGGGAATGACTCAGTTATGTTTTGATTAGTGGATTATTTTTGCTATGAAATATACTTACAGAACTTCGATTGGGAACTTGAACCACTTGATTCGGAGTTTTCTAGACCGAGATACGATTTTTCTAAGTTCCTAGAGGAATGGAAAGCTGAATTTCTGTCAAGTCTGAAATTGATCACGTTTTTTTGAGCAAATTATAGCTAGCCTTAACTTGGAAATTTTTTAATAAGGTTTGAAGGGCTAGAAAGTTAATTGTGGAAAGAATACATAATTAGGATAACCAACCGAAGAGAATAAAAAGCATAAGCATCATGGGTCAGTCTAGTAAGCATAATCTTAATATTGCTATTAAGATTAAATTAAGTAATGACTCATCTCAAAATATTATAGGATTTGGATACTTGACTTGGCCAAACGATAAGCAATGCAAGAAGAACTCCGGTGAGAATAAGAGGTTGTGAAGATATCCAGGTAGTAACTATAATCTCACATTCTTTGCATAGTCAGATATGTTTTTGTATACCATATTGTATGTCCCGCTCAGTATGGGGCCAAACCACTGTGGCTCGATTGAGCGGAAGGGCCGACCATGGGGCCAACTTCCTAAGTGGCTAGCAGGGGCCTAGTGCATTCAGTTATTTTTGGTTTTCAGTTTACCAAAATGAATTTCCTAGCGCTAAGGTATTTGAAATCATTTTATGATTTACTTGTATTACAAGCTGCATTTGGTATGTAATACTTGTCGTTGAATTTGAATTGAATTTGAATGCTTTAGATGCTGTGTGGACTACTTTGTTTGGTTGATTTACATATATTGCATATGCTAGAATTTGAGATTAACCTGTTACTCTGGGATTCATTCATTTGAATCTCAGAGCCTTCATTATATCTAGGCCGTGGGCAAACTAGTAAGCAAGGAGAAAGAGGCAAGGGCATAGAAATAGCCTGATTTTGAGAAGAAGGAGGTGTGAAGAGGTTGCGATGAAACGTCTAGTTTCCTTTTTGTCTATGAATTTTATTATCCCCTTATGACTTAGATAATATTTTGAGATAGCCGATGTGGCTACCGGGATGTATATATTTAACTAGATACTTTTGATCGTAGAAGTAGATAATATATATATGTCGCTAATGGTTGTCTAGGACATGCATGTATATAACAAGCCCAAATTATGGTGAATGTTTTGGTAGAGCTTTAGAGTAAATGGAGAAATAAGGAAACACTCTGATTGAATTTTAAGTATGGTGTAATTTTAATAAAAGATTGAACCACTGATAAAATCTTTCCAAATGTTTTAAGGGTATTAGAAAAGCCCAATTTTGAACTTTAAATATTATTTTGAACTCTCTTTATAAAAAGGGCTTTTATTTTCAGAACAAACCTAACCCTGGTTTAAATTTTTATTAAATGGTACATCGTAATTGCTAATAGGTGAAGATGCCACTGCTCCGGGCTCGTAACAAGCGTTGGGGTGTTACATAGTCTATGTGAATCAGCCCAATCACTCCCCTAGCACGGTGAGGCTCCCATGATAGACACCTACCTGGCCATTTGGTTGATTAACGGAGTTAGGTTCATTGTCCCAAGTCTAGCTACAGCTTGGTTGAAGGCTGTATAGTTACCATGTAAGAATTGTAATTATACAAGCTCTATAGTATTGTATCACATGAATATTCCTTCGGGATAATTTTTATATCGCTTTATGTCGGGACATCATCATATGTCTCGGGCATTTTATATCGGTCACTCATCGTCCAAATGTTAGCGCATGCTCTCCGTTTCCGCATTACTCTGAGTGGTAGCACCTCAAACTCTATTGTTTTTTTCTAAAACCAAGTGTTAACCGACACATTTTGAAGTACGAAATTTGGGGTGTTACAAACTATGTCTTAAACTTAAGACCAGAGGTAATATCATTTTGTTTATTTTCATTATTTCTGCCTAACTGAGTAGTGCTTTGTCCATTTGCCTTTCCACTTGGCAATGGAACAATTACAATTTACAAAGACAGGATAGAAGCATATCCTACTCCTCCCATCTAAACATTAAACCTTCCTGAATAATATATTCATGAACTCATTTGAATCTATATCAAATTTCTTAGAAAACATATTCATTTCATCACTGCACCCAACATGCCATATAATTGAAGGGTTTAATATTAATGAATCTAGTTAAGGTATAAACTTAAATTAAAAATGTTATATAAGATTAATAATCAAAATAATGAAAAAGCCATCATTGTTTAATAAAAATAAATATTGATTTCCTTTGTCTTCCGAGCTAATTTGAAATTTATCATCTCAAACGACATCCATATTATCTCTTCCATCATCTTAATTAAGACTTATTATGGTGCAAATGTCCTTCTCCTCAAATTGTATTGAAGCGTTTTTACATTCATATTTGTCAAAGGACCGGATAGTTAATAGAAATGGAAATGTATCAATAGATATGATATGAGAATGAGGCTGAGATGGGAGTAATAATACTCCATAGGCTTATTATCATTCTCGCGCATATCTCCAAGTTGTAAATTAAGGTCAACTTAAAATTTGAAAAAGAAAAGCAGAGAAACATTATAAATTAAAATTATCACATTTTAAATTTTAATTTTGAAGAAAAAGTTGAGCATAATGTAATAAAAATCAAGAACATTATTTTATGACTTCTTCGAATAATAAATATTATTCACTATTATATTCTTTGTTAATGAGTCAATAGAAATTCTAGAAAGTTAGTGATTATATAATAGATATAGGGACGGATTTATGGAAATATTCTTTCGTACTCTTGTATATCATTACTGGTAGTTAACTTTGTTGTACTCTTTTATCTTTGGGTTAATATAATCTTTAGTTGCTAAAGTTTGCCCTCATTTTGGTTTTAGTTCTTTAAGTTTTAAATCAATGGTTTTAGGCTTTCAAGTTTTATTTCTTTTAAAACACTGGCCTCTATATAATTAAAGAAAAATTGGGACCATTTTGGCCCCGAGGGATCAAAACCTTTATTTAAAATGTGAGGGATTAAAATTAAAATAAGAACAAACTTAAGGAAATTAGAGTAAGCCTTTATATTTTTACTCGTAATGTATTGAGGTGGCCCATGTATTGCAAGAAATCATAGAAGTTCGGGGGTTGTGTAAATGATTATCCTGAATAGTATGATTTTTTAATATAAATTTTAAAATATATATTGATGAAAAAACAACATAATGAAAACCCAGCACGATACATACAAACAAACGTCCGTACATATGTATATGTATGTGTGTGTGTATATTAAGGTGAATCTACAATTTTAACCATGAAGTTTTTCTGTCATGAGACACAATTTTTGAAGTATTGGTAAGTATACACACTTTTATTTTATTTTATTTGACTAATCATTTCCCTTTCAGAAGCTTAGAGGTAAAAGATTTTTTCCTCTTCCAACAAGTGCACTTTCCGGGTTTCAAACTTTTGTTACCCTCCTTTCGGGAATAAGACCGCTTATCATATCTATTAACAATTGTTGGTTAATCAACATGTATACCACATCAATTAACAATCAGAAAGTTGAGTTCTTGAATCATTTTTGCCAGATTCAATTTCTCGTCGTTCCCAGCTCCAACAATCCTGCCGTCAATGCCACCTAAAACCCCATCATTCACGGCAATATCCAGATCTAGAATCTACCACCTGGTTTTGAATCCAAGAGCTGGGTTTTAGGCATACATATACTCGTCTACTACCTGATTTTCGAATTTTAGATGATTGATTTTTGCTGACAGTGAATGTTTGGTTAATGGATTTCCGATGGTCAATGATGGTGGAAGATAGATTTAGGTAGGAAATAAGTTTTTTTGGGAGAAGGATACTTCAGGAATTTCACATTTTAATAGTATATATAAATTAAAAAAATATTACAATATATTTAATACAAAACTCAGTAGTTAACAAATGTAATTGAAGAAGAATCAAGATGAAGAATCATGCATCATTACAAAAGAGCAACATGCTCTTACAGTGAGTAACTCTCATGGTTATTCCTAAAACCTAGAAGATGATCAAGTTAAACTCTCTTTTGGAGGGAGATCAAGTTAATTCCCTCCCTAGGTGAGTACTCAATATCCAACCCTCTAATTTCAGTAGTAAGACCTTCTATATATATAGATAAGGCCTTAACTTTCTAACTAACTAATCAACTAATCCCTTATACTTCTAACACGTCCTCTCAAGTTGAACATTATTTAAAAAGATGGTCAACTTGAATAACACAAAAATAAGGAGATAAGATGAATTAAATCCATCCGTTTTCAATTCACAAAAATAATACAAAAGATTTCTTAATTCATTTTTCTCCAAATCAACTCGTAGATTCTCTCTAACGTGCTTCAATCTGTGGGTCTATGAAATAGTTTCTGGCTTAAATGGCCCTGTGCAATCTGAAGTCTAGCTTTTGTTCGCAGCAAATTTCCTTTATCCCATTTCCTAGTCTGGTCCAAAGCAGAATTCATAACAGATTCAGCATCCAAATTGAATTTGAGCTGATAATATCCTGGCTTCCTCAGATGTATATTGAGACCTCATCTTCATAATAAATTATCGTAGCAGCATCCCGTCTTCTTTTGTGCTCTCGCTGGTAGTAAAGTGTTGTTGCTATAAAGGGCTGCCCAAAACTTGGATTCTTCCTTACATTATCTGTCTCTCTATAATATTCATCATATACTTTTTCCTCTCTAACAATTTGAAGTGTCACCATCCATAAAAAAAGGTTGGAAATGGCATCATTTTTTTTTTGGTCAACCTTGGGCTCCAACATACAGGAAAAGGCGAAGAAAGCACCATAGACATCTGACTTATGATCTTCAATATCCATATTATGGATAATACTCAACCCAGCACTCTTGTTGCTGCCTCAGCCAGTGCGAGAATAGGTATTAGAAACATAGCTGAGTTATATCCAGGCTCGCTCTTCAAAATATAGGATTTCCTTCGAGTTCTCTGGACCAATTACACCTTCAACCTCTTCCAGATGTGTAAGCTCCCCGGTGTCCCCTCTTTTGGTCTTCTTGACCTCTTTGTTTAGGCCAACATTTTGAGATATTAAACTCATATTTCACAAAACTAGGCTAAGAAGAAAAATCCTCTCAACATAACATTGGGTGGCAACATGCTGCAATAATTTCATCTCCGTGAAGCTCATGCACAAGTGCCAAATAAATATATCTTTATCTCAGCTTGCACTCCCTGCAGGTCAAGGAATTCCAAGACCGTAATAAGTGGCTGATGTTGAAAACTCAGACCAATGCCACCACTTTTGATCACTCCATTTGAATAGAGGTCTGGGACTTTTGGGATAGACAGAAGCTACGACAAGACTCATTGGGATTGAAATTCTCCAGAAGTTTTGAGCATTCCAGATTTTTTGATCGATGCCCATATGATTGTTTCATCGGAGACATAACTCCGGCATTCTTGCAAAAACTCAAGAGGCGATCTTGGAGTGATGAGGGGAGTAGCAATCGAATGGAGCTCAAGGTTGAAATGCTAGGGCTCCATTGATGGTGAGGATGGTGCTCTGCTGCTGGACTTGAGGCGTCGACCGCAGAGGCAGGAAGGCAACGCCGCAGAACCAACCAACATTGATGGCGTTGAATATTTCATCAGAAAGCAAGAACACAGCGATGTCGGCGAGAATCTTTGAAGAAAGAAGCGGCGAGAATGTGTCTCACGAATCGGGACAGAGCGAGAATCTTGAATCTTCCCCGTGCTTGGCAAATCAACGGTTGGATTTCCTTTAAGTTATTTCTGAATTGGGTTCAAGACTGATCCAAACAATCTCATAAACCACGTCTTCTTTCCAAGAAAATGAACAAGGCGCAGCGTTTAACCAAGAAGGAAGATTGGGCAACAAAACTCTGATAGATGTTAACAAATGTAATTGAAGAAAAATTAAGATGAAGAATAATGTAATATTACAAAAGAGCACAATAAGTAAGCCTCATAGTTATCTCTAGAAAAGGAAACTAAGTTAACTCATTTTTGGAAAGAGATCAAGTTAACTCTTTTGGGAGACCAAATTAACTCTCTCTTGGAGGGAGATTAAGTTAACTCTCTCTCTAGGTGAAGACTCCACATGCAACACTCTAATCTCAATAGTTAAGATCTTTTATATATATAGATTAGGCCCTAATTTTCTAACTAACTAATCAATTCATTCCTTATATTTCTAACATAAGTGGACTAATTTTGAGAGATTAACAAACTTAAATAAATCATTTAATTATAGCAAATCTCTTTGAAATATACATAAGTGTTTCAGAGATAATGTATTTGAGCAGATTGATAGCAAAAGAGGATCTGAGTTTTTTTAATTAATTTTTCCTACTCAAAAGTTTGATGTGGAAAAGGAAAGATTAGGTGGCAACAAACATTGTCGTTAGAGCTTGTTAATGAAAGGGTGATATTGCCCTACTTTTTACATGACCCCTCAAAAACTTTCGAGTGCCCCTGGCCCATACACGAAAACTTATAAGGCATTTAAGCCTCTTAACCCCATAAGCTATAAAGATATGTGGATTAATTTTCCCATTTTTAAATATATAATTCTCATAGTATATATGGCCTTTGAGGAATGAAAGTATTTTATTACAGTTTGATTGGACTTTAATTAGATCAAACTTTTAATTTTGATGTACAATATCAAGGGGATAACTTGATCAATATATATATTTATTAAAAGGATAAGAAGTCACACTATTCACAAGTTAAGAATAGCATAATTTATCTTGATTTCTCAAGAAATTATCACACATCAATCCTAATCCACTTTAGGATTTCATCAATAGATTGAAATTGAATCCAGGTAGAATGAGCGTGAGCTTGAACATGGAGATTCTGATAATAAACACTATATTTCCCATGCCCTTGTTCATGGCTCCCCCTTTGTCTTCCTCCTACCCATCGTTTCAACTCATGAGTTGTCGTTCCTCGCCTTCTCTGACCTTGTTGGACAAGAATCAGCCACGATTGCTCCTCGTATGTTTGTACATGTAAATCACAATAAAGCCACTAGTATAAAAAACACTTTTAAGACCGAGCGAAAAAGGTATCATAAGATTGGATCTGTCGACCGGTCTTATTTCAGGCGGTCTTAAAAGTCTGTAATTTTTAAGACTGGATGAACGATCGGTCTTAAAAATTTAGACCGAACTTTTGAAATATCTGGTCTTAAAAGTGTTTCAAAATAATAAAAACGAAAAAGAAAAAAACCCAAATGAAACAACCGGTCTCAAATCATCAGATCTGACAACATTTTGAATGTCCCTCCGTCATCAGCGACGAAGAACCAAGAGAAGATTGGAAGCAACTTTTGAAATATTCGATGCTGGCAAAGCTTCAAGCAACCAAAATCATAGTCCAGATCTGAGCAGGAGCGGTCAAGGTAGGAGCAAACAGACTTAAGCAAGAAGAGATTTGGTTTGATTTTAAGTCTGATCTGTGCGAAGACGGCGTGGGAGGAGCCATAGATCAAAGAGGAAGGAGCCGTGCCGTCCCGTAATCCTCGGCAAGACGCTTGCGCGGTTGCTGAGGATTGGAGTTGATGCCATCGCAAAACCCTCGAAGCATCTCATTGCCAACGTTGCCAAGGATTTGATTGTGTGTCTCTTAGGATGACTTACGAAGATTGCGAGTAGGTTAGAGGAAGAGGATGTCATTCTTGCTGAGGATTTGACCCGTGAGGCTCTTGGGACACTTGTTGAATCTATAACTAAGCAAATGTTATATCACCAAGAAGACAAGCACGCTCACAAACTTAACGAGTTTAATGAATTTAGTTTTTTATTAAAAAAACACTTTTAAGACCCGTTGTTTGTAAAAACCGGTCTTAAAAGTATATTTTTAAGACCGGATCCTTTATAATCCGGTCTTAAAAGTGTTCTATATATTTACGAAATTGCTATTGGTCATACTTTTAAGACCGGATCTTTTATAATCCGGTCTTAAAAGTCTTCTATATATTTATGAAATTGTCACCGGTCATACTTTTAAGACTGAATCTTTTATAATCCAGTCTTAAAAGTATTCTATATATTTGTTGGAAGTTCAAATTTAATTAATTAGCATGTACGATTATACTGTGCAATTATCTTAATTAAGTTGTTAGAGAGATTTTAGGAATTAAGTTAGCAGATCATGGTTTTTTGAATTTCGTAATTATATTCCTGATTGTAATCATTTTAATTAAGTTGTTAGAGAGATTTTAGGAATTAAGTTAGCAGATCATGGTTTTTTGAATTTCGTAATTATATTCTTGATTGTAATCATCTTAATTAAGTTGTTAGAGAGATTTTAGGAATCAAGTTAGCAGATCATGGTTTTTTGAATTTCGTAATTATATTCTTGATTGTAATCCCTAGATTATAGGAACTACCCAGTGTCAAGATTATTTACTTATTAGCATATGTATATAATTTCAATTAAGCGAATGAATAAATCATCGCATTCTCGAACTCATCTCTGATCGGCGTCTTCTCACAATATTTATGAAATTGCCACTAGTCATACTTTTAAGACCAGATATTTTATAATCCGGTCTTAAAAGTGTTCTATATATTTACGAAATTGCTATCGGTCATACTTTTAAGACCAGATCTTTTATAATCCGGTTTTAAAAGTATTCTATATATTTACGAAAGTGCCACCGGTCATATTTTTAAGATAGAATCCTTTATAATCCGGTCCAAAAAGTTCTTTATATTTACGAAACTGCCACCGGTCATACTTTTAAGACCTGATTCTTTATAAACCGGTCTAAATGAAGCGGTCCTAAAGCTCTTTTTTGCACTAGTGAGTACTCCCTCCGATCCTAATTATAGGACAAAATTTATAATATAAATTGTATTGCAAACTTGATCTTATAATCAGGATCAGATGTAACATCATAACAATTTCAGTAGGACTGCAATTACATCTTTTGCTTTATTAAAGGAAGTCATTGTGTTTTCAGCTCGCTCTTCTATTCAGGGATGCCATCTAGCTTGGATTTATTGTCCTTCAACTTTTGAAGACATCTTAGACACCGCATTTTTAACCTACAAATTAATGGAGTTCTTGAATTTTCATTTATTTTCGATAAATCTACCGAATATTGTGTTAACTAAATCCAATATTCCCAGTTATTATGACAACTCCAATTTCATGTCTCACTTGTTTTCTCTTTAGGTTCAGCATAGGAACAAATTCAGAGATTATGAAGTCAGCAACCTCTTTGCTTGATCTGAAAGTTAATAACGAACTTAAATGGCAGTGAAAATTATATATATAACGAATGTTAATAAACATAGAGAAACACACCCCCACACTTAGTTCTTGCTATCAAATTCTATTCTTTTTAGTGTCTTATAAGAACGGATCACTTAGCCAATAACGTTAACCAACTGTAAGATCCATTAAACTTAACTATAATGAGAGGATTAGCAAGTGACAAGTGCAGCAACAAGATTAGTAGAGGACTATTAAGCTACTTAACTCCTCTAGAAAAATTCAAATGTCCTACTTAACTAAGCTTGCCAGTTAACATAATTTGGATCCTTAGGTAGCAAATTGATTCACTTTATTTTATTTCTTCTTTTTTCATCTTTCTGTTTGTCATCTTGGACTGTTGTAGGTCTCCATTTGACACAACACTATACATAGGTGATGAAACATCGGTTACTTAGTTACTCCAACTAATACTCCAAGAGGCTTTTACCTAACTCATAGCCCTTTCTGACTTTACCGTTTGATGTGAGTGCCAACATTGGCGATAAGTGCTTCAGTTACTAAGTTCAGTTTAGAGAAGCCAATGGAATTGTATCTTTTATTCTCTCTCTCTCTCTCTCTCACTCATACCCAAGTTATTTCTCAAGACATATGCTTTACTTAGTCAACATAGGTCATCATCTAAGTTTCTAAAGCAATTAGGTATCAAAATAGTCATAAACTAATCCACTGTTGATCTTACTACAAACTAATCCTATTCTCATAGTCTATCTCAATGATAAGTGTATATTTTATGATTAAATAGGTGTATATTTTATGAGAATTAATTGGAATTATTGATATTATATACCTATTTAATTATCTTTTATGAACTTTTCCATCATTGAATCAAACTTAGGATCAAAGAATAAATTGACATAAAATCTACTCATATCCTATTTTTATTGTGCAGGAAATATTTGCTGATTTGGAATGAAGTAGAAAGAGCAATTAAGAGGATATGCAATCAGCCAAACTTGGTGGTCCCAGCAAGAAAAATAGAAATAAATCAATTGCGTGATCTGGTAGAATTGATTACAAGATATGAGATATCTTTTTAATAAGAAAAGGAGAATTAATGACCCAAGATCTAAGTTATAAATAGGGAGGCAGAGATCAAGGAAAGAGGAGATGAGAGAGAGGCGCAGAACAAGAAGGAACAAAGAAGCAGAGGAGTAGGAGTAGAGGCTGAGCGTTTTGGTTCTCTTCATCATCTCCACGGAAAGATGGAAGGACTGTGGAAGCGATAGAGATTTTCTTTCCACTTTCTCTTTATTCCTTTGAACTTGGATTTTTATCTCTTTGTTATTAGTTTTATTAGAGCCATGTTTGGCTAGTTGGTTTTGCAACCTAGAGGACCTATGAACTTGTGGGTGAATTGGATTTTGTTTTCATTATTTAGTTAAATTTGATATTAATTTTGGTTACTTAATCTTGTTTAATTTTATCTATTTTGTGATTGGCCATCATTGAATATGATTTTGAGCATTAGGATTTACTTTGACGAATGTGATTTTAATTAGGCTCTGAGATTAAGTAATATGGGATTAGATTACGATTTAATTTGCGGTTAGGATAGACATATACCTAATGGCCCCATATAATTGTTGAAGAGTGTGTCCGAGTTTTGTTGCCTCTTGAGTATCTATGTTAGACATAACAAGTTATACTCAAGAGAGGGTTGTAAGTGGACCGACAAACACTTATAGCTATTTATACTCGAGATTATTAAAATTGATATTGAAGCTGATTAAATTACTGAAAACAAGGTTTATGAAGCTAATAAGGGATTAGTGACTCTGGGTTGCTCATTTGATTATTGTGGTAGTTTTTTATTTTTATTTTAGTTTTGATTTTCTTTTCCTTTATCTTAATCAAATTCAATTTGTTTTGCTCAACTTAAATGAAATTGTGAAATTAATGCTTAACTAAAGTTGTGATACCTAGTCCTCGTGGGAACGATAATTTTCTTATCATTTTATTACTTGATACGGCCCGTGCACTTGCGGAGTTTATATGCTATAAAGTTTTGTCCTATCACTCAAGATTTGTGTAAAAGATCAAGGCTAGAGGCTTAGTTGAAGCATTCTTTTCTATTTTAATATTTTGGTTCTTTAAGATGGGGAGGGCTCAAAGTTAAGCTCCATCCTAAAAAATACACTAATCTAAGTAGTTTTTTCCCCCCAATAAAAATGCATAGAGGACAAACACCACAAAAACAAAAGCAGTCATACTCCTCCCCCCACATTTAACTTTCAGTGTCCTCAATGTGATGCAGGCGTACAAAGGTAAGTGACAATAAAATAAAAAGGTGAGAGAAAAAGGGAAAGAAACAACAGTCCTGTGACATATTCAATAAGGTGGTGCAGTCAGATCCAAAAGATGTGCAGAATATGTAATCCCTGTTAGCTGCAAGATAAAGTCATCTAGCAAGTACAGGTGCAAGGTGACAAGCAAGTCAATATGCAGTCGTCCAATGATAGGAACTAAGCAAAGAGAATCTTATTAGGTTATGATAGAAGTGCTATGGCACCCTAGCCAAAGTGACATGGCTCTCGAGATGATGTCAATAGCCATTCCATCAGTGATAGCAGTGCGAGGGCATTTGGGAAAAGTGTCACTGCACCCGAGAGGGTGTTTGTAGCAATCCTTATGGTAGTGCCATGGCACTTGGGCAAACTCTAATGCTGAACTGATAAAAATGTCATGGCACTCTCCCAAAGTCTCTGAGACATTTTTTTTTTTTTCGTTTTTTTTTCCTCATGAAGTATTCCATTGGGAACATAACTCTTCTACCTAAAAAAAAAAGACCTACCACAAACCTACCAAAAGACACAAAAACCAAAGAAGTTCAGAAGTTTGAGTTAAGAACTTGGTTGTCTCTCAAGAAGTGTTAAGTTTATAGTTTTCAGCCAGACTTTGCAATAAGAATACCTAATCATAAGTATTAAACACCATGACCACCTCATCTTCATTTCTTTTCAAGTAACACTGTTTCAGACAGAAAAGGAGCTCATTCACATTAGTTACATGTCTTCATCAATCATCAGCAATTTCAGAGTACAAATATTCACTAAATTCAAAGAAGACACAACAAGCATATCCATACAAACAAAAGTAGGAGCTTCTAAGAATTTCTAAGACCCTACAAAATCCATTTGACCCTCATCAGTGAGTCAAAACTTCAATAGGAGGATCAATGACAACTCTTGGGACCTCCACATTAACCTCACATTAATTACATTCTTCATCAATCATCAGCAATTTCAAAGTACAAACATTCATTAAATTCAAAGAAGACACAACAAGCATATCCATGCAAACAAAAGTAGGAGCTTCTAAGAATTTTGAACACACTACAAAATCTATTTGACTCTCATTAGTAAGAGTCAAAACTTCAATAGGAGGATAAATAACGGCTCTTGGGACCTCCACATTAACCTCAACATCAAAATCACATGGATTAGGCTCCACAATTTAGAACCTCTTTTAGACACTCATATTATTCTCTCCTTCTTGAATTTGCAGCTCACAATCACCCCCTACATCATCACAAACTAGTATTGACATTTTCTCACTCCCCATGGTCAATTGTTCACTTGAGACCTCATCTTTTATAGAAGAATATTTTGATATATCATTAAAAACTCCTTTTTGCATCAAAGACTCAAGATTAGAAGACACTTCATCAACTTGAACTGCTCCATTTTGGGCTTGATCATTAATTTTCTCTCTTTGAATAATTCTCATGAATTCATTTTGACCATCTAGCTAGAAGACGTAAAAACAAATCCTTTGTTGTAAAAGCTCCTCCTCATTAATGGGTTAATTTCATCTACATGAGAATTGGGTGATATATGAGGATGTGACACATATGAAGGACAAGAATAATTAGAATCCCAAGACAATATAATGGTTGGTTATGGTTCCATCCAAGGCTAAAAGTATTATCATGAATATCAATATGAGCCCTAGCAAAATTATTCTCCATATAATCCAAGGTTGAGACACGGCATATTGCTCTCTCAAGTGATGATATTCATAATAATCACAACAAATGTACTCAAATGGCGCTTCACAAGTACAAGTGCCATAATAAGAATTTGTATAATCATTTTCATTCTTAAATCTACCACTTGTCCCATTAGTCCACCAAGGACAATCCACAGACAAAAAAGGAACTAATAAACACAAATGTCCCTGGCAACAACAACATTTATTTGTTCGTCGTTTAGCTTAGTGCAAACGCACAGATCGTAAGTAGTATAAAAAATTGTCGTTCTGACGAGGATTAAGGCAAAAGTAGGATAATTAATGCAATTATTCTCCTACTTAGGTTGGGCAAAGTTATTTGAACTATTTCAATTTGAAAGAACAATTTTGGTTCAAAATTAGCTAAGTTAAAAGAAGCAAAGTAAAAGTTGTTTCTAACTTCAAGAAATTGAGATTGTAGGATCGCTTCTCATCTCTACACTTCATGAGACCAATTAATTCATTCACAATTAGTTCTAATGAAAGTCCAAATGTTTGTCTAATATTTGCAATTATTGAAAATGTTTTCTCAAGTCAAAACCAACATCTATTTTCGAAGAATTCATTCAATTCTTGCAACAACTTAGTGAAAATAGTCATTAAGACCCGATCTTATAATAACAATATCAGGTTAATATGTAGATCTCTTTTCTATTAACAAACTACCCATTCAAACAAGAATTTCAAGATAAGTATGATTTTATCCAAGTTCTTTAAATATGATAATCTTTCTCAAGCATAATCTCATTTGAAAAATTAAAAACAACCAAGTGGTGATCAAGCACTTAGAGGCATTAAGTATAGGGGAAAAAACACAAAACACTTCATTATATGCTAAAAGGGAAGATTAACATATTCTCAATATCCATAGAGGTTCAAAGTAACCCTAGAACAAGAGTTCTAGCTACTCATAATCAGAAAAGAACAAGAAACACATAGAATTCATGTCTGTAGCAGAAAATAGGAGAATAAAGGGAAAGAAAATCATAAAACCAATTAAAGAAGGCTAGAATCTCTTCAATCCTTCAATCTCAAGCTCCAAGATCTTCAAAATCCCAAATTCTAGCACCTCCTTGCTCCGACACATGTTCCTTGGCCATTTTCTGAGTTTCTAGATCGAAGACAACGTCTCAGAATGAAGAAAATTGGGATCCCTAGGTTATTTTTCAGCAAAAGTCAAAATTGTGCATTTTTGGTCTGACAGGGTGCCATGGCACTCCTGCTTTTGTGCCGTGTGGCACCTGAGAGATCTTGTTTCTTTTCTCCGCATGAAGTGGCAATGGGATTCCTTGCCTATCCAAAGGAGCTCCTCTCCCTTGGACAGTCTAGATCAGATCTGGACGGTGCAGATCTTATTTTTTTGGGTTAAGGTGCTTTTTTACCAACAAAGTATTAATGAGAGAGCAATTTTGCCAAATATTAATTAATGGTACCAGAAATACCCAAAAACAATTAGAAGGAGTTAAAATGCACAATTCCGTCAGTCTTATTACTTAACGGACGTTTCCATGCTGATGTGGTCCAGATTAAAGTAAGACATGGCAACTTGTGTCAGGTGACTCAGCCTTATTTTTATTTTTGCCTCTTAGACTTTATTTTTGCCTCTCAAACGAAATCAAAGGCGAAACCATCAAAGACGAAAACGCGATTCTGGGAGCAGAGCAAAAGAAAGGACGGCGAAACCCATCGAAGGCACTATCGACGTCATGGAAGCCGACACTGTGAGTGATTCTCCGACATGGGCTTCTTGCGAGTGTGTTTGACTGAAATCCTAAAGCAATCGCACACGCAATTTCATCATCGGACGACGGACGTCACGCTAGGGTTCAGGCACCTACAATTTGTCCACAGGTAATGGTCGATTTTTGGCAATAAATGGGCTTCTTTGTGGTTTATGGTGTGTTACCTGCAATGATTGACAAATTATTGACTGCTTACCTTGCTGCAGCGTCGACGATGAAGAAGATGATGCCATTCAAGCAGATCGCCGTCGCCTTTTCTCTGAGATCGCGTTTTCGATTTCGTTTTCGTTCTCTGCTCTTAGTTTTTTCTCTACTCACTCTGCTTTTCTCCACGAACGTTTTTCCTCTTCATTTCCGTTCTCTCGCTCTCAATTTTTCATTCTCTCCACGAACGCATTTTCCTCTTCGCTTTCGTTCTCCGCCTCGAAGTTTTTTCGTTTTCTCCAGGAAGCTAAATGCAAGAATAGGGCACACAAATTTTCCGTAAGCAAGTGCCATGTCATCGTTTAATCTCCTCCACGTCAGCATCTAAACGTCCCTTCATTCATAAGACTGACGGAATTGTGCATTTTAACTCCTTCTAATTGTTTTTGGGTATTTCTGGTACCATTAATTAATATTTGGCAAAATTGCTCTCTCACTAATAGTTTGTTGGCAAAAAAGCACCTTAACCCTATTTTTTTTACTTTCTATTTTTTCAAAAAAAAGTTTATTTTAATGGGTACAGAATCTAAAATAAAGATAATCTCTCAACTAACATTTTTTCAAAACATGATTTTTTTATTCAAAAAACAGTAGTTAAAGGAAATAAAATCTGGACCTTCCATATCGCATCTGGACGGCCCAGATGTGACAGGCGCATAGTGCCTATCCAAAAAACCGGTTCCGCACGAAGTGTTGTGGCACCTAAGTCTTTGTTTTCTGTCTCTGAACTAAGTGTCGTGGTACTTCTGCTAAGGTGCCCTGACATCCACAAATCTTCTTAACTCATCGATTCCTTCCTTCCTTACTTAGAATATCCATGCTTGCTTACCAAAATAAACACTTATGAGTGAAAAACTTGCTTGCTTCATTTTCTAATCGTTTAACATCAAATCCTTAATATTTGATGCTTTTGGTCAACAAACTCATGAAAACGCTTCTAATTTTTCATTGATGACTCCCCAAATACACTCAAAACATACAACAAATCTCTTAAAACTGGGGAGTCACCAATTAATCATAAATGCAAGGCATCATATTGTCAATATTCATCATAAAAAGGTTCTGCACAAAGATATGAGCAAGAGCTAACAAAAAAGCATTAGCAGTTTCAAATCCAAATCAACTAGGAGGCTTAGATTGTGCCAGTGCTTTTCTAGCAGATATGTGATAGAACATACATAATAGCAAAATGGCTGCAAATTCTTTCTGTATAGATCAAATGGAAAACTGTAAAAAATTTTAGATTAGAGAGTCGTATAGGCAATAAGTTAAACAACAATCAACTAAAATATAAGAATATTTCACATCTATATAAAAATTAATAAAAAAATATTCTGGCCACATGGGCAATTTGGCATACTAGAAAATAAGCATCCCCTTCAAACTAATATTATTCAACCTCAACCAGATACCTAATGATAAAAAGGCTCACAAGTCACAATATAACTTTTGTAAGTTAGTTCAAACCAATCCCCCTTGTTTTAGCAACTAAAGTATCAAGTAATTGTCTTCCAAGAAGTTAAAATATGAACAGGCAACAACCCAAATAGCATAATTTCTTAACTATTACCAAGCGCAAAAAGCCCAACGACAATCACATAAACTAAATAAGCCCATATTGAAGTAGTTGTGAAAGCTACTGAGGTCTCTGAAAAGTAGAGGCGTATTGAAAGCCAAGAAATTAAAAATGGACACCTTTTTGCTGGTATTCCGTTGATTTGATTTCTAAGAACCAAGCCTCTTATTAGTGGCATCGTGGTGTTCATCATCTTTATCAGCATCATATTTCATGGGTGATTTCTTCAGGAAAACTTAGTTGAGGTTCATATGGGAGAATGCTCAGAGGTTGTGGATTCAAGCGAATTTGTGTCAGACTTAGGTACCAATAGTACTGGAAAAATAATATATGAATGTTATTATTGCCATCATTCATATAATTCAAATTATGAAAATACACACATAAACAACAAACATGTGTTTTAATAATAATATTTAACATATTCATCTCTGAGTCAAGAGGAATCCAAGGAACTATGCTAAACTCCAAATTCGAAAGTATTGTATTTTCAGAAGGAGGCAACCACAGCGACTCTTGTGATGTACTCACATGCTTCTTCTTATCCTTCCTTTGTTTTTTGGAACTCATCTTATATAACACCATGTTGTCACCCTTCAAGTCAAACTAATTTTTGTATTTGTCATTAATTTTCATAATCCAGTTAAATAATGTATATGCTCAATAAATACAACACTAGACTGCCTCTAGTCCAACAATATAGGGCTTCTTTTAGAAGAAATCATTGGTCAATAAGTCATATAGAGAGTTAATAACTACTAGAATTTTTAATCTTATTGGTGGTGCACATTGGACATCAAAAAAATAGGAGAGAGCCAATGGGCTTATTTGCAACCAAGATATGGTTCTACAGTTTCCACGCCTGTGCTCATAATTTCTGCAAGTCATGTTTGGAAGGGGCATTTGCGGCCATTCTTTTGTGAGAGACAAATGCAGGGGTGGAAGATCGCTTCAATATCAAGAAAGGGATGAAATGTCCTTCTTGCCTCCATTGACATCGCTGATTTTCTCGATAATCTTAAGGTGGTTAAGGCAAGAAAAAAAGGAAAAAACAGAAAAGAAAAAAGAGAGAGAAATATTATGAAGATGGATCGAGAATCATATACTATTCACAGAAGAGAAATATGCTCACACAACTAGTAGAATCCACATGGGTTTATCACTAATCATCTCTCACTTGAGTGTGATGAACCAACAACCTTAAACTCTAGGATTATGAGGGAGACTATGTTACACGCCCTCTAGGGAGAGACTCCTCTCTCTTTACAAGTGGGGATCAATATTCCTTCATACTGAGCACAATGCTAAGATCCTATATTTATAGACTTAACAACTAATACTTCTTCTTTTTTCTTTTTCCTTTTTTTTTTTTTTTTTTTTTTTTTTTGGGGGGGGGGGGGGGGGGAAGAAACTAATACTTCTTAGTACTTCTAACATAGCAACCATCTGTAAGGAATTTTACGATCAGACAGTCATAAAAAATAATCGACTAGATGTTACGTGCAAATTATTGCCATAACCACCTGAGGATTCTCAAGATAATCATCCATGTCAGTGGGGCAAGAAGGACATTTCATCCCTTTCTTGTGAGACCGAAGCGATCTTCTACCCCTCCTTCTGTCTCTCACAAAACACTGACCGCTAATGCCCCTTCCAAACATGACTCTCAGAAAATATGAGCACGAGGCGTGGTAACTACTGTCGAACCATATTTTGGTTGCAAATAAGGCCATTGGCTCTCTCCTATTTTTTTGATGTCCAATGTGTACGACCAATAAGTGTGGGCAAAATTAAAAATTCTAGTTGCTATTAACTTTCTAATTGACTTATTGACTAAAGATTTCTTCTAAAAGGTGCCCTATACTGTTGCACTAGAGGGAGTAGAGTTTTGCTCTATTGAAAATATACATTATTTAATCGAATTATGAAAATTAATGACAAATACAAAAATTAGTTTGACTTGAAGGTAACAACATGGCGTTATCTAAGATGAGTTCAAAAAAACAAAGGAGGGATAAGGAGAAGCAAGTGAGTACCTCACAAGAGTCGCTGTAGTCGCCTTATTCTGAAAATACAATACTTTCGAATGTGGAGCTTAGGATAGTTCCTTGGACTCCTCTTGACTCAGAGATGGGTATGGTAAATATTATTATTAAAACACATGTTTGTGTGTTTATGAGTGTATTTTCATAATTTGAATTATATAAATGATGGAAATAATAACATTCATATGATATTTTTTTCAAGTACTATTGGTACCTAAGTCTGACATAGATTCACTTGAACCCACAACCTCTGAGCATTCTCCCATATGAGCCTCAACTAAGTCTTTTCCATTTACAGGCCTTTGACTGCGTGGCGGCGGTTTCTTCCATTTCCAACAGGATTCCACCTTCTTCGTTTTCTTTCTTGGCCCTCTCCAGTTCTACTAGAGAATCATATCGATCAGTCTCAGTTGCTTAAATTTTTCATTAACTTGAAAAGAACGACGAGATAATCAAAGACAATTAACTCAGAACAAACATGGACAAATACACAAACTTAAGATCGCGTTTCAGCATATGTAGGATAAGTATATAGCGATTGACACATATATTATTTCAAACAATATTATTGCTAATCTATCTCGTTTGAAAAGCAACTATTTCATATTCTTCAAACAAGTCTTGATTGTACTAATTAAAATATTTAAGGGGCGATTTTTAATTACATTTGTTTTTTTTTTTTTTTTTGATGAAAATGTAAATGGAAGTGGTGGGAAAATAAATGGAAATTATCTTCTAAAATCTGTTAGGTATGACTGTGGAAACCTTACTCAATTTTTAATTATAAGAAGTGTTTATACTGTGAAAAGACTCAAATACTCTTATCGATTAAAAAAACCAATGTCTCCAATCCAAAGAACCATCGCCTAAAACTATCACCAGCCATGCACCGCATAAAACTAAGATAATCAATCATGAAGAAACTTTCATATATGTGAAAGAAGAAGAAAAATCATAAAACCTAGAAATCACGAACTTCAGATACAGATAGATCCATAAAAAGTGACCCAATTGGTTTGACATGAAAGGAACATAAATCATATAAAACGATTGATAACAAAAAAGTAATATTTTAGTACCTTTTTTTGGGTATTTCATTGATCTGATCTCTTTTTTATAGCAAAGCCTTGGGTTAGTGGCATTGTCCACGTTGTCTTCTTCTTCGTGGGCATCAAATTTCATGGGTGATTCTTTCATGAGAATTAAGACCAATAAAATATGAAGAGGACACATTTGCACAAGTCTATTCATGTTGCAAAAAAGTTAGGGGCATTTTATAGATGAGAAACTAGGTCTTTGGTTGAGAAAACCGTGTGCTATCAAAACCGTGGGCCTTCAAAACCATGTTCTAGTAAAACAATGTGCGCCGAGGGTTTTCTCAAACCACCTAACTTTTCTTACAATGGACGGTTGATCACCTCGAGATAGGATTTGCACGTGTCATCTATATTTTGTGATCGATTAAGATTGAATAACTCGAATAATATTTTCTAAAGTCACACGTTAGTTATTTTTAGGCAACTTATTCAAGGAAAATCAAATAGATCTATTCAATTTAATGTGCATGTAATTAATTATTATTGGGAAAATTGCACCCAAGTCCCAAGTATAACAAATTAATGTTGTAAGGTTAATATCATATTTTGAATAACGAGAACCATATAATTTCGTTTTGGTTGACAAGTGAAAGAGTATGAAATAACCAGTGAGGAAGCATATATTGACAAGTAATGGTGCATCTATTAATTTAACCATTTATCAAAATATTATTATGCATACAGTTGGGCTTTGGACTTCAAGCACTATAGCATGTCGATCACAACTTGAAACAACTCATTTAAACTCCAAATTGAGCCAACTGTGCACATGATAATGTTTTGATAAATGGTTCAATTAAACTCTTAGTTAATTATTGTTTTTGCATTAGAAAGAGAACTTAAATAGAGTTATGGGTGTAGGTCATTTGCAAAATTTGGTGTTATACTCTAACAATAACGGCCACTTTGGCCTCTGTTCCAAAAGAAGATATCACGAAGTGCTGTTCATTCCTTATGAAAATCATTGTGTCTGGAAAACTTGATGCTTATGCTATACATTTAGATGAACACCAAAATAACTTATACTACTTTCTAACATTACTTATCTCATTTATATATAAGTTTCAGGTTATTAGAACTCGTATTAAGTTGAAGCTTGACAGAAGCCAAAATATGGCAGAAGCGATTTTGACGTTGAAGCATTTGATGAAGTTTGATACATACATATACGAATGGCAAAGAAGATAGGGAATGAGGTGAAGTACTTGAAGAAATGAAGTTGAATTTAGCAAAGTCAAGTAGTAGACAAAACAAAAAGACAGCATAAAAGGCTACTCACAATGGTCATAATCTAAAATAGGAAAATGGTGCTCAACTTTCTAACATGCAAACAACGAAGCATGTAATGAGAAAGATGAAGCAACGACTATTTCTCCAATAGACCGAATGCTCAACGATAATAATGCAACGGGTCAATGCTCCAACGTACAAAAGCACTTAAGGGCTATTTTTCCTCCAATGGACGAATACACCCAACGGACAAATGACAAATTCTTATCAATAGAGAAGAATTCAAGAGATTTGTAAGGGGGAGTATATCAGTAAGAGATTTGTAAACGGCTCCACAAGTACCCGGCTAAATTTGTGGGATTATAGTGGTTCTTAAGTTCCCATTCAAAAACTTGAGGAAGATAGTAGATTGAAATCTCAGGAGGAGCCTGGGGAGTGGACGTTGGTCATAGTGGGTTGGACCGAACCAGGATAAATCATAGTTTGTATATTCTATTCCTATGCTCTTATATTTCTAGCATATATTATTTGAATAACTGATTGTTGATTTTCATCTCATTACTTTCATGCTTATTGTTTTTATTAACATGGGAAAAGATTTTAAAAGTTCCTAAGTTTTTATCTTACACCCAATTCACCCTTCTTGGATGTTAGCCAGTTCTAACTTTTGGTATCAGAGAATGGCTTTTGTTTAAAGTACTTAACTTTCTCAACAGTTATCAATGGTTGATTTTGGGTATTATTCGCTTTCAGAAGGTTTTGACTATACAATTCCATCTCCTTTAAAAGATATTGATTTTTGGTTATGGAAAGGTAGAATGACTAGTTTTATTCAAGCATCCAATTTGGACATGTGAAATGTTTTTACAAATGCTTTTTATATCAAACCAAGGAAGGATTGGACTGAAAAAGAAAAGAAAATGTTTTTGTTGAACATTAGAGCAATGCAAATTTTATATAGTGCTTTGATCAAAAATGATTTTGAGAAAAATAAATTTTACTCTTGCGCTAAAGACATTTGGGATACTCTTAATTCTATTTATGCTTCTAACAATTGTGTTATATTGAAAGTGTTAATAGTTCATCAGAAATTATAAACTGCACATCTATGGGTGATGAACAAATGGAAGACAAGATGGAAGAAGGTGAAATCGAGAGAATGCTTTGATGATCTAGTCAACACAAAAGAACAAGAAAAAGAGAATTACCAAGAAGAGCTCATCATGGACGATTATAATGAATCATTATTTGGAGCTCAAGAGACACATTTGGTAAACAATTACAATTTTTCTTATGTATTTAAGAAAAATGATTTTGAAAAATTGCATAAAACTATTTTTCAACCAATTAATGATTCTATTATGAAAAACAAAAATGTTTTTAATTATGCTAAAAATCATATAGGAAGAAATAATTTTCAAATATAAGTAATTTAATATTGCATTTACTCGACCAACACAACAATTACAAAAATGTTTATAATAAGCATCATTATATTATTTGCAATTATTGTGGAGAATCTGGCAATATTTCTCACATATGCTATATTAGGAGAAATTCTAATGTGAGAAATAATTATTTTTTGGGTTCCTAAAGAGCATGTAAGGTTTAATACTAACATACAAGGACTCAAGTATAAGTGGGCATCAAAATTTTCATCTAGTGCTTTATGTGTGCAAGATGATTTGAAAATCAATGGACATAAGGGTACAGAAAAGATGAACAAGAAGGCAAAAGTTTCTCATGCACCAATAAAGAGGATCACATCATCTACATCAAACAAGAGAACTTTCGAGCACCTATTGCTGGAACTACAAAGTTTAATGACAAGGAGAAGCAATGGAAAATGAGAGTACATTCCACCTCAAGAATAAACTATCATAGAGTACCGTTCAACTATCTTGAGGAGAACAAGAAAAGGAGAATCTTTCAAATATCGAACAGAAGACTATTGAAGTCTATGTCTTTTGAGAGAGCTTTGCAGACATCCATGAAAAAAAGTATGAAGAATCAATGTGACAAAAAGAGAGGCAGTGGATAATTAAGAAAAGCCAGTCCTCCAAGTATATCTAAGGCAAAGTTATACAATGATAAAACCTCCTATGCTATTATCTTTAATATTTATTGAGGTTTTAAAATTTGGAGCCTTAGGAATGAGCATTGCTAAATATTTTGAAATTGAGTTTTCACATCCCTTAAAAATCCATTTAATAGATTTATTCATAAAGGGATTGCAATGTTGAATAGTTTAATTCTTTATGCATACATGATGATTTGAAAAGCAAGTATTTCTTTTATGCATAAAGTCATGATTAATTCATTGCACTCAATTGTTCTGAATTAATTACATTCATAAGAGCATGTGAATTTTGTTGCTACAAGCTAACAATGATTGGATCCAAGTAAGGTTGGATACCAAGGAAGATAAAGATTTATATAGTTTTGTAGGATGAAAAAGCTTCTCAATAGCGCAACTATATAGAGAAAGCTTCATGTCAGGACTGTGGCTATATGAATTCGAGTCATAGCAGAGTGCAGTCAGGTCGGATGTGTGGACGTCGGACAGTCGGAGACTTGCCGATTGGGAGGAAGAGGGAGACTGAGGGTGGACGGTTGAGTCACGAGAGCAGTGAGAGGAGTCAGAGTCAGAGCAGAGGAGACGTGGGGGAAGAATGGAGGAGGAAGCTAGGGAAAAATATAAAAAGAAAAAGGAAAAAAAAAAAAGAAGAAGAAGAAGAAGAAGAGGGAGATAGTGAAACTATAGAGAATATAAGAGATTAATTAGGCTAAATTATTGGCCATAATAAAATATTATATGATAAATACATATATTTTAAAATATTTTAGAAGGACAGTTGGGACCTTGATAAGAGATTAGCTAGGGTCAAATAGTGGCCAAAATAAAATATTATACAATCACTACATACATTTTAATAAAATATTATACAATCACTTCAAAATGGATTAAAATTGGTTTTGGCTATCATATGGTTTTTGTGCTCTTGACCTCTTTCCGTTTGGATCTTAACAACTGGTTCTGTGGATTCCATACAGATTGGTAATCTTGAAATCTAACAGTCCTATGATTGACAATGTGTTCTACCTTATGATTCCTATTTTGAAATATCAGAATTATTATTAGCAGTTTAGGAAACTAGTTCTAGTGCCATTCATGTAGAATTGGACAAGTGAGATGATATAGTTTTAGGAATGTATGTAAATTGTAATGGCATGTCATGTAGTGATGAAAACAGAATGTCTTGTCATCTTGTAGTCTCATAATGTTTGACTATTTGGTTTATTTCATTACTTTCATATACGTAGTTTGACATAATGGGATAGCAGCAATATAGTCTTTAGAACAAGAAAACTTGAATGAGACAGTGATATGACACGTCAAAGAACACCTAAAAGCTTTTAGCTTTTTGTTGACTCTGATTTGTCATGTATCTGTCAAAGTCCATGTTTCTATAAAGAGACACAGTCTGGCCATGTTTACTAATTTCCATGACAGCAAGTTAAAAGCAAGATTTGAGCTTAACTTTCTTCTTTCTTAAGGTATATACTTGACAGGAAATAAGACCCTTTGCAGGCAACATATTTGATGAGCAAGTGACAATAGATGATGAAGTTATAAAGCCAAGCAGGTAAATCAAACTAAGAATGTGTGAAAGACCAAAAATTTTGGACATTGCAGAAACTAATATGTGCTAGTAATAGTTGTCCAGGTTTCCTTGTTTCCATTCATATGCTAACCCCATTGTAGGCTATGAAGAGCAATGCAGCAATGGATCAACTCCAGGAGTAGAAACGCCTCCTAATATATCAAATGGGAAACACGTTATGAAGAACAGCTGATCGCACAGCTGCCTGTATAAACATCCGAGAATATTGCTTCATTAAAATGCCAATGCTGATGGCAGAATGGTTTATGGGATTTGATGAAACTGACTGACATGGTGCTTCTAATCATGTGTAGAGGGTTCCTGATTCATGCAATTCAATATACTGGTAACAGAGCTAACAAAACCTCATTGCAATCATGACCGATTATTTCAATGATGGGTTTGTTATGCATTGTTGGATCCATTTGCAAGTCATATATAGTATGTACTTTATTTTAGATTTTTTTTTTTTTTTTTTTTCATACAAGACCCCACATTTATTTAGGTCGCAACATCATAATTTGTAATATTTTGTTTTCGTTATATAAACTCTTATGATTGTTAGAATTTAGTTTTATGATATATAAGTCTTTTTATTTTCTAATTTTTAATATTTTTTTTGTAATTATTTTATTTTTTCTTATTTTTTTATGTTTTAAAAAATAAATTGGAATTTGCGAGGAAAAATGTTTCCCTCACAAAATCCAAAATTTGTGAGGAAAATCTTTTCCCTCGCAAAATCCAAGATTTTGCGAGGGAAAATTTTTCCCTCGCAAAATCTTGGATTTTGCGAGGGAAAAATGCATTTTTCCGTTGCAAAAGTTATTTACGAGGCCATTTTTACGACGGACCTTGATCCGTCGCAAACTAGTTTTGTGACGGAAAATAGCTTTTTTACGAGGGAATTTTTCCGCTGAAAAAACAGTTTTTTGTGTAGTGAGCAAAGGCTTGTGTTAGTCACTTCACCGTCGTCTTCTTTTTCATAGGTATCAAATTTCATGGGCGATTTCTTCTTAAAATCTAGGAGGAATAAAATATAATGAAGATACATCTATACAAGTCTATGTCTTGATGCATAAAAGTTACAGGCATTTTATAGATATCAAAACTAGTTTTGAGGTTCAGAAAACAGTGAGGCCATCAAAAGTGGAGCTTTCAAAAATCTTCTACTAAAATAATGTGGGCCAAGGGCCTAAAAAGTTACAGGCATTTTATAGATGAGAAACTAGGTTGAGGTTGAGAAAACAGTGGGCCATCAAAAGAGTGGGCTTTCAAAACTATCTTCTACTAAAATAATGTGCGCCAGGAGTTTGAAAAAATATTCTAGTAAAACAATGTTCGGCAGAAATTTAATTAAACTACTCAAATTTTCCCACAATAGACGGCTCATTTCAAGATATCGATCATGTGAATATGCCTGTCATATTTTATGGACGGCTATGATTGAGTATAACTGAAATAACTTTAGAATACTTGTGCGTGTTTTAGGCTATATATATTCAAGAAAAATCAAACATAAATCTAATTGATGATTTATTATTTATGTAAGTAATTATTATTTTCATATATATCAAAAGAGTTTAATTTTTATTTATAGAGAATAATTATGGTATATACTAAGTAAGGATAACTAATTAGGTCACAAAAGGTCAATTCAATAATAATTAGCTCTTAAAATGTTGTTTAAAAGAAAATAAGTTTTGTAAATATGAATTTAGACCATTACAAATTCGACATTCAAAACTTATATGATATTTTCAATTATTTGCAAAGTCACATTTCATATCTGTAATTGTCATAAATATTTCTGAAAACAACTTATTGCAATATATAGTATTGAAATCTCAACTGTAGATTGGCAGCGAATTAAAAAATTGTAAGCAACGGGGAGTTTTGGGAGCATATTTGTGCATGCTCCCATTTCCGTATGAAAAGCACAAAAATCTATAGCTATGGTTCTCCATACAAGGCGTATTAAGTAAGAAAGAGTGACTAGAGTATACCATAATCAGGATTCACCACAAAACAAGAGTGTCATTCCTAAGGACATGGTACCAACAACCAGTTGATAATCAATTTTACAGTTTCACTTAATTTAAGTAAGATACAATGAGAGAACCATTAAAAAATGAAAACTCAATCCTAATTAGAATTTTTAAAAAAATGCAAATCTAAGCTGCGGTTAATGCCAGGGGTGAGTCTAAACTACTTATGTTGCAATTCATATCATTATAGCTTTGATTACTTGTCAGTGTATAACATCTCTCCTCAATTGTATGGTTGAAACTATATCTAATAGTCTATAACTCTTAGTTACCTAAAAGTGTCTCTCAATCCATACAAAG
This sequence comes from Acacia acuminata, assembly GCA_019022655.1. NCBI lineage: Eukaryota > Viridiplantae > Streptophyta > Magnoliopsida > Fabales > Fabaceae > Acacia > Acacia acuminata. The sequence goes on along the minus strand of JAFJYI010000267.1, from coordinate 173,838 downwards.
ATATTCTAATTACGTTGCTCCCGGTTGTTTATAGTTGATTACCTAATTGAACTAAATAAAAGATTTATGACATTTGAGAAAATGAAAGTATTTTATTACAATGAGTTAAGGAGCAAAATTGCCAACAAACTATTGGGCCAGGAGCTACCAGCAAAACAAACTATTTTCTGGACCTAAAATGCAAAAGAACTATTGAAATAAGTAAATGGGCACAAAATCGTTACTTGCTCTACCACGTCCGTTTGGCATTTATATTTTGGGGAAATTGATTGATCTCAAAAAGCCACGTGCGCCTTGACTCAGCAAAACGTGGAAGAAAAAACACGACATCTGGAGATTGAAGGGAGCAACCGAGCAAGAAGCAATTAGGGCTCAGAATATTTGGGGAAAAAAGGAGATTCGAAGGGGAAAGCATCGTCACTGCAACCCATCACCGTCGACGGGAAAGCGGTCTTGAATGGCATCATCGGCGTCATCGTCGAGTGGAAGATGCAGGCGGAGAGTGGTGTTGCTTCGACAACCGAGTCGCGAGGAGGACTATGAACCTCCGATGAGGTATTGCAATCACAGAATGGTGGCGTCGAGATGGACGGCATGGACTGACGACAACCCAGGTCGAAGGTTCTATGGCTGCCCATTGTACAACCAGGTAAGCAACTGAGGTCGGACGTTCTATGACTTTTGATCCCTTGCTTCTTCTTTGTTCATTTGTCTCTCTGAGTGTTTGTTTATATTTGGGTCTGTCCATTATCTTGTCAGTCGGTGGTTTGAGGTGGAAAAAAAAAAGTTAGCTGAATTTCCATTTTGATATTTCATTGATCCATCCAATCGATTGCTTTAGAATTCCTATATAGGATTTTGATTGATACATTCTATCTACTGTCATTGGTTAGTTTTTTTTTTATTTTGGACCCCTTGAAAAGTTGAATCCTAGATTCAAAAGCTCATCAAATTTCACTTTTTAAGCAGAAGACTTGGTTTTCAAGCGGTACAATAGTGAGAACCACTTTGCCAGGCTCACCAATCTCAAAACTGTTGCAAACCGATGAAGCTACTTTTCTAGCCTTTTGAATAATCACTATGTAGCTTCCTTCAAAGAAATGGCACAAACTCGCTCCATAGCTTACATCCCACCCAATCACTCTCGGCTCCCAAGACAAAATGCATTTCGCAAATAAAAACCAACAAAGATTTTTTTTTTTTTTGGCTCAAAAAACCAACAAAGATGAACAGATTGATATTTCACTATATTACAAAGTTTATATTCAACCCATCACTTTGTTTATATTATCAACCGAGCCAATCAATTTATCATAAAGCCGGATCGCTTTGGCTCTTAGCTATAACAAGAACTAAATGAAATAGTCCGGCAAAGCAAAATATACATGTGGCCCCAGAAACGACAAAAGGAAGCTCTGGCTTTATAGTTTATGTGTTTATTTGTTGAGTTATCAGAGTATGGTTTTGTACAGTATGTTGGTTAAAGCATGTGAAATAAACAAAGGGTCAATTAGACAACATGTCTCTTGTGAACAGAGGAATCCTATAAAAGATTCTATTTCTGATTAAAAAGAGAGTGCCTACAAGTGCTAGAACAATTGATGTAAGCAATGATAAAATTTCACCTGCTTGTACAATCGGGCGGTTTTGTGTTTCATCTGACCGAATTTGTGAACACAGGATGGGGCGTGTGGATTCTTCGCTTGGCATGATGATGAGTTCGGAGAGAGGGCAAATACCGTGATTAAGGAGCTTTTAGACGACATTGACAAATTATATGATGAAAATTGCAATCTCCGAAGAGCAAAGCATGGGCGAGACTTAGTGAAGAGATTGATACAATATATGGTGAATTGAGGAAGCTTAAGCGAAGAAATCAGTTATATGACGGGGAACTTAAGAAAGGGGAAAACAAATTTAAAGTAGCAATGACATTGTTATTTTTGACATGTTTTTGGTTGTCTGTATTGTATCTGAAGATGTAATTGGTATATGTAATTTATTTGTGGTTTAAATTAGGTACTTATGTAGGTGTAGTATGCAATAGATGTTTGTATATCCCATTGGAAGCTGTGGGAGGTTAGGAATAGAAGACTTCTTGCTGATGCAATATTCTAACCTGAGGTGATTTTTGTTTGTCTAGGTTCAACCTTATTTTGGTTAATTTTATGTATTCCTCTAGTGCACATTATATTCTTGTATTCCAGAATAGAAAAGTTAGTCATTATATAGTTGTAAACAGTTGCCAAAGAAAGTTTTGGTGGCTAGCCAATGTTGAGAGTAGCATTATAAAATCTACAAATTGTGAAAGTAATGGTGCATAAGTCAGAACCCCCAAATAGAACTTTGTTGATCTGGATATGTATATATATCAGGAAAAAAAAAGAGCTTAGCTTTATATGGCATCTGCTTGTGATAAATTGTGGGGGATTTACTCGATAAATGAGGAAGCTTTGTATTAGTTGCCTTTATTAGTTGCCTTTAAATATAAGAAGTCCAACTCAAAATCGCATGTTGAAGTTTATGATACAAAATAAGTATTTTTTTTTTTTTGCTATGAATGTTACTGGTTAGCAAAAAATGAACTATTTCTTGCTTAATAAATATATACTGCATAAAGAAAAAGGCTTACGGTGTGTGTGTAAATTTATATAAAAGATGCTACACATTAACTTTAGAAAAAAAGAAAAAATAATATATATATATATATATATAAAATAATAATAATAATAATAATAATAATAATAATAATAATAGGAACCTTATGCGTATAAACAAGAATAAAAGCAAGAAGCAACCTACCATTCAATAACAATTGATAAGAACACACGCCTGAATTTTTAAATTGCAGTGAGCTTCAAAGTATATAAAGATGCAAGTACACTTATAGCAAGTTGCAAGGATCATAATAAGTACAAAAGGATCCTAACCAAGTGTTTTTTGCTAGGGTTAGCCAAAAATATACAAAAACTACAGTCAAAGTTGCTTTCAAGTTACATCAGACATTGGTGATTCCACATATACACCCAAAACATCCAAACAAAAATTTCCCTAAACAGGTCTAGTTCCTACAGTTGCCCATCCCCTTGGTCATAATCTGCTCCCCTTGTTGCTGCTGTTGTGATCTTCAACTAAAAGTGTCCATCATATGATTTAGATGTGCAGTGAATCAAGTTAAATGAAGATAAAATGATACATTTCTTTTTGAAGATTATGATTAAGCAACCCAACTAGAATAACTTTCAGAAAAATGCAATACCTTTGAGTCTCTAACAAATGAATCAAACACAACATCAGTTGCCAAAGTGGCAGCCAAGGGATTATGATTATTGCACCTTCAACATATAAAGTACCAGCAACAGTCTGCATTGATTTCAAACTCTAGTAAGACAGCCAAAAAAATTCTTCTTCTCGTGAAAGAATTTTAATTACAACCCAAACCAAGAACAAAAAATCAAACAAATTCATCATTGAAGCATTAGCAAATTAAAGATTAGCTCAATTAATCTTCTATCTTGATGTAATTACGAAATGCATAGGACAAATAAAGCATTAGCAAAACTATCTCTACCGTCATTCAAGAAAGGATTTGTGTTATTGTGCTATTACCGTTGTAACTCCCGTCACACAAGATAACATTACTTGATGTAATTTGCACTACTACAAATATTGGATATCACTACCCTAAAAAACGTCCTTATTTAAAAATAGGAAGTAAAAAATGAAGGTAGTGGCAATCTTGTAAATATATTGAAGGAAAATGAGCCTTCAACGTCCTGAATTATAGTTTAGGACTTATAAAATTGGTTTTTGTCGTCCTAAATTTGTTTCATGGCGCCTAATAGCCATATGAGAATTTTTTATTTAGCGCCATGAGATTTTTTTTGTTTGGCGCCATGGGATAGCGACCAAAATTAAATTAAGGTCGCTTATTTTTGAATTTAGCGACCTGAATTTAATTCAGTCGCCCAAATTGAAATTTCTTTTGCTCTAAAATTTATTTCTTTGGTACCGTATGGTTTTTATTTTAAATTTTTTTAATATTGGCGACGAATAAAAATCGTCGCCACTTTTTACATATTAGGCGACTGAATTGCTTTCGTGTCGCCACTTTTACATTTTAGGGGACCTAAATGGCTTTCAAAGTTGCCTAATATCGCCCAAATTGAAATTCTTTTGCTCTAAAATTTATTTCTTTGGTACCGTATGGTTTTTTTTTTAAATTTTTTAATATTGGCGACCCGAATAAAAATCGGTCGCCACTTTTGCATATTAGGCGACCCGAATGGCTTTCGGTCGCCATTTAATTTTAGGCGACTGAATGGCTTTCGTGTCGCCTAATATCGCCCAAATTGAAATTTCTTTTGCTCTAAAATTTATTTCTTTGGTACCGTATGGTTTTTTTTTTAAATTTTTTTAATATTGGCGACCTGAATAAAAATCAGGTCGCCAATTTTGCATATTAGGCGACTTCGAATGGATTTCGTGTCGCCACTTTTACATATTAGGCGACTTGAATGGCTTTCGTGTCGCCTAATATTCCTATTAGACCCAATAGAAAGCTCCACGCCTTCACTCTCATTCTTGCCCTAACTCCTCCTCTCACCCTCTCACCCGATAGAAATCCCCTCCCTCTCTGTCACGCCTTCACTCTCATTCTCGTCCTAAAACCCTCGCTTACTTGCCGTCAGTCTTGCTCAGGCGCCGCTGGTCTCACTCACTCGCCGCCGGTTTCGCTCGCTCATGGTCTCGCTAAACTTGCTGCCGCCTAGTCGCTCGGCCGTACAACCTCTCCAGTCTCCACCATCGTTCCAAGGAGGCCCCGATGCGAACAGGCTTTGTAAAGCTTTGTTAATGATGGGTGCTCTCGCCCTTTCGCTTTGCCTACTCGTATTGTTTTGCATTCTCTCGTTTCCTTTCTTGCTTGCTCGTCGAGACGTCAACAAATTCTACTGCGAATTTTTGTGATTTTGTTCCACACCGATGGACGCTTCACTTATTTTTTCGACTCAATTTATTCCGAAATCGTCGGAATTTTGTCCTCTTTATTCGCCTTTTACTGCTCATTGGTGGTTTCGGTTGCCAGACGAGTTTCCAAATTCCTTATAAATTTGAGTTTTGTTTCACAATTTGGATTGAGACCATGAAAATTATTCATTATTAATTGTTATTTTCGAATCATTTATATTGCTATTTGGGGCGCTTTTGAACTTCGCATATTTCATCAACTCAAGGAACAACCCTAGTTTTGAAGCATTAAGATGGCCAACAAAGAAAAGAGTAATATACCATCAAGATAATTAAATAACTATATATGATTCTCTATTCTCATTACTTTTGTATTTTCCATGAATGTATATAATTCGGAAATTTCACCGTGTTTTTCCCCTTTTAATTTCTCGATTTCGTGTTCTCGAACCCTATATCATTATCAAACCATGAGGTCCAAGTAAGATAATAAGTTCTTTATTTAGTCTACATAAATTAGATATTTTATACGTTTTTTTCTGGATCTAGCATATGTTTTTAGATCGATCGATGTATTGTGTGTCTTTCTCTTTTGGAATTCGACATTATTAATGTGATGATATTTTGTCATTCTCAATGCAGGAAGTCTTAGCTTCAAAAATCAGCCAAAGTAGCTATATTACTTGAAAAGAAAAGCCTAAGAGATGAAATCTCCACATTCCTCAGAAACATTCCTGCAAAGCCGAAACATTTGAGCTTGTGGTGAAATTACGCTTACGGCTTCAACTCCGTTTCAACCAATTTCCTACGGCTTTCAAATACTTTACGGTAAATTACATATTCTTCCTTACTCCATCACTTTTTAACTTTATTGGTTGAATGATATGCTTAGGTGGCAAATTGGTAGTTTTCTTGGTTCATGTCTTTTCACTTTATAATTTTGGCGTAAACGTAAGCGAGAAAAGCATCGACATAGAGAGTGTTTGTGAATTACCTACTCTTGTATTAGGTTCCCAATTTCCGTCCCAAGTCAACCTATTTGTGGAATATTTAAAGGTGAGTGCTATTTTTACAATGTTATTGTCTTTGTTCATGATGCTTGCCGAAAATCTTGAGTCCGCCACGCCCTTCATCTTTATAGTTAAATATTGTTTTTTTTGTTGATGTGCATTGAACTAGGTAATCTTTGTAGTATGAATAATGATGCTTAGATGTCCATAAGTTATAGTTTATTTTAGTTTTTTGTATTGATGAAAGTATTGGATTTAATAGCTGATATTTTTTAAATTGCCTTAGTTAGTAAGTTTTGTTGAATTAAGTTGAAATGGTTTGTTGTTGAAATTTTGGGATGTCTTACTGTTGAGGGGAAATGCTGCCGAAATTTTTTGAAATTGTTATGAACTTGACTGTTGTTGGAAATGTCATAGGTGGTAATAAAATGGGTCATAGTTGGATGAATGCGTTGAGAACTAGTGAAGAATATGAGAAAGGGGTGGAAGAGTTTATTGAATTTGCTAAAAGGAATGTGGCTACAAAAAATGGGATGTACTATTGTCCATGTGTTAATTGTTTAAATGGGGTTCGAAGGGATATTGCTGATATAAGGGACCACCTAATTTGTGATGGAATAAACCTTCGATACACAACGTGGATATGGCATGGTGAGGAGGTAACTCCTAGTGCATCCTACGAAAATGAAGTTGAGGTAGATGATGATGGAATGGAGAGAATGATTCATGATGTTGAGGTCGAATCCTTTGCACAACCGCATGAATATGATAGCGTGCGGAGTGATGCAGAGACACCTTTGTTCCCTGGGTGTACTAAGTATACACGGTTGACTGGGACCTTACATTTGGTCAACTTAAAGGCAACTTGTGGGTGGACCGATAGCGTTTCACATCGTTGCTTGAATTGTTGTGTGATATGTTGCCGACAATAATGTACTTCCAAATCGTATGTATGAGGCCAAGAAAATCTTGTCTACGATGGGTATGGAGTACGAAAAGATACACGGTTGCCCTAATGACCGCATATTGTACAGAAATGAGTATGAAGGCCTTAGTAATTGTCCGAAGTGTAAAACTTCACGATACAAAGTGAAGAAAGGTGGTGGTTCTCGGAGATCACAAAAAAAAAAAAAAAGCAACCTTTGAAGGCATTGTGGTATCTTCCCATAATTCCTCGATTTAAGCGTCTGTTTACTAGTGAAGCGACGGCGAAGAAGTTGAGATGGCATTCGATGAGAGAATATCCGATAGAAAATATCTTCGGCACCTGACTCTCTCGCAATGGAAGAAAATAGACGAAATGTTCCCTCAATTTGGCAAAGTGAGCCAAGAAACCTTCTACTGGGCTTTGTACGATGGCTTCAATCCATATCGAACTCTTAGCAAGCACCCATAGTGCATGGCCGGTTCTCCTTGTAATATACAACTTACCTCCCCGGCTATGTATGAAACGCAAGTATGTGATGTCAGTCTATGATGATTTCGGACCAAAACAGCCCGGAACAATATCGATGTGTACTTGGCGCCTTTGGTTGAGGATTTGAAGAAGTTGTGGGAGGAAGGCATAGATGTGTTTGATGCATATAAGAAGGAGTTCTTCAAGTTGCGTGCAATGATTTTTACCACGATCAACGACTTTCCCGCATACGGAAATTTGTCTCGGGTACAATGTGAAGGGGCATAAAGCATGTCCAATATGTGAAGCTGACACAAACTTCCATCAACTAAAGCATGGAAAGAAAACGGTCTATCTCGGTCACAGGAGGTTTCTTGATCGGTTCCACCCATATCGTAAGTTAAGAAAGCGTTTTAACGGCTTACCGGAGCATGGAACGGCTCCAAAGGCATTAACCGGAGAGGAAGTCTATAGTCGGGTGATGCATATCAATGTCATATTGGGTAAGCGAAAAGGATTGCGGGTGAGAAGAATATATGGAAGAAGAGATCAATTTTCTTTGATCTTCCATATTGGCGTAGTCTTGATGTGAGACACGCCTTGATGTGATGCATGTGGAAAAAATGTTTGTGATAGCCTTGTCAACTCTTTTGCACATACCGGGAAGACTAAGGATGGAATTAGTGCGAGACTAGACCTGGTTGATATGGGAATAAGAGAACGGTTACATCCACGAGTAATGGAAGATGGTAAGAGGGCATACATGGAGCCAAAGCAGCTCAAACACCGTCAAAAGCGGAGAAAAAAGTTTGTGTGGGTGTCTATATGACATTAAGGTTCCACAAGGATATTCTTCAAATTTGAGAAGGTGTGTTTCAATGGACGATTTGAAGTTAGTGGGAATGAAGTCCCATGATTATCATGTGTTGATGCAACAACTATTACCAAGTAGCTATTAGGGGCATTATGAAAGATGAAGTGCGGACCACTATAACAAAATTGTGTATTTTCTTTAATGCTATATGTAACAAAGTCATTGATATTGAAAAGTTGGATGAATTGGAAAATGAGGGTTATATTATTTTGTCCCAACTCGAGATGCATTTTCCTCCCGCATTTTTCGATATAATGGTGCACCCGATAGTGCACTTGGTAAGGGAGGTAAGGCTCATGCGGTCCAGTTTACCTAAGGTGGATGTACCCTTTCGAGCGATACATGAAGATCTTAAAAGGGTATTCTAAAAATCCTTATCGACCTAGGAAGCCTCAATAGTTGAGAGATATGTAGTGGAAGAGGCTATGGAGTTCGTAAAGATTATCTATCGGGGGTGACGTTTCAATCTCGGCATGATAAGGGGATAAGTGAGGGAACTCGAGGAATCAAACTCAAGAATAAGCCTCGTGAAGAGGTGTTGCAAGCACACCTCTACATCTTGAATAATATGGAAGAAGTTCAACCATACATTGATGAACACGAAAGAGTTTGAATAATAAGAATCCAAGGAAGAATGACATGCAAATAGCTCACGAGCAAACAAAGACGTTTATAAAGTGGTTCGAGGAGAAGGTATCGCACGAGACAGAGTGTCGGATACAATCGAGTGGTTAGCCCGGGGCCTTCTTATCGTCATCACTTGGACAAAGTTATGATATAAACGGATATTCTTTCTACACAAAAGGCCAAGATGACAGGAGTTCTGTGCAAAACAGTGGGGTGATGGTTGAAGCTGAATCCATGCACTTTTCGAGTTCGAAAGACAAAAACCCGGTGTTAGCATCTATGACCTATTATGGAGTTATTGAAGAAATATGGGAGATGAGCTACACCAAGTTCAAAGTTGCTTTATTTAAATGCAAGTGGGTTAACAATAATGCTGTTGTAATAGATCCTAAATTTGGATTTGTCTCGCTTGATCTTCAAAGACTTGGTCATAGAGACGAGCCATTCATTCTAGCAAGCCAGGCGAAACAAGTGTTTTATGTTACGGACCGCAAATAACAAAATGTCCATTGTACTTCAAAGTAAAAAAAGACGTATGGTGAAGAATCCTTGAACCTGGACGATACACTCCCTTTCACAACAAATCCACCTACAACACGTGAAGTAGAATTGGTAGATGATGAAGAATATGCTCCAAGGAAGGATCATTCGAAGGAATATGGGAAACCATATAAAGTAAGGTCTTAAGTTATGAAAAAGTCCTAAGTTATTTTTGTATAGGTTTAACATGTTAGTTCATTTTATTCATTTGTTTATTATTTAATAATAACCCTATCTAACATTATTGATTTGTCTTTGATGAACAGGAATATGTCTAGCTCTGCCGAGTCATCGAGTGATGGTGGGAATGATGTACCGATGGGGAGAAAGGGTAGAGGTAGCACACATATGGGTGCGTTAATTGCACGTCGTGACAAATAAAAGAGGCCGCATGTGGAGTTCGATGCCAATATGAATCCAATTGGTCCAGAGGAAGACAACTTCATTAGCTACGTAGGCTATCCGGCTCGAAGCAAAGTTCGCATTGTATTTTCTCATTGGAAGTTGGTTCCTACTAAAACGAAGGAGTTGATCTCGGGCACAACTTTTGGTATCTCACTTTCGATATCTTATGCATTTGTATCTTTAGTTTTATCACTTGATTTCTTTCATATCTTCTCTTTTACCTTGCAAAGAAACGTATGATGTGCCTAACAATAAGGCCATGTACAAGCATTGGATGGGCGAGGTTCGTATACGTTGGAAAGACTTTAAGAACAAGCTCACTAGAAAGTATATTTGAGGGGCAAAGAGGGACAAGGACCCATGTCGGGACTATGATTACATTAGTCCGGAGGACGGAGGGAGTTTGTGGCGTCACGCCAGAATCCTGAATTTCTTGTAAAATTTCTTTCATATCTTATCTTTTAGTTGAATCTATTTGACATCGAAGGCTCAGTTTTATTTGTTTTCGTGTCACAGAAAAAAGTCAGGCCAATAGAGAGAGGCAAGCGAGAAATAAGTATCCGCATTGCATGTCTAGGGGCGGCTATAAGAAGCTTGAACGGAGGCTGATGGAAGAAGAGTTGCAGAAAATGAAGGAAGCCGCTCAATCCGATCCTTCCACCGTTATCCAGTGCCCTCGAGCGTCCTCCTCGCCACAAAAAATGGATAGCCGCGAGGATGAAGGGCGAGAAATACATAAATGAAGATGTGGGCCGAGGTTGCTTCAAAGATTGTAAGTTGTTAAATTAGAAGTATTAAATAGCTTCAGTTGTTTCATATTTTTAGAGTTTAATTAGTTAATATTTGTGAAAAATCCTATGATACAGATGTGCTTGAGCAAAGAAAGCAGCCAAGGTTCATTCACGCCGGTACACGGATGGACATTTTGTCCACGGCGATTGGGAAGCCCGATTACCTTGATGCTTGTTCGTGGGGAGCCGAGGGGAGTTAGTGTCGCGAAATACTTTGGACGGCGTTCGAGTTGTTCGCATGACGATGACAACCCTAGTCCTCGCCTTGTAGCCAAAATTCGAGCGTCCCTCGTAGATGAGGTTATGGCACAACTATGGGGTGAAATGAGGGAGATGATACAAGGGAAGGTAAATACGCAACCTTCAATCCAGAATCCCCGGCCTTCCCAAGCAGCAAGGAAAGTTTTCACGCTCCGATGTACCCGTTGGCGAACCTTCTCATCACTCTCTAGATGTACATATTGGCGAGTCTTCTCACACTCCACAGGGGTGGACAACCCCGCACTCTATATTTGGATGACCCACACCGGCGTATTGTGGCCGATGGTCTTGTTTACCCGAACAAACCACACACCATAATATGCAAATTCCACAAGATCTACGTAGGGTGACCGTAACAAGTGTGCGAGAAGGTGAAGAAAAGACAAACCATCCCGATTGATGATGAGGAGGTTCCCTATCTCGGCCGCCACCACATCGTTCATCCTTTGGCCGCATCATCTTATTGAGATGGGGACAATGGTATTTCCATACTTTACTTGATTGAAGATGAGTAGGTTCCCGTTTGATTTTTCATTGCTGACCCACTTGTAATCTATTTATTATGTTTTCATAGCATGAACAAGATGCGGACATATTTCCATACTTAGCACAGCTGCGAGGGCTCTACAAGGACGTCATCTCTATAGGCTTGCAGATGCCTTCAGCGTTGTCGGTGCGCACAAGTCATATTCGATCAATATTGACAACAAAGATTTGACAAAGAGTTTATGCATATGAAAGATTTAGATATACAAAGGGCTTCAACTTGCAATCTTGTAAGTTTTTTGTACCCTTTAATTATGTCGTTACTATTTTTTTGTTTAATATATTCAACAACATCTATCATTTTATTTTGATCGATGTCTCGCCACGACCGTGCAAAAAGGGAGGCCTATTGGGTTCATTCGGATTCTTATGTCCCGGAAGCACGGCTTCTGTCAATAAGTTAGCGAGGAGGGCCATTTATCTTGGGTTAGCAATGGCGACCTACAATCGACTTGTTATCTAGCGCCAATACATGAAGGGTACGTATTTTTTTTGTCTATATAAGATTTTTAACAATTAATTGTTTTCTTATCTTAATTTAATATGAATATGTATATGTTGTAGTGCTCATTGGACCCCGTGTGTAGTTTGCCCCTCTAAGAATGCATGTTATTGGTTCGATTCCATAAATGGCGGGCCAACCGAGGATATCGAAACATGTTTGCCGAGTAAGTATATTTTTGTCTAAATCATCGATTCGTCTTTTAAATGAATTGTTTTCATGTCTCGTTAATTTCCATTTTAATGATGATAGGGCTCTTAAGAAGTATAGAGAGCTTGATGGACAAAGAGAACAGGGTGGACCGAAGTGGTTTTACCCCAAGGTAAGTAGTTTCAATTCAAGTCTTTTTCTGTGCCACAATAGCTTTCGTTTTAACAATTTGTGTTTGATTTATAGTGCCATCAACAACCAGGGAACACCGAGTGCGGATACTACGTTATCAGTTGGATGCAAACAATCGTTTCCAACGGAAAAACTACGCTTTCAAAACGTACGTAATGCTCCGTGTTCCTCAAATGATAATATTTTATGTTGTGGTACTTCGGTTGTTAATTATACCTTGTTTTCCAATTTACGTATTTTCGTGCGAGGATCCGTACTCACGATGACCTGGATTCGACTCGAGACATGATGAGTAGATATCTTCTTGAACATGGCTCATTTGCAAATTAATCTATTGTTAGGGTATGACTACTTGTGGTATGACTTAGCTCGTCGGCCTTCCCTTGTTAATATTGTACAAATTGGTTTTGTTTTACAAAGGTGGTATAGTTTTCTTGTTGTAGTAACTTGTTCAAATGGATAGTTTCGAGTCTCGGTAGTTGAGTGAATGACTTGAATTTGATTGATTGTATCTCGTAGTTTTGTTGTGAATCATTGACAAGTATGTACCATTAAAGTTGTTTGAATTTTGCTATGGTTGGTCAAGATTATGGTAAAAACTTGTACATTTTGAGTTATTGCCTTGCTCGTAATTGGTGTTAGAAAAACATGAATTTGGCAGAAATTGCTGTAATTGAGTTATGAATTGCCTTGTCAGTAATTGTGAAGTATTCGTTTTGCAGAATATTGGACAAACAAAGAGCGAGAACTACTTTTTTTTAAAAAAAAACCTAATATAAGACGACCTGAACAACATTTAGGTAGTCTATTTCACACATTAGGCGACCTGAAAATCTATTAAGGTAGTCTTTTCAATCAAATAGACTACCTGAAACTAATTTAGGTAGTCTGTTTGAAAATAAAATAATGTCGCATTTTGAGTCAAATAGGCGACCTAAAACCAATTTAGGTAGTCTTTTGGATGAAATAGCCGACCTGAAATCCATTTAGGTAGTCTTTTGAACCGAATAGACTACCTAATAACAATTTAGGTAGTCTTTTGGATGCAATAGGCGACCTGAAATCCATTTAGGTAGTCTTTTGAACATAATAGACTACCTAATAACAATTTAGGTAGTCTTTTTGGTAGTCTTTTGCCTATTGGATTAACTAATAGGCGACCTGATACGCCATTTAGGTAGTCTTTGTTTTAAAATAGACTACCTGAAATCCATTTAGGTAGTCTTTTGAACAGAATAGACTATCTAATAACAATTTAGGTAGTCTTTTAGGTAGTCTTTTGCCTGACTTAATGGAACTAACTAATAGGCGACCTGATTTCCTATTTAGGTAGTCTTTTTGTTTAAATAGACTACCTAAACAATATTTAGGTAGTGTCTTTGGATCATATTAGGCAACTTTGAATATAAATCAGTCGCCTAATATTAGACGACCGATATGTATTCAGTCGCCTAATATTAGGCGACTTGATATGTATTCAGGTCGCCTAATTGTCCACCAACTACTACACTCTCCCCGACGTCCTATAAAATAAGGTCGTCTTTTGAGTCTTTTTTAGGTCGTCTTTTTAGTGTTTTGTAGTAGTGTTGGTGTAGTTATCTTACATGCTTTAGAAAGTATTGTCTCTCTCTTCTCTATCTATTGATTTTCACGTTAAAATCTAATCTATATCAAAATATGATAGAAATATTGAAGCATAACTCTGTTAAACTGCTGGAAAATGTAATAGACCCTTATTAACAGTTGGGTACATTGAAGAGATAAAAAACATATCCTTAAGGAAAAAATCAAATGGCCAGTGGACTTTTGTAATTGTGGGTGTCATCCGGGGGGGCCATTATGAAGAAAACATAAGCCTGAAGAACTACACAGCTGGAAACATGTCATTGGTCTGACACGTCTACTAAATATTTTGATTTCTTGTCTAATTTCTTCCATATTTTGGAAATATGCAGAGGGCTCAGGTGCGTGACTTACTCATTTGAAGATATGTAATTCAGTTGACTTTGTATGTTCTAAAGTATTGCTCATTATAACTGTACATGCTTGTTGAATCTGAGGTTGAGTCCTCTCTTAGGGCAATCTTTATAACATGTTCATCCCTCATAGGCTTGGTGTGTGTAGTGTTTTATTCCTATAGTGCTCTACAAAATCATTGAATAAACGAAACCCTAAACGAAATTCATCATTAAAAGGGGGATAAACGAAACCCTAAACGAAATGATATCGCTGACCTCAAATTTCCAGAGAAAACTACGAGAAATTTCCGTCAGATTATCTGATCTCTTGAGAGAAATGGAAACTTACCTGTCCAGTTCAGAACACCGAAAACCCTAGACGATTGTCTATTATATCATTCTGTGCGCCATTGTCGTCTGACCTTCTTCAAACACGATGATCATCATCGACGAGGTTCCACGTTGAACAATCTCTCAATTTATTCCTAACCAGCAGCGGCGATCTCACCACTTTCTCTCAAACCAGGTCCGACGGGTTTCGGGAGCCTTCGACTCTCCTTCAACTCTCTCCTTCAAATCGCCTTTTTTCCCCAAATATACTGAGCCCTAATTGCCTAATTGCTTCTTGCTCGGTTCTCCAGATGTCGTGTTTTTTGCTTCCACGTTTTGCTGAGTCAGGCGCACGTGGCTTTTTTAGATCAATCAATTTCCCCAAAATATAAATGCCAAACGGACGTTAGATTTAAACTAACGATTTTGTGCCCATTTACTTATTTCAATAGTTCTTTTGCATTTTAGGTCCAAAAATAGTTTGTTGTCTGGTAGCTCCTGACTCAATAGTTTGTTGGCAATTTTGCTCCTTAACCCTATTACAATTTTTTGATGTACTATTTTACTACAACATGATTAGACTCTAATTTGATCAAACTTTTAATTTTGACAAACAATATCAAGTGGATAATCATAGTCGATCGATATATAACAATTGAGAAGAAAAAAATCTTAGTATTTATAATTTAAGAAGCAATTTATATGAGATTTCTCGCGTCATTATTGGATGTCAATCTTAATGCACTTCAGAAGATTGAAATTGAATCAGTGAGGGCGAGACTGAGCCAAAGAGATCCTCAACAGTAAAATCGCCTTCACTCTGACTCTGCCCTTGCCGCCCTTAATTACCCACTCTACCAAGCTGTGCTGGCGTTTATGAACCTGCTCCAAAGTGAACAAGTGGCATCTCCAATAAGCTAAGACTTCACTTAATTAGCACCTTAGGAGAAAATATTGCAAAAATGGATTATTTTTTTTTTTTTTTTAAAGAGACTTATTTAGACACGCATACCAATTAAATTGATTTTAAAATATAAAAGGACAATATTATCTTGCCCACTTCCTTCAGCTTCCCTTATTGTTTGCTCTAGCTTCATCTTCTTTCTTACCGGCCTTTCTGCTCGTAAGCTGCTCGCGTTTCTTGGCCTTCTCAAATTCTGTTAGAGAATCGAATCGCAGCCAAAGAGCCTCCTGAGGCAAATTGGAGAGAAGGGTGCAACAACTTGGACATTCCCATCCCACTGAAGTGTTGGCAAAAGTAACGATGAACAACAATTAGCAAATTGACAATGAGATTTTGAGATAAATAAGTCTCTTATAGGGGATTTAATTGCTTGTAACTCTTGCTAAATAATATTTATACCAATTGTCAAGCAATAGTAGCATGTTTTGCCCATAAAGAAATTTAACTAGAGGGGACCACGAGACAATGGCAATTTAGAACAAACATGGATTAATAGAGAGATTGGAGATAATATTTTATATATTAGGACTCAACGTAGGAAAAGTAGGTGGGATTGATCTTCATCTCCTAAAACTACTCACAACTCATCACCGGCTGGCCAGTGTTGGCCACCACATAAAACCCATATGATTTCAATTCAAAGGATCGGAATATTGTAAATCATGTCAAACAAATGATAACAAAAAGGCAAGATTTAATACCTTTTTTGGTATTTCATTGATCTGATTTCTTATTAACAGCAATGTCTTATGCTAATGGCATGATCATCTTCTTCATCGACATCAAACTTCATAGTTGATTTCTTCATAAAAACTTGGAAATATAAAATATGGTGAAGATACATCTACACAAATTTATGCATTGATACACATAAGCTAATGATGTTTTATAGATGAGAAAAATTACGTTTCAGGTTGAGAAAACAATGTGCCATGAAAGTAAAATTAAAAATAAATCTAATCAATTTATTGTCCATGTAATAATTAGTCTTTTTTGTACTCCCTCTAATCCTACATGTAGGAGCTTGATAACTAATTTGTAGACATTAAAAAAATTAGGTTAAATTTTTATTTGTAATGAATACGTGTTAGTTTCTCTTTTAATTATTTGCATCGTAAATTATTCCTTTTATGGAAACAACCCCCCCCCCCAAAAAAAATGCAAGTAATTGAGAGTATGTGAAAAGAGTTTAGATTTTTATTTTTAGAAAATTATTATGGTACAAATTAAGAATGGGTAAAGCAACAAAAATACACATGTGCTTTACCTTCGAGAGCGCCCAGCACCATATGCTTTTTTTGAGACTAAAAATATACATGTGGTTACATTTTAGGAGCAAAAATCACACCACTGTTAAAATCTAACTTAATGGTGCATTTGCAACAGAAAATGTCATATTTACAACAACATTTAAACACCTGGATTTTGAATATAGAAAGGTAATTTACAACAACAAAAAAGGCTATATTTACAATAGAAAGTGCTATATTTACAACAAAATTTAAAATATGGCCATATTTACAACAGAAAATGTTATATTTATAACATTTAAACACCTGGATTTTGAACATACAAAGGTCATTTACAATAGAAAAATGCTAGATTTACAATAGGAAGTGCTGTATTTACAACAAAATTTAAAATCTGGTCATTTACAACAGAATAAACCATATCTACAGTATGCTAGATTTTAAGGGTGGTGTGACTTTTACTCTTAAAATGTAACCACATATGTATTTTTGCTCCAAAAAAAAGCATATGGTGTTGGGCACTCCCGAGGATAAAGCACATGTGTATTTTTGCTCCTAAACCCCCATTAAGAATTAATTAGGTCACAATAGACCAATTTGTAATCATATCATCATTTTTAAAAATAAATAAGTTGAAATATAAATTTAAACCATTGCGAATTATACATTTAAACCTTATAGGTCGTTCCAAACATAAAGTTAATCTTTACTTCAACTTTGTCTGCCTCCAACACAGCCTTTCCGCTTATGAGCTATTGATATTTCTTGACCTTCTCCAGTTCTGTGAGAGAACCATCGGTCTTAATAGCTCGAACTGCAGCCAACAGTCTCCCACCGAAAGCAAAATAGCTAGAGATTGTAATACCTGAAAATTTCTACTTAATATAAGTATTGTATTTTGGTGAATAATTAGTATAACAAGAAGGTAAATATGGGTCTCAAATAATTATAATTTATCAATTATAATTTTAGGCAAATCTTATATTGAAATAAATTAACACATGATTAATTATGAGACCAAGATTAGAGACAAAAAAAAGTGATATAATAAAAAAAGAAAAAGGAAAAAAAAGATTATTTTATAATCAAGAGAGGTAGGCAATATTATGAAAACACTTAATCAAATTAAAAGAAATTAGCAAAAACTAATGCGTAATTAAAATTACACTAATTAAAGATCAATTTCATAATTA
This sequence comes from Acacia acuminata, assembly GCA_019022655.1. Taxonomy (NCBI): domain Eukaryota; kingdom Viridiplantae; phylum Streptophyta; class Magnoliopsida; order Fabales; family Fabaceae; genus Acacia; species Acacia acuminata. The sequence goes on along the minus strand of JAFJYI010000267.1, from coordinate 155,881 downwards.
CTCCAATTAACCAATTAACCAATGAGAGATGTAATTAGATGGCAATTAAGCACTTGATGAAAGAGGTTAATAAAAACATTATATGTTGGAGTTGAAAAAGTCAAAGAAAGTGGCTGCATATGCTTTTGTTTTAATGAGGTGATTTAACTATTGGCTATTTTGCTATTAAAAAGAAAAAAACAAAAACAAAATAAACAACACACACACACACCTTATTGCTGGTGAGTAAATGGCTAATTGATAAAATATACATTAATTGATATTCATTTTAATTGATATTCATGTCGGCACAAAAGCAATGGCTAATTGATAAAATATACATTAATTGATATCCATTTTAATTGATATTCATGTTGGCACAAAAGCAATGGCTAATTGATAGGATTTTCTTTTTGTCATAAAGTGATATGATCAATTCATTTTAATTGATAAATTATACATTAATGGCTAATTGACTCATGCATGTCGACCAAAACTTGTAAGGCTAGGATTTAGTTTCAAAAAGTGTATATGTAATCCAATGGATAGGGTGAGTCTTGGCCAAATTAAATTGCCAATTAGGTCCTCAATTTTTCCTATAAATAGACCCCCAACCTCTTCATATTTTTCACACCAAAAAGCAAGAGGCATCTGATCCTAGAGAGCAAAGTGAGAGTGAGTGGCTTAGGGAAAGAAGGAGCAAGGTTCTTGGTAAGTTCTCTAACTCTAGCTTTAAGTTCTTTAAGTTTTAGTTCTTAAATTCATAGTTAGAAGTAGCTTTGATTTTAAATATGCTAGAGTAATTTCAATATCATGTTTTTATAGTAAAAAATAGTGATATTTCAAAAATTAGATGAGCCACATGGTATAGCAAAATTTCTGGAAAATTATGATCAAAGTAGCGAAGCTCTGGTGAAAATTCATCGGTTAGAAGTTTCTGAAATCAGTGATAAAAATACCAATATTTTATGTTGTAGATGAAGTTACAAAATTCTGGGAAAATTCATGAGAAAATTAGACATCCAGACCTTTCCAAATATGCATAATATGTGTCATTTTGAGTTTTTTACAAGGAGATAAAAATTCTGGAAATAAGGCTACGTTTTTCTGGAAAAATTCTAGGCAGAGGTTGAAGATCATTAAACTGGGAATGATCCACTAATTCTGGGTGAAAACCATTATTTTTTCTAAAATAGACATACTAAGGTTTCAGGGGAATTTTACGGAACCTCATTTCCATTTTTGTGGAATTAGTTATTATTTTTCAAAGTTGTCGAAAAATCTGCCTAGAAATGCTGAAGTAGCGTTTTTCAGAAATAAAGGGATATTATTAGAATAACAAATCCACCAGGGATAAGAAGGGGTCAGTAGTGGCTAAAGTACCTTTTAGACTGCGATTTATAGAGAAATAATGCGGTTATACATTTATAGGCAATCCGATGAGACATACTGAACGACGAACATACCACTATCCACACGGACTAAGGTACGGACACTACTGTAATACTAACCCTGATGCTTATTGTATGCTTATATGTGATAGATGAATTCATAGAGTAAGACTCTGTCTTATATCACTGTTTATACATTCAGCTTTATACGGGTTATAGTCTTGATAATGCCGTTGAGTTTTTCTAGCGCTGAGGACACGACATGCTATCGTGGCACTGGTTAGTGCAAACGTGGGTGACTTTATATGTGCTGTGTGCTATGTACTGTTGATATATTAATCTTGCATCTGCTGTGTGCTTATGTATTGATTACTGCTGTAATGTTATGAATATCTGTCATACACATAATGTATTACTTAAGCATGAGGTTAACCGTTACTTGAGGTCCAATGGGCATTGGACCTCAGCTCTCACCATAGCTTCAGGGTCTGGAGGACCGACGGCCGTCGACAAGGGTAAGAAGCCCGCTTGAGGACCTGGTCGGAGTTTCTTTTTGTTTTTGGACTGTATAATATTACTGGATGAATGTACCACTATTATAGCCAACCATGGTTAACTTTTTGTAATATACTCATCAGTACTCACTCTTTTGAATTGCTCCAATGCGCCACTCTGATAAAATTATGTTATTCCGCTTTTGAAAAATGGGGTGTTACAGAGATGAACAACAATTTTGTGCCTATAAAGCAATTAACACAGTTTTTAAGGCCCGTTTGGCGTTTTGGAAAAGTTTTTTTTATGGAAATGGAAATGTAAGAAGTGGAAATAGAAAAGGAAATGGTCCCCGTCAACAGTATTGTAGTCTAAAAGTATCAAAACTCTCTTATATAAGTGAGAGATTACAGATTTGATCCCACTTATTATAACCTCATCATGTCAGTGTCTGCCTCTCTATTTAGTAAAAAAAAACCAAAACAAAACAAAAAGGGCTTTTGTTATTGTATGATCCTGAAAACCTAACACAATTTTTAATCATAATATGTACATTTATTCTGTTAAAACAACTCAATTAAAAATATATGTTGGAATATTATCGCCCAAAACCATCACCCATCAGGCCACCAACATCGGAAGCAACTCATCAAGTACCTGCCACCATAGGCCACCACATAAAACTCGTGCAATCAACTAGGAGTAGGACGTAGAAAATCACCAGCTCCCAAATCTGACAGACGCACTAATCATGACCCAAATTATTCGAATTTATAGGAATATATCAAACAATTGATAACCCAAAAAATTAAAGACTTAAGACCTTTTTAGTATTTCATTGAAATGATATATTCATCTTCTTAATCGGCATCAATTTTCATGGGTCTCTTTTGTTTTGAAAATAACCATTATTTTTATGTGATGTATATGTCACATTTTATAGCCACTAAATGTAATCACATATTTAACAATTTGTCAATTAATTTCGAAGTGAAATTCGGATCGAAAAATAATCAATAGATTATAATTCTTGAGATACATATTCACCTTCTTATTTTGCTAAGTATTCACCAAAATACAAGGGAAATACTAGATCCTGCATACCTAGGTATCAATCTTGACGGCCAGTTCATGTATTGGGGTGTCCATAGTAGTTGAGTGGGGATGATAAATGCATTTCTTCGTCATGGATCCATCAATATTCTTTTTTCGTGTGTGTAATTTTTTTCCACCTGCTTATGGGGAATGTCTTCTGGAAGATAAAGGCACAATGCTTGTCTCTTTTTGTAGCCTGCTAACCCCCCCCTTTTTTTTTTAAATGCAATGTTTGTATCTTAAATGATCAGTTTTGGCACTTGAGTTGTCTGTCTTTACGCCAGTTGGCATGAGTGATGGCTATTGTGGTTTAACTCTTGTTACTGGAATTTTTAGGTTTGAATTCATTATCACAAGTACATATGAATTTGTTTCTTTTAGTATTGTGATTTTCTCTCATCAGAATCAAACCTCTGGTTTGGACTGCTGCAGTTATCATTATCATAAATCTGCTATCATGAATTTCTTTGGCTGAGAGTAATACTCAAGATCTAGTTGTCCTTTGTGAGATCAAATAATGTGAGTTGTTAAAATTCAGTACTGCTGTGATAAGTATATATTTTATAATTAAATAGGTGTATATTTTATGATATAATTAGTTGGATTTATTAATATTATATACCTATTTAATTATCTTTTATATAATTTTATATCATGGAATTAAATATAATATCAAAGGATAATTCGACATAAAATCTATTTATATCCTATTTTTATTGTGCAGAAATATTATATGAAAGAGAAAAGACAAAAAGCATATGGAGCTTGCAACCATAAGTTTTTTTTTTTTTTTATATAAACGCAACCATAAGTTAAATAAAAGGAATAAAGACGTGGACCCCACATACTAAAAAGATAAAAGCAATCCTCGCACATGGAGTCAAAAGGGATAAATTACATATATATATATATATATATATATTTATTTATTTATTTATTTGAATCAAATGAGGAAAATTTAGAATCAGGTGTGGATTGGCCGGAAGACGTGGGCCCAGGGGAATGAAAATAAAGGAATCAAGATATACTTCCCACGGCCCAAGTCATTGAGAGAAAACAAGAAGGATCAAAGACCACACGAGACACCAACGGGAGTTGGCTCAAGTAGTAAGCAAACATGTGTCGCTTAAATAAGATCTCGGGTTCGAGCCTTGCAAATGTAAAAATCCCCCGCTGGGAGACTCTCCCACCATAGCCAGATGCGCAACGTGGGTCAGATCCGGATTATTCGGGCAAAGCTCCAGTAAACCGGGTGGGGAAAAAAAGAAGACCACACGAGACACAAAACGAGAATAGAGAACGGATCAGCATCGACATCAACTTGTGGAGCAACAGCCAAGAGCAATAAAGAGACAAAGCTCCACAGTAGTTGTACCATCTCTTCTTTATTCTTTCTCTTATTTCTTGATTCTGAGTTTCATCTCTTTGTTATGGATTTTAATCTAGCCATGTGTAGCTAATTTTTCTTTTCAACCTATAGGACCTATAAACTTGTTTGGGCTCTAGATATTATCCCCAGTAAATTAGTTTTTACAAATATTTAATGACAGCATGATCTGTGTGAACTACAACCATACGTCTAGTGGGGTTTTAGTCTATATAATTGTATCAAATGAATATTCCTCTGGGAATTTGAATCTACCAGTATATATCTAGGCATATGATATCGGTTACTCATTGTCTAAATGTTGATACATGCTCTCTATTGCGAAATACTCTGATCTGTCGTACCATCAATTATGTTGATATTCCTAATACTACATGTCAATGGACATAATAAGTAGTAAGGAATTTAGAGTGTTACATTTTATGGGAGGTTAGGGACTTGATATATTTGCACGTGCCTAAAAAAAAAAAAAAAACTTCAATACTCAGAACAAAAAACCAACACCAAATATCACCACAAACCAACACAAGCCATGTGTTTCTATCTACAAATTAATATCAACGAATCAAATACAAATTTGCTTCACATAGTGTGGAATTAGTGAATGTTACAACATTGCATGTAGTTCAAGGTATGAATCCGGAATTCCGAATACAATGGTTCTATATGGGATTCATACACACAGTATTTTCTTTTCGTGTATGGAACATAAATACATCAAAGTGCTTCTTAAATGGGACACCATCAAGGACTACAAATGGATCAATGATTCAGAATGAGCAGATAACTACTCAATGCGATTATCTTTAGACTTTTTTCCTTGTGCCTTTCCGCTCATCAGTTGCGAAACTTGTCAGCCCTCTCCATTTCTGTTAGAGAAGCATCAGCCTTAGTCACATGCATTTTCTATTAACTTGAATTGAATGGAATATAAATCATATCAAACAATTGATTTAAAAAAAAAAAGTGTAAGAATTTAATACCTTAATTTGGTATTCCATTGATTTGATTTCTTTTTAACAGCAAGGCTTTGCGTTAGTCATATCGTCTTCTTCTTCTTTTCGGCATCAAATTTCATGGGTGATTTCTTCAAGAAAGCTAGGGCAGATAAAATATGATGAAGAAACATTTACACAAGTCCATGTCCTGATACATATAAGCTAATGGCATTTTATAGATGAGAAGATTAGGTTTCAGGTTGAGAAAACAATTTGCCATGAAAACAATGGGCTATCAAAACCATGTTATAGTAAAACAATGTTCGGCCCAAGTTTCATTAAACTATTTAAATTTCTTTACAGTGGATGGCTCGCCTCGAGATGTGATATGTAGATGTCTTTTATATTTTATGAATGGTTAGGATTGAATAATTAAAATTCCTGTCAAAAAATAATAATTGAAATAACTATTTCCTAAAGTAACAACACCTTTGTGTTTTTTAGGCTATATATTCAAGGAAAATTTAAACATAAATATAATCAATTTATTGTCAGTATAATTAAATATTCTTTTCTTGCATTCTCTCAAGTTCTAAATGTAGAAGCTAGATATTAATTTGTATGTATTAAAAAAAATAGATAAGTTATCTATTTGTGAGAGATTTTGGGGAAAAATTAAAAATTTGGAAAATAAAGTGCATTGAAATCTTACTATTAGGAACAATGCAAGCTGCTTTACTAATAACTCTTACCTTAAGGTTCAAAGAGTTTGATTAACAGAATTAATTAGGCATAAAAGATCAATTCAATAATAAAAACGATCGATCAAACCTGCTTATAATTATTTTGTAAAAACTTCTTTGAGTCTGAACAACTTTTTTAATTTTGAGCTTATCCTTGATTTGATCAATTTCATGGAAGGCATCGATTCACTAATTAATTAACAGTATAATACTATACAGTGACGAAACTTATTTAATTTAGGCATAAAAAAAATTGAACAAAACCTTAGTTTAATAATTTTAATACCTGAATATTGCAGATCAGTAGTGAATGAAAAATGTGTAAGAAAAGGAGGAGTTTTGATCCCAGGTAAGTATTTTTTTTTTTTTTTATCACAATTCTGAATTTGAAATATATTACATTGTGTATTAGATAATCAAGACAAGAATATATGAATTTTGAATATATAATTTTCTAAAGAAAATTTTCATGAATAAATTTTCCACCATAGACGTCATTAAAGAAAACATACAGCATTTAAGTAAAGCATCCATCGATCTATGAATTTAAATATATAATTCTCAAAATATATATGGTATATCAGAGCCAGTTGAACATAAGGGCTATAAACTCGGAAACATGATCGAGGGTTCTCACTACATGAGAGTGTGGACGAAGTGTTGGCTCTTACCCCGACATGATCTATTATCTGACGGCTAGCCACCGCTGAAGGTTGCACAGTAGAGAGGCTGATGCGTAAAAATCCCCAAAATTTTCCCTATATGTTTTACAATTATTAAAGAAAATATAGCATCTCTCAGTAAAACATTTATTGATATTTGACCCCAAAAAAAACATTTATTGATATGTGAATAGAAAATGTACTAATTTTCAATGGAAATATTAATTTCATGCCCTTATAATTTACCTTAATTATTTAAATCAAGCCCCTATGGCCTATTTTTGTAATTAAATTTGTCCTTTTTTATTTAATCATTTATAGAAATGTACGAGCGTTAAAACAAATGTTGAAAAAAGAAGGAAATTTAATTTCATAAAGTCCATGAAATAATATACATTAAAAGTAACAAATTTGACTTTCAAGGATGAATGCATAGAAGTGATAAAAAAGTCAGGTAAAAAAATCAAAATAATAAAGGGTCCAATTCAAACTAAATAAATTATAAAGACTTTCAAAATTGATATAAATTATAAGTACATGTGGTTTAATTTTCTCATTTAAAGTTTATAATTATACAGGGCATTTCAGAAATGGAAGTATTTTATTACAATTTGATTGGACTCTAAGAAGTTGTCCCCTAAGCATTTGAGACAAGTAAATGTCTCAAAAGCATTTTATATTAATATCTTAAAAAATCTATTATATAATAGAATTTTGCTTGGCCTCCTAACGGAAAACTTCTTAGAGCCAAGCCTTTGCAGCAATTCCTACCATCAAAGAAAAGGAGAGGTAGGAAGTGACTCTCCTATATATGATATTTACAACAATATTATATAATATTTACATGTCCTTATAATTTACCTTATTTTAAGTCAATACTTTTTTTGGGATCTCGTTGATTTGATTTCTTTTTCAAAGGTATCAAATTTCGTGGGCGATTTCTTCTCAAAATCTAGGAGGAATAAAATATGATGAAGATACATCTATACAAGTCTATGTCTTGATGCATAAAAGTTACAGGAATTTTATAGATGAGAAACTAGGTTGAGGTTGAGAAAATAGTGAGCAGTCAAAAGGGTGGGCTTTCAAAACTATCTTCTAAACAATGTGCGTCGGAGTTTCAAAACAATCTTCTAGTAAAACAATGTTCAGCAGAAATTTAATTAAACTTCTCAAATTTTCCCACAATAGACGGCTCATTTCAAGATATCATGTGAATATGCCTGTCATATTTTATGGACGGCTATGATTGAATAACTGAAATAACTTTGGAATACTTGTGCATTTTTCAGGCTATATATATTCAAGAAAAATCAAACATAAATGTAATTGATTTATCGTTTATGTAATTAATTATTATTTTCTTAAATATGATAATATTTTATTTTTTTATTTCTAGAGAATAATTATGGTATAAACTAAGTGAGGAGAACTAATTAGGTCACAAAAGGTCGATTCAATAATAATTAGCTCTTAAAATATTCTTTTTAAAAAATAAGTTTTGTAAGTATGAATTTAGACCATTACAAATTCGACATTAAAAAATTATATGATATTTTCAATTGTTTGCAATGTCGCATTTTATATTTAATTTGTAAATGTCATAAATATTTCCTAAAAAAATGGTATTGCAATATATAGATTGGCATCGAATGAAAAATGTGTAAGCAACGGGGAGTTTTAGGAGCATATTTATGCATGCTCCCGTTTCCGTGTGAAAAACACAAAAATATATAGCTATGGTTCTTCACACTAAGCGTATTAAGTAATAAAGAGTGACTAGAGTCATTATTGTAATACCCTAATTTTCATAATTCATATAAATATTGTATTTTAGCAAATAATTAGCAAAATACAAAGGTGAATATGTGTCTCAAAGAATTATAATCTATTGATTATATTTTCATCCAAATTTCACTTTGGAATTAATTAACCAAGGGTTAACTATGAGACTACATATTAGGGACAACAAAATGTGACATAATTAACAACACATTGAATAATGGTTAATCTATAACCAAAAAAGAGAAGGAAAGGGTATGAGGACACTTAATTAAATTAATTAGAAGACATTAGCCAATTTTAATTGGTAATTAAGCTTGCACTAAATAGAGATTTAATATTAGTGGCATTTGTCTTTAAGTTGATAAAAGAAAATAGAAATAAGTGCATAGAGCTTGATTTAATTAAGTACTAATTTTAATGATGAGTTAATAAATCAAATAACCAATGACAAATGCAATTAAAAGGCATATAAGCATTGGATTAAGAGTTAATCAAGTTTTGTTAATCAACAAGTTAATCAACTTTGAAAAGTCAACAATTGCAACTAAGATCAATGGTTAAGATTGTTGCACACTTAATTCAATCCAATGGTCCTAATTAATTAATTAACCATAATCCTCTTGTAAAGTGATTAGCCAATGAGGAATCAAACAAATGAGCTAAATCCTCATAAAATTAAATGGACCAATGGGAAAATTAAGCTATGGATAAATGGTGAGGATCTATTCTTAACTAACACAAATCAATCCAATGGCTAGATATCAAGATGAGAGGATAAATGAGTATTTGATAAATCAAGTTATTAAAATTGGATTTTAGCACATGGGATAAGGTATTAATTAAAGCAAATGGAAGAGGATAAGGAGAGAGAGAGGGAGGGTGTATGTGTGTGTGTAGTGAGATATTATTTGATTCAATGAACCAATGGGGAAAAAGCAACAAATAACTAAGCCAAATCCAATGTAAATTGGATGGACCAACTAGAGCATTTCTCTTCATAGTTGGTGTCTTCATGAAAGACCAACACCCATGAGCCATTGATTAGGAAGGATGATCTAATGGTTTAGGATCATAGAATTTCACTATAAATAGAGACCTTGAGCCTCTTCATTCTTCACACCAAAATCACCCCCAAGAGGTGATTCTCTAAAGAGAGTAGAGAGAAGTGAGAGCTAGTGGGAAGCAAGAAGGAAGAGGAGCTTCAAGGTTAAGTTCTCTAGTTCTTGAGTTCTAACTTTTAAATTCATAGATAAGTAGTGTTTTGATCTTTAATCTTCCAATATAGTTTTTTTTCATGTTTTTATGGTTAAAAATGGCTTCATTTCGAAAATTTGATGGAAAATATGATGGAGCAAAATTCTTGGAAGTTGAAGGTCAAAAGTAGCGAAATTCTGGAAAAAATTTCGGTTAGGAATCATGAGCAAAAAGGCCATGCTTTTATGTAGAAAATGAAGTTATAAAATTCTGAAATTTTTCATGGTTAAATTAGACATCTAGGGCTTTTCAAAAATACCCATAGTGTGTCATTTTGAGTTTTTTACAAGGAGATAAAAATTCTTGAATAAAGGCTACGTTTTTCTGGAAAAATTCTGGGCAGAGGTTGGAAACACGAAACCTGGGAATGATTCCAAAATTCTGGGTAAAAAAATTATTTTTCATCAAAACTAGACATCCTAAGGATTCTGGGGAATTTTATGGATCCTCGTTTTGATTTGTTTGGAATTAATTATGATTTTTCAAATTTATCAACAATTCTGCCCAGAAATGCTGAAGTAGCGTTTTTAATAAAATGTAAGGGTAAAAGTGGAATAATAAATCCACCAAGGGTAGAAAGGTAAGTTAAATATTTAGGATATTATTCTAAGCAATATGATATTTATCAAATATCATATAATAATCCGACGATAATGTATAGAATATCCGGAAGTCCGAGTCGGATTCAAAGGTCGGGCATATTGCTAACTACGCGAAGGTACGTTCGCGTCCTGTAACTTTAACTCTGATGTGTCTTGTATGCATGTATGTGATAGAATGATTCATGAAGTGATGGACAAGACTAGGTCTTGTGCCAGGCATTGTGACTAAGTTTATGGGGGCTTAGGTCACTTGTTTATACATTCAACTTTATACGGGTTATAGTCTTGATAATACCGTTGAGTTTTCCTAGCGTTGAAGACATGAGGGGCCATTGTGGCACTGGTTAGTGAAAACGCGGATAGACTTTACATGTGCTGTGTGCTATGTATTGTTGTGTTGTTAAACCTTACATCTCTGTGTGCTTATGTGTTGGTTATTGCTGTAATGTAATGAACATCTATCATAGATACATTGTTTATACTTTTCATATGAGGTTAACTTGTCACGCCCCAAAAATCGAGGGGTGACCGGCACAGAATATGAGTGGACTCACATTCCTTAAGCCTTAAACTTATATACAAACATTAAATAATACTCATAATAATATTTGGAGCTATGCTCCACTATGACATATATACGTACATAAATTCCAATTTACTAGGGAAGACAAGGATCCTACCTATAGACTACGTGGAGCATCTAGCTTTTAATAACAATATAGAAGCTAAATTTATAATTACATCATGCAGCAGCACCACAAAATGAGCCAACAAACTTTAAATTTTGAGAAGGCTCTTCACTCACTCAAATGAGGTACAAGGTCGAATATCTATCTCGAACCAAACAAATTTTCCAAGAATAACGTCCCATTTATAAAATTTAACAAAATACTAAAGAAAAATAATTGAGATAGACTTAATTTTGAAAGATGACAACACGATAACAAATTTCAATTTCTAGAGCATATAATTACAAACATAAATAAAATTATCTGAAAGTTCCTTATACAAACAAAACCAAATACATAGAAAAATAGTTCCTTCAACAAAATCAATTTCAAAACGGTAAATCTCATATCTCTTCTTTCATAGGACTTCAACGACGAACGAATGACAAGCGTGGACACACAAATCCACGAGGAAAATAACCAAGCACGACAAGACTGCGAAAACAAGCGTGGACACACGGTTCACGAGGGTAAGTAACCAAGCGCGGCTCAAAGCCACAAAACAAGCGCAGCACGGGGCTACCAGGTACAAGACCCACGAATAACAAGCGTGAGAACAAATCCCATGAATAACAAGCGAGCTCGAGGTTTACCATGGTGCACCAAGGACTAACGATGCTGCAGTTAGTAACCAATGCGTCAGTATTCATCCTCTCAAAAACATTTCCAAGCATGCATGGGGCCCATTTTCCATCATATACAATCTATCTAAAATAAATCTTCAATACCAAAATGTAACAAAAGTTCCATAACCAAAGACCCCAAATGAAGTTCGCAAAAATAATTCCTTTATATTCCGTGCATAAAGATTTGTAAAGCATAAAATGATATGAAACAATTAAATAACTATAGTAAAATCGTCATTTCATTTAATCATTCAAATATAATAATGAACAATAACATAGTTCCAGTAAACTTGGTTTTAGAAGATAATACCTGAAATTGGTAACTTGATGAAAACGTAACAAGTAATAGAATATCAATGGGACGTTATTCACTCACCTGATGCATTTCCAAAATATAATAGATTGCTCTTGCTAAGCCACTTTCTTAGAAACACCCACTCCTTAATCCCCTACTATCCAAAATGACACTCATGTCATCCTCTCTTCATGAGCTTACGAGTTGATAAAATCCATCATTCTATCTTTTTGGTAATAACCAAATAATATTCATAATTACTATCATTTAGGAATAACCAAACTTTCTTAAAGTGCTTAAGGACCATTTTAAATAACTCAACAAAAACATTCACTAACTCAATTTTATGCTAATATAATAAAATATTTAAGGAAGTCTTGGCATCCATTTTCCTCACATGTAAAATGCCACTCGACTCTAACCAAGAAATCACCAAAAATTTCTCTTTTGTATAATTCCATAAAATTATTTCCTTGGTCATTTCATCAAACACTTAATAGACATCCCCAATGTTAACACAAAGTATATGTAAACTTAATCCTCCACAATTTCAAATTGACATCCTTCCGTCAACAGTTTGAAGTTACAAGACTTCCAAATTCAATCTAGTCACAAGGTTAGTTAAAGGATCATGAAATCCTCCAACGTACAAGCAACTTCTTAGTTGACAATTGAAATGGTTGTTGGAATATTTAATTTAGTAATCAATATTCCGTTATTTCTATTTATGGCCCACATTATTCTTGGTTTTGTAACCGTCCATTAATCTTTATGTGGCCCAATTAATACGCAATAAGTGCGTATTGAATGCATCATTAATTTTGTAACGGCTCAATTAATACGCAATAAGTGCGTATTGAATGCGCCATTAATACTGTAACGGCCCAATTAATACGCACTTATTGCGTATTGAATGTGTTTCCTTTTTTAAGCTCTGTGATGGCCAGAGGGGAAACACACGGTGTAATTCTGTCTGGTCCCCTGAACCTGCTCTGACCTTGAGGAAAGCACACCATCTGCAGATTCGGAGAGAGGATCGGAAGGGCGACTCGAGTTCGTTCACGCTTCTGCTGGCTTGGATTCGTTCCTGTTTGGAGACTCGGAGTTCGTCCTTGCTTGCTTCTGGAGACAAATCAATGGCGGGAGGTATTTGTGATCTCTACTTCATTTTTCCGCATTGATCTTATGCTATTTAGTTGTTCAGCATGATAAGATCGCCTATATTTCTAACATTTGGTATCAGAGCTGTTCATATACCTCTTGTTTGATTTTTTCGATTGGGTTTGAAAAAGAGATGGTTTCAATATGAGTTTTCTCTTGTTTGAAGGAGCATTTTGATTTTAATTGATTAAGGCATGAAATTACGATTGCAATTAAAATATGGGTTTTCGGGTTTGAAATTTCAACGTTTGATTCATTGCCTTTTTTGTCCTTTATGTCGGGTAGAGAGAACCGAAGGAAAATAATACATCCCTTGATGAAATTCCTTTCCAATTTCATCCTATTTTGAAGGTTACATTTTTTGCTTGAAGTTTCAATCCTTGTTTCGATTTGTGATTATTGAATCGATTCATGAATTGTGCTTTCAATATGGATTTCATGATGGTTTGATGTGCTTTTGCAATTAATTAATGAATCATAAAGGATGGTTTTTTTTTTCATTAACGCCGAGTTACATCGTTCTTAGTAGAGCTTTCATCCGTAAAAACCATCGAGAGAAAAACCTGGATTAGATTTTCATTTCAAAATCATGTTTTAGCTTCGGTTTTTCATGTTCATCTGTCTAAATATGGCTCATAACTGTTTTTTCCGACATTAACGCCGTCAAAATCATCGGATTTTGAGCCCTCCGATCGCTTGAAAATGTTGCTAAGGAATTGTGGGTCGCGCAGAATCGGTTCTGGTTTTATCCGGTCTCGAGGTCGGGTAGGACTTCGATCCGGGTGAAGGAGAAGACCTAAAACGCCGTCGTTCGGCCTTTAATGAAACGCCGTGTTTCATTAATAAAGAAGATGGGCCGGACGCGTTGGGCGAGCGCATTTCTTGGGCCAAGCGCTTTTTGGTTTTCGGAACAAAAAAAAAAATCAAAGGGTTTTAAAACGCGAGAAGGGGTTCAACGGATTCGAACCCATGACGCGTTGGCGCGTGAGCACCTTAAGGGCTGCGCTGCGCCAGAGCCACGGGTCCTTTGTGTGGAGTTGTTAGCATTTATTGAAATTAAATGATTTTTTTTTTTTGAAAATTAAATTTTCAAAAATTGTCAAGTATGGATTCAAACCCCCACCCTCGGGCTAATGGCCGGCTCATCGCCCGGTGAGCCCGCGGCTCCAATGTGCCATATGGTGAGCGTTTATTAAATTTAAATATTATCCCAAATAAAATAAAATTTTTTAAAGTGTTGCAAGTGGGATTAGAACCCACATTTCTTTGGTCCGAGTCTTGAGGGGGCTTTCTTGAACCACCCAATTGAGATGACATTTGTGTCATTTTGAAAGATTTTATATTTAGATATAATGACCTTTTGGGATTTAAATATAAATCTTAAATTTTATTTAATATTGGGATTCATGTGATTATTATCTAAAATATATATTTTGTTGTTTGCATGCATTAATTATTATTTAATTATACATGCAATATAGAGTTAAATAATATGCCAACATGAATATCGAACTTTATTGCTTATGGTTTATTGCAATATTATTCAGAAAATCTTAATTGGCTACCTTGGACCATTGGGCCAATTGTTCGAATGTGTTGAACATTTATTCTCGGCCTTTAAATCTTTTATTGTGCCTCTAGAAAATTTTTTTATGGATCCTATTGCATTTTTTATCACCTGGGCCATACTTGTTTATTTTCTTGGCAACCTTTGTTTTGTGTGAAATTTATTTTCTTACATCAAGTTGAATTGTTTAAATTGAGAAAAGTTAATTTTGGCAACTTTCACATTTTGGAAAATTTTGAAAAATCATTACTATTATTTTTGAGTTATTTAATTGTCTAAATATCTGGAAAAATTAACTTTAGACAATTATATATCTTTTTCAAATTGTTGAAGCCAAATTTGGGTTGAATTATGCCAAAATTAATTCTTTAAACAATATTTGGATACATAAAACAGTGGGAGGATTTTTCTTTTAATTTGATTATTTAGTCATTTATTTTGATTAAATTAATCAATTAATCACTCCATTTAGATGTACATATATTAGATTTATTTTGAATGCACAAAATAGTGGGAGAATTTGTCTAAGATGATTATTTAGTCACTTATGTTGATTAAATTAATCAACTAAATTCTCATTAAAGATTTGTGCATATTTTGGAATCTAAATTGACAAGATTTTTGGTGATATTAATTTAATCAAAGTGGGAGGATTGTATTTAGTCACTTATGTTGATTAAATTAATTGGTTAAGCCCTCCATGAAGCTGTGCATATATAAAATTTTAAGTGCACATTATTAATAAAGGTGAGTAAATATTTTTATTCACATTAATGATTTAGTTGATTAAATTAATTAAATTAAGATTCTTATTGACATTGTGTTTATGGTAGTTAGATTGTACAGATTTGATATTAGTGATTAGCATACATATTTGTTTAAGGATAGCTACAACATCCGTATGCACATGTTGTATGCATATTTAGTCATATACGGTTATACCATATCAAAATTAATGTCATATGTACAATCAGTATACACAGTGGTGTGTTGTCTTTATGATAAGTATGTAGAATCGAGGAGTAGCCAAAACAACCTCACTAGACACATACACTCTATTTTGTTCTAGCGAACAAAATACATCCCACAAGGTTTTAAAGACATCAATTGTAATTAAATGTGTGGTTGTAATTAATCTTTGTCCACGGAAGATAATTATAATCATAGTTTTAATTAGGGTGGAATGGAATGACATTATATTTTCTAAGTAGCCCACGGGTATTAGGGGATATAATTGCATTCTAGTTTCATCAATTCAAGATAAATTCATGCTATGCTAATGTCTTTGCCCAGGTAGACTTTAGTGATACGAATTTATAATGTATGATTAATTGGAATAGAACATCAAATTATATTCTTAATTTACCCGCAAGAATTAAGAATGAGGAAATATTTTGATAGTTTTATGATAAAGGTATATATGGATCTAATTGAATTATAACTTTAGCCCACCAAAGTTATATGTCGGTAGATTCATGTTTTTTAAGCATGATTTACATTGGTAAATCATGATATGATTTATTAGTCTTAAATTTTAGTTATAAGCATGTATGTTCAATACTATGTAGTCATACAACCTGCGAATTTCTCTGATATGAAATGTAACATTCCCGATTTGAGGGGTGATAACTATAAAGTATCATACATTTGGGGTGGATAGACATTAGTTATGCTATTAGGAAAGACAAACCACCTTCTATCACTAAGACCAGCACTCCAGATGAGATTGATCTGTATGCAAATGGGAGCGATCTAATCGCCTCTCAATTGTGTTCGTAAAGACCTCAATCTCTGTTGGCATTCATGGTTCTGTCGAATAGTATAACAAGATTAGGCCACTTCTGAAGGCTATTGATGAACAACTTTGGACTTCATATAAGGCAGTTACTGACACCCTAATTACGAAGTTTTCATTCCCGAGACTCACTGCGGTGAAAGATGTGTGTAAGCACATCATATAGATGAGGGACATTGCAGCCCCAATTGAAATCATTTGAGGTTGATATGTCTGATTTTTCATTGTACACTATATTCGAACACTCTTCCACAACCATATAGACCCTTTAGGATATCCTACAACACACATAAGGATAAATGGTCAATCAATGAACTTTTGACCATGTGTGCTTAGGAACAAGGAAGGTTGAAAATGCAAATGGGAGAATTTCTTGAATATGACTTGATTAGTGGGAGCGATTAATACAAAAAACCTTGTTTTGAAAAACATTATTCAAATACTCAATTTTCCACTTTGAGTTTAAGATTGGATGTTAACAATGTTCCTTCAGCCCAACCGAATATTGTACAATCAATCATTCAAGATTTTTGCAACAAATGGATGTGAAAATGGCCTTTCTCAATGGAGATCTAGAGGAAGAGTTTTACATGAAACAAACTATCGGATTTTCTTCTAATAATGGTGATCATTTGGTGTGCAAACTCAAGAAATCTGTATATGCATTGAAACAAGCTTCCCATCAATGGTATTTAAAATTTCATGATGTCATCTCTTCATTTGGTTGTGTAGAGAACATTGTGGATGAATGTAAATACCGAAAGGTTAGTGGGAGCAAGACTTGTTTCCTTATTCTATATGTGGATGATATTCAATTGCAACCAATGGTAATGGTTTACTATATGAGGTGAAACGATTTCTTTTTGAAAAACTTTGATTTGAGGGATATAGGAGATGCATCTTATGTCACTAGCATCAAGATACATAGAGACAAACATCAAGTATTCTAGGTTTGTCTCAAGAAACCTATATCAACAAAGCTTTGGAAAGATTTCTGATGAGGAATTGTTCACCAAGTATAGCTCCTATTGTGAAAGGTGATAAGTTCAATTTGAACCAATGCCCAAAGAATGACTTTGAGTAGGAACAAATGAAAAACATTCCTTGTGCTTTAATAGTAAGAAGCCTTATGTATACTGGGTCTACACAAGACCTGACATTGCATTTGCTATTGGAATGCTAAGGAAATATCAGAGTAATCCAGGTATAAACCACTGGAGAGCTACAAAGAAAGTATTGAGATACCCTTAAGAGACTAAAGAATACATGCTTAAGTACAAATGAATCGACAATTTGGAAGTGATTGATTACTATGATTCAGATTATCTTTGTTGCATGGACTTAAGGAAATCCACTTCGGATATATATTCATCCTAGTTGATAAAGTCTGTATCATGGAGTAGTAAAAAGCAATCTTTAATTGCTACTTCCACTATGTAAGTTGAGTTTGTATATTGTTTTTGAGGCTACGTCACATGGTGTATGAATGAAGAGTTTTATTCCTAGGCTTAGAATTGTGGATCCAATTTCTAGGCCATTGAGGTTAAATTGTGACAATTCAGCTGTTGTTTTTATGGCTAAGAACAATAAAGGTGGTAGTCGAATTAAGTATATCGACATTGAGTGTTTAGCCATAAAAATGCGTGTTAAAAATAAAACAAAAGGTTGTTGAACACATGAGCACCGAATTGATCATTGCTGATCCTTTAACTAAAGGCATGCCTACATTAAAATTTCAGGATCATGCAAAAAGAATGGGACTTGGTTTCCTTATGTGATTTTCGTTGTAAGAACGATGTTATTTATGAAACTCTATTTGTGATATTTTCTCATTCAGTATTGTGCACATATTCATTTTGAGAAATATCACTAAAGTTTGGACCTAGAATAAACGCAGGGTTTATTCATTAAGTTACTTGGGCTTGGGAAACACGATGCACTGTGATACATGGAAGATATTACTCACTTTAAGAGGACCTATCGCTATGATCCATGCACTTTGTTTTTCAAAGGTATATACTGAAGTATGTGGGCCAAGTGGGAGAATGTTGGAATATTTAATTTAGTAATCAATATTCCGTTATTTCTATTTATGGCCCACATTATTGCTGGTTTTGTAACCGTCCATTAATACTGTAACGGCCCAATTAATACGCACTTATTGCGTATTGAATGTGTTTCCTTTTTTAAGCTCTGTGATGGCCAGAGGGGAAACACACGGTGTAATTGCTGTCCCGGTCCCCCGAACTCCGCTCGACCTTGAGGAAAGCACACCATCTGCAAATTCAGAGAGAAGGATCAGAAGGACAGACTCGGAGTTCGTTCCTGCTTGCTGGCTTGGATTCGTTCCTGCTTGGAGACTCGGAGTTCGTCCTTGCTTGCTTCTGGAGACAAATCAATGGCGGGAGGTATTTGTGATCTCTACTTCATTTTTCCGCATTGATCTTATGCTATTTAGTTGTTCAGCATGATAAGATCGCCTATATTTCTAACAATGGTTCCATATTTTGGGCTATTATACAGCCAATTTTTCAACAAAAGTGCATATCCGAGTAAACTTGCTTTCAATATTCTAGCTAAATAAAACCCCACCACTACAAACCCCCCGTTTTTTTAATCGATGCGAGAGCATAAAAGAATCTCAATCCCTCATACTCCACGACAACCCAACCAAAAATTAGGGAATCATATTTGCTACACAACCTCACACAAACACAAAGAATGAATCACAAAACGAGAAAAAAGAAGAGAAGGTCGAAGCTCGGTTGAACACGCGAACCGGTGACAAACAAGAAAAAGAAGAAGATGACGACGCTAACCCAGGGAGAAGAATCGAACGATGACAAAGGAGTCTCAAATTTTCTCCGCCTTCGCCGTTGTGATCGTGACGGAAAAGAGAAAATAAGGGAGAATAGTTTTGGGTTCTTCTAAAGTCTTCTTTTCTCTCGCCTAAGGGCTTCCGGAAATTTCCTCTCACTTTCCTCAATCCTCATGGACAAATCACCCCTTGGGTGTTTTGGTTTTTCCTTCACTTTGGAAAAAAATACCTAAAGCCCACATGAAGCAATTGGAACTATATAAACATATGGGCTGTTTGATACTTTTCATGGACTAAAATAAAATCTCCTCTTCCACTCTGTTGCATTTGCTAATTAGTTTTTTTTTTTTTTTTTTTGGCAGTAAAATTGGAAATGACTTTTTTTTTTTTTTTTTTGAGTCTTAACCTTAATCTTCAACTTGATTTAAATCCAAATATTTGTTCCCTTAATTTTAATTTTTCAATTATCATTTTTGCCAACATGTCTAAATTCCTGGGTTATTACATAACTGTTACCTGAGATTCAATTCAATTGAATCTCAGCCACACTAAAGGTTCGGGGAAAAGAACCGGAGCGAGAAGAGGCACCAAAGGACGGAGCCGAAGGGAGGCACGATGGACTAAGCCGAGAAGAGGCACCGATCGAGACAAGAGCCGGAAGAAGTTTAAACCGAGCTTACTTTTTAGCATGGATCTAATGAAGTTATTTCAAACCGTTTGTTGCCGAATGCAGGGCTAGTCTATGTGGATCAGTCAATAAGTCACCGTGAACTCGGTGAGACTTCCACGATAGACACCTACCTGCCCAATTTGTTTGATTAACTGAGTTAAGTTCATTGTCCCAAGTCTAGCTGAGTCTTGGTCTAAGACTGTATAGTTACCATGTAAAAATGTAATTATACAAAGCTCTGTAATATTGTATCACACGAATATTCCTTCAGGAAATTTTTACTATATATCAGCATATGTTAGGGCATCAGCATATGCCTAGGTGTAAAACCCAAAATTCTCATTTATGATAAATATCATATTTTGTGAGAGTTGCCTATTTGAAATAGGTGAGTATGTAGTCTCTAAATTTTGAGACATGTTTATTTTATTTTCTAGGCAATTTTTCCCCTAGAATTAGAATAGCCAATAAGTAAGAAATTATATTAGTCATCATAAAATACCTATTCTCATAATTTATTGAGAGATTAAATTTTCTAACACCTTATAATTAATAATTAGCTCATGTCTAATTTATAAAAGACCATAAAAAAATTACCAAGACACTTGAAATAATTAAGGGCAATTTCTAATAATTAATGAGCAATTAAAACTACCCTAATGAAATATTTAGATAATTATTCAGCAATTTATATTAAAATAGCCATTGATTAAAGGTGTATTAGCCTAATTAAATGTCAAGAGCTAATAAAGGATTGAGATTAGCACTAAATGGATTGTTAACAATCACAAACCACTTCATGGACCAATCATACAACAACAAGAGATGATTAAACATGTAATTAAGTTGTTAATCAAAGAATTAATCAAGAGTTGAAAAAGTCAACAATTGCAACAAGATCTAAAGGTCAAGAATCAATTTCATAAAGATTATCTAAAGGCCCTAATTAATTCTTATAAAGCCTAATCCATGTAACTAGGCAGACAACCAATTAGATAACCCCCACATGCAATCAATTAGAGCATAAAAATGCAACTAAAACTGAACAAAGGGGAGGGGGGTCTGTTTTGGCACTTGGGAGAGAGAGAAAGAGTTGCTAAAAATCAAGTTGTCCACTTGCATATAGAGGAAAAGGTGGTGAGAGGAAAAATCAAGGAAAAAGTCAAGTCATTAGCCAATGAAGTGATTACACATAAGATGATTAAGATAATCAATGGGATTAATTCAAGATTTAATCAAAAGGAAATCTATACAAAATAAATTGTATCTTGAAATCCACTAACCATCAATCAAAGATAAGAAGTGATTATTAACAAGCAAAATTCAAGCTTCAATTTGACTATAACCAAAGCTATTTTCTCAACTTTTAAGAATTTGCCAATTGAGAAAATGAGAGATTGAGGTCTCTAATTAAAGCCAAAAATCTCAAGAGTTCAAAACCAAAAAGAAAATTTGAATCAAACTTCATTAAGGTCCCCAAATGAATTTTTATCTAGTTATTCTATCTAGTGGAATGGAAGAGGTAGGAAATTCTAACTTAAAAAGGAAGTCAAGAAGTTGTCACAATTTAAACTTCATTTGGAATCCACCAATGAAAGCTAGCAAGACAATTACACAAATGCCATAGCCTTTTGCTATAAATAGGGGGCTTTGCTCTTCATATTTTCTCACCAATTCACAAAGCTTACAAGCTGAAACATAGAGAGAAAGTGAGAGTGAGAGCCTTGAAGAAAGAAGGAGCAAAGTTCTTGGTAAGTTTTCTAGTTCTAGCTTTAAGTTCTTTAAGTTTTAGTTCTTAAATTCTTAGATAGAAGTAGCTTAGATCTTAAATATGCTAGGATAATTTTATTTAGATGTTTTTATGGTTAAAATTGGCTTTATTTCGAAAAATTGATAAAGAAGAAGTTATAGCAAAGTTTCGGAAGAAAATCAGCAAAGTAACGAAGTTCTCGCGAAATTTCATCGGTTTCGGAATTTCTGGAGTCAGCCATGAAAACGCCAAAATTTCATATTGAAATCATGATCACAAAATTCTGAGAAAATTCATGGTTAAAACAGACATATAGGGCTTTTTAAATATGTCAAGAACATGTCAAAATGATTTCTGTACAGAGAGATAAAAATCCTCAAAGTTAGGCTACGAAATTCTGGAAAAATTCTGGGCAGAGGTTCAAAACTTAAAGCCTGGGAGTGATTCGTGAAATCTGGGCAAAGGTAACTATTTTTACTTGAAAATAGACATCCTAAGGATTCCAAGGAATTTTACGGATCCTCGTTTCGATTTTTGTAGAATTAATTATGATTTTTCAAAGTTAGACAAAATGCTGCCCAGATTTATACCAGCGTTGTTGTACGAATTTTGAGGGAATGAAGTGAAAAATAAAAGTTGTAAGGGCAAAATGGTCATTAGGGGCCAAAATATCTCTTAGGATATTACTTACAAATTAATAAATACGGTATTACCATTATAGGATCAACGCGATCACAGTTCAGACGTCAAACGTACCGACAACGCCGACGAAGGTACGGACGCGTACTGTAACACTAACTCTGATGTTCATTGTATGCCTATATGTGATGAGATGTGTTTTTGAACTGAGATTCGGTTTTCAAAAGTTATTGACTGTGCACATACAGCTTTATACGGGTTATAGTCATGATAACGCCGTTGAGTTTTCCTAGCGCCGAGGACACGACCGTACATCGTGGCACCGGTGAATAGTGCGGACTTGTAATAACATTCATATGCGGTGTATATGGTGTGTTATTACTTGGTATATGTGAATTTTACTGTGATATCATGAATATCTGTCATACATAATTGTACTTGAACATGAGGTTAACCGTTACACCGGGGTTCAATGTACTTTGAACCTCGCTCTTACCATAGCTTCGTTCCGAGTGAACGAGGAGCGGAGACAAGGGTAAGCAAAGCGAGGCTTAGGGCGGATTTGGTTGGGCCCCCTTTTGAAATGTATTTTGAATTTAGAACCATTTGAACTATTGTACCGCTGTTAGTAGCAAAACATACAGTTGATGTTATCAGATACATATCTTTTGAAATACTATTTTTACTTCCGGTGCTCTACACTGATCATGATACCGTTTTAAAAAAAAAAAAAAATCGCTTCCGAAATTGGGATGTGACACTAGGCATTTTGTATTAGTTACTCATCGTCCAAACGTTAGTGCATGCTCTCCATTTCCGCATTACTCTGAGTGGTAGCACTTCAAACTGTGTCAAGTTTTCTAAAACTAAATGTCAACCGACACATTTTGAAGTATGAAATTTGGGGTGTTACAATTATCAGGATTCATAAAAAATAAGTGTCATTCACACAAGGACTTAGTACCAACAACCAGTTTATAAAATGAGAGAACCATTATAAAATGAAAATACAATCCTAATTAGAATTAAAAAAATGCTAATCTAAGCTACAGTTAATGCCAGGGGTTAGTCTAAACTACTTAGGTAGTGATTCAAATTATTACAGCTTTGATTACTTATATAACATCTCCCCTCAATTGCATGGTTGAAACATATATCTAATAGTCCTAAACTCTTAGTTACCTAAAAGTGTCTTCCAATTCATAAAAAGGCATTCCAATTATATGTTACTCCTGAGTTATTTATAGGTTTTACTTAATTGTACTAAATAAAACATATATGACATTTGAGAAAATGAAAGTATTTTATTACAATTTTTGATGTACTATTTTATTACAACACGATTATACTCAAATTTGATCAAACTTTTAATTTTGACAAACAATATCAAGTGGATAATCATAGTGAATATACAACAATTGAGAAAAAAATCTTAGTATTCATAATTTACGAAGCAATTTATGAGGGTTCTCATGTAATTATTGGATGTCAATCTTAATGTACTTCAGAAGATTGAGTGAGGACGAGATTGAGCCAAGGAGATCTTCAACATTAAAATTGCCTTCATCCTGCCTCTGCCCTTGTCGACCTTACCCACTCTACCAATCTGCGCTGCTAACATTGGTGGAATCAGAAATTATTTTAGCTCGGACGAAAAAATAAACATATTGAACATGTACTAAATAATGTTGTACAACATTAAAATACAAATAAATAATAACCGAAAATTATAAATCAAATGATAATATAGTAAACAAAAATTCTATGACATTTAGAAGAAGACTCATTACAAGGTGCATCACTTTTAGAAATTATTTTCTTAAAAATATCACTTTCTGAAATTATTTTCTTCTTAAATAACACATTTATGCTTTTCTGTTTATCCTTACTCATCTTTTTCAATCTACAACAAATTTAGTGACCCAGAATATATATTGCTGTTAGTGTTAATTAGTATCTTGTGTCATTAAACATCAATTTTTATAGTACAACTCAATCCACAAAACTAACACTAAAATACGCATTCCACCTACCTCAAAACAAATAATTGGAGAAAATAAAAGAAATATAATATGAACCCCAAAAAATATTTTTAAAAACATATAAACTATTTTTTAAAGAGAAATTCAATAAAATCATAAGACAATCAAATAATAAATCCAAACCGATTAAAATTAGTCATTAAACATACATAATACATACATACATACAAGTAAATAACCTATTATAAACTATTTTTTAAAAATGAGAAAACTTTATTATAACATCATAAGACAACCAAATAATGACCAAATTATTAGCCAAAATAAAATATCATCCAAAGTGGCATCTCCAATAAGCTAAGACTTCACTTAGTGTCTATATACACACATCACTTACTATATATTAAATGACAATTTTTAAAAGTAAATAAATTTATTAGCTTTAAGAAATAGCAAAATCATTAACTCTTGGTTTGGGTAGAAAAAAGTAGGGAGAAAAACAAAAGTATTAGGGAAAAAATTAAAGCTTTCCCCTATTTGGAAGTGGGAAGAAATATGGATTTAATCTAGATGATCTTTTATAACTCCTTATTAACTAATTGGCACAGAAAGATGCCACTAAAGAGACTTAATTAGCACCTTAGGAGAAAATATTGCAAAAATGGATGAAATTTTTTTAGACACACATACCAATTAAATTGATTTTAAAATATAAAAAGACAATATTATCTTGCCCACTTCCTTCAGCTTACCTTACTGTTTGCTCTAGCTTCATCTTCTTTCTAACCGGCCTTTCTGCTCGTAAGCTGCTGGCGTTTCTTGGCCTTCTCAAGTTCTGTTAGAGAATCGAATCGCAGCCAAAGAGCCACCTGAGGCAAATTGGAGAGAAGGGTGCAACAACTTGGACATTCCCATCCCACTGAAGTGTTGGCAAAAGTAACGATGAACAACAATTAGCAAATTGACAATGAGATTTTGAGATAAATAAGTCTCTTACCTGGACATAATTGGTTGTAACTCTTGCTAAATAATATTTATACCAATTGTCAAGCAATAGTAGCATGTTTTGGCCATAAAGAAATTTAACTAGAGGGGACCACGAGACAGTGGCAATTGAGAACAAACATGGATTAATAGACAGATTGGAGATAATATTTTATATATTGGGACTCAACGTAGGAAAAGTAGGTGGGATTGATATTCATCTCCTAAAACTACTCACAACTCATCCCCGGCTGGCCAGTGTTGGCCACCACATAAAACCCATATGATTTCAATTCAAAGGATCGGAATATTGTAAATCATATCAAACAAATGATAACAAAAAGGCAAGATTTAATACCTTTTTTGGTATTTCATTGATCTGATTTCTTATTAACAGCAATGTCTTATGCTAATGGCATGATCATCTTCTTCATCGACATCAAACTTCATAGGTGATTTCTTCATAAAAACTTGGAAATATAAAATATGGTGAAGATACATCTACACAAATTTATGCATTGATACACATAAGCTAATGATGTTTTATAGATGAGAAAAATTACGTTTCAGGTTGAGAAAACAATGTGCCATGAAAACAGTGGACTACCAAAACCATGTTCTAGTAAAACAATGTGCGGCGCAAGTTTCATTAAACCACTTAAATTTCCTTACAATGAACGGCTCGCCTCGAGATGTGATATGTATATGTCTGTTATATTTTATGAACGGCTAGGATTGAAGCACTCAAATTTCCTTGCAACAAACAGCTCGCCTCGAGATATGATATGCATATATCTATTATATTTTGTGAACGGCTAAGATTGAGCAACTAAAATAATTTTTTGCAACGCCTACGTGCTTTTTAGGCTATATATTGAAGTACAATTAAAAATATATCTAATCAATTTATTGTCTATGTAATAATTAGCCTTTTCTTGTATGGACTTGGCTTTGGTCCTATATCCATTACCATCATTTTCCCTTCTTTTCCTTTTTCTACCATTGGATTAAGATCTAAACGGTTGAGATTTACTATATGATAAAAATATTATTCTAAGAGAAAATGAGAGAAAAATATGGTAAAAAATGATGGTAAATCTAGATCATTGAGATCTTAATCCAACGGTAGAAAAAGGAAAAGGAGGGAAAAAGATGGTAAGGGGTATAGGATTGTAACATCCCAATTTTCTGAAGTGTTTTCAAAATAGTTTGATCAGAGTAGAGCATCGGAATAATTTAAAAAAATGAGTATCTGATAAACCTTCACTGCTGGTGTGTCTGGTTGCTATTACAGTGGTACAATTATCCGAATATTTAATAATACGGTGATACAATAATTCATAACAGTCTTCTCTGCTCGTGTCCTCACGTGTGCTGTTTACCCTTATCCTTGATCCTGGTTCCTCCAGACCCTGAAGCTATAGTGAGGGCTGAGGTTCAATTACCATTGAACCTCAGGTAACGATTAACCTCATGCTTATGTAACAGTTATGTATAACAGATATTCATGACATTACAGCAATAATCAACATAAAAACTTATAACAGATTTGTCCGGATAACGGTACACAGCCACTGCATATGTCTGTTATCTCTAGTCTGCACTATTCACCAATGCCACGATGTACGGTCGTGTCCTCAGCACTAGGAAAACTCAATGGCATTATCAAAACCATAACCCGTGTGTAAAGCTGAATGTATAAGTAGTGATCTAAGCCCCATAAACTTAGTCATGGTGCATGACCCGAGATAGAGTCCCGTCCATGTCTTTATGAAAGTATCTATCACATATAAGCATACAATAAGCATCAGAGTTAGTGTTACAGTACGCGTCCGTACCTTCGTTTGGTGATATCGGTACGTTCGTCGGTCGGTGTATGATCATGTATATCCTATAATGGTAATATCGCATTTATTAATTCACAAATAATATTCTAGTAGATATCTTAGTCCCTAATGACCTTTTACTCTTGGTAGGATTATTTTTCAACTTATTTCCAAAATTTCGTAGAAAAACGCTGGTACAGTATTTCTGGGCAGATTTTCGTCTAACTTTGAAAAATCATAATTAATTCTAGAAAAATCGAAACGAGGATCTGTAAAATTTTCTGGAAACCTCATCATGTATATGTTTGAGAAAAAATATTGGTTTACACCCAGAATATGTGATTCACTCCCAGTTTAATGATCTTCAACCTCTGCCCAGAATATTTCCAGAAAAAAATAGCCTTATTTCCAGAATTTTTATCTCCCCCTACAGACCTCTAATTGATGCATATTTTATATCAATGGAAATCTATACATGTCCAATATGACCATGAATTATTTCAGAATTTTTGAATATAAATTTACATATCAAACAGTGCCCTCTATCTGACAGATCCCAACAAGCCCAGCAAAACCCCACAATTCCCTATCTTACTCTAACTTGTTTTATTAATCCTAGAAGTCACTCCCCAACATGTTTCCACCTTGTCAGACATCTTTCAATGCAATAAGGCTTGAAAACAATTATGGGAAATTACCTTACCTATTTCCTAGATTAAAACCAACAATTCTCGCTAAAGCTACTAAGAACTACTAAGAACTTATAAGAACTAAAGACTATAAACTAAAAACTAAAGACAAACTTATCTCTTGAAGCCTCTTGCTTGCTACCTCCTTCTTGCTTCTACTCTATTAGAAATCAACTCTTGAAGTTTGATTTGGTGTGAAGAATTATGAAGGGCAAGGCCCTTATTTATAGTAAAAGCTTATGAATTTTATCCCTTGGATCAACTTTTCTTATCAAGGGCTAATATTAATTTGTGCTTCTATGGTGATACAATTTGTGAGTAAATGCTTCCCATTGGTTAAAAACAATTACATTGGATTTAGCTAATTATCTTAATTTCCAAAATTAAATCTCACATGTGCTCTAATAAAAATCATATTTTAATCACACACACACACTCTCTCTCTCTTCTATCATCTTTTTCCTTGCTTTAATGAAATTCATTTTTGGTTGCCTGATCAATTACTAATACTTTTAAATTCTGAGTATGCTTTTTGATTAGTAGTTGGATATCCAGATTTATGGTCTAATTAGATTTCCTTGGTTGTACTAAGCTTATTCTTCAACGTTTGCAAAAATAGCCTTTACTTGGGCTTACTTTCGAGGTTAAATTACGTGGGTTCAAGATAAGTTCTTATATTTTCTCTAGGATTCCTACTTCTTCACAACTATTTGAATTTGTATAAATTCTCACTTTATTTGTTGTTTTGAGTTTTTACTTGTGTACATCGATATTTACTTGGATTTCAAACCATTATCCAATTTACTCTAGGATTTCAAACTTTACAAATTTGCTTTAATTTTCTTTTTCTCTCTCTCATATACTAGACACTCACACACTCACAATTCTTTTTTCTTATTGGTGGATTTAATTTCACATGGATTATGCTTTATTAAATTAATTGTAAAACCCTTAGATTAGCTTTATGAGGTTTAATCTTGACCTTTAATTTATGCTAATCTCTTATTGGTCCAATTAGTTTCATGAGGATTAAGAATATTTTCTTGATTTATCATTGGCCAATTCAATTTCACAAGGATTAATATTAATTATTGGTTTAATCACAACCATTGGATTTCATTGTGTTTGTTTAGATTAAATCTTCTCCTTGATTAATTGATTTAACTAATCATGAAAATTAGTGCTTAATTAGGAAAGTATTATTTCACCCTCATTTATACTTTTATTTTGCCTCTTGATTATTTTGCAACTAATCCCAATTAGTGCAAGCTAACTTGTTCATTTACTGTTGCTAATTCTCATTAATTAGCTTAGGTATTTTCATAACATTCTATGACATTCTATAATTAAATAAAACTATATTGTAATATAATAATCTTAGGGTATTTTAGGATATCTAAACCAAATTAGAAAATTTGGGTCTTTGGTTTATTTACTTCTAGAACAAAATTCCCTAAATTAAGCTACTAAATTTTGAGACCACATATTCACCTATTTCTAATAGGTATTATTTGCCCAAAAAAAATAGTATTTATGAGAATTATAAATTCTTAGGTATTACAAGGATTAAAGCCAAATCCTTCTTGTACTCCCTCTAATCCTACATGTAGGAGCTTGATAACTAATTTGTAGATATTAAAAAAATTAGGTTAAGTTTTTATTTGTAATGAATACGTGTTCCCCTTTTAATTATTTGCATTGTAAATTTTTCCTTTTATGGAACCCCCCCCCCCCCCCCGCGCGGCGGTCGCCAAAAAAAAAAAAAAAAAAAAAAGGTGCAAGTAATTGAGAGTACATGTGAAAAGAGTTTAGATTTTTATTTTTAGAAAATTATTACGGTACAAATTAAGAATTAATTAGGTTACAATAGACTAATTTTTTATTTGTAATGAATACGTGTTAGTTTCCCTTTTAATTATTTGCATTGTAAATTTTTCCTTTCATGGACCCCCCCCGGGCGGGGCGCGGTCGCAAAAAAAAAGGTGCAAGTAATTGAGAGTACATGTGAAAAGAGTTTAGATTTGTATTTTTAGAAAATTATTATGGTACAAATTAAGAATTAATTAGGTCACAATAGACCAATTTGTAATCATATCATCATTTTTTTTTTTTTTGAAAAAAAAAGTTGAAATATAAATTTAAACCATTGCGAATTATACATGCAAACCTTATAGGTCGCTCTAAACATAAAGTTAATCTTTACTTCAACTTTGTCTGCCTCCAAGACAGCCTTTCCGCTTATGAGCTGTTGATATTTCTTGGCCTTCTCCAGTTCTGTGAGAGAACCATCGGTCTTAATAGCTCGAACTGCAGCCAACAGTCTCCCACCGAAAGCAAAATAGCTAGAGATGAACAACAATTTTGTGCCTATAAAGCAATTAACACAATTTTTAAGGCCCGTTTGGTGTTTTGGAAAAGTTTCTTTTTATGGAAATGGAAATGTAAGAAGTGGAAATAGAAAAGGAAATGGTCCCCGTCAACAGTATTGTAGTCTAAAAGTATCAAAACTCTCATTAAGTGAGAGATCATAGATTTGATCCCACTTATTATAACCTCATGATGTCAGTGTCTACCTCTCTATTTAGAAAACGAAAAAAACAAAAACAAAAAGGGCTTTTGTTATTGTATGATCCTGAAAACCCAACACAATTTTTAATCATAATATGTACATTTATTCTGTTAAAACAACTCAATTAAAAATATATGTTGGAATATTATCGCCCAAAACCATCACCCACCAGGCCACCAACATCGGAAGCAACTCATCAAGTACCTGCCACCATAGGCCACCACATAAAACTCGTGCAATCAACTAGGAGTAGGATGTTCGATCCCCGTTAGTTAAGGCTGGGCGGGGACGGACCTTGGATAAATATTTTGGGTGGGCTAAAACTAGAAGAGGAAGATGAAGATGAAGTTCCAAAACCAGAAAAAAAAAAAAAAAAAAAAAAAAAAAAAAAAAAGAGTCATTAAATGCAATTTAACGTGGACATGTCGTGCATCAGTGTCTCATGTGATGTAGGACTGTGCTCACAGAACAAAAAAGAGCATTATCATTCACAGTACGTTGTTGCCAGTCGGAGCTAATTTCTCCGGCGAAGGCGACGCTGCGCGAAGTGAAGTTTATGTTAGACATTGACGACCAAGAGGGCCTTCGGTTTCAAATTCCGGTGATTCAGTTCTATCTTTATGATGCTTCCCTGAGAGGAAGAGATCCTGTTGACGTGATTAGAAAGGCGATAGCTGATACTCTGGTGTTCTACTATCCATTCGCTGGCCGACTCCAAGGAAGATTGCGAACATAGTGAGGTTTTGGAGCTTGTACAGTAGATGAAGTTGAAGAGGATTTTGATTTATCTGGACTGCTGCACATGATTTAGTTCACAGTTATCAGCGGACGAAGTGAAATCGGGCGTATAGAAAATTCAAAGCTTCTATATCTCCCGATAGTTCAAAGAAGAGAGAAAGTAAGAGACTGCACATGATTCAAATGGTTGGATTCAAACTCAACCCCCCTTGACAGACTGCACATGATTCAGACTGCACACATCCCTGCATCAATTTCTAAACATTTTTTTTTTGGGGGGGCCATGGCCCCCCATTGTATCTTCTAAGGTCCGTCCCTGGCGCTGGTAGAGGTGGAGGCATGTATACTCTCTAGCCAGTATCCCCTGTGGACTGGGCTCCAAACGCCCTGCTCTTGGACTGTGGGTGAGCCTAACCCCTTTCCTAAAATTTTATTATTAAAAAAAAAAAAAAAAAAAAAAAGAGCTAGGAGTAGGACGTAGAAAATCACCAGCTCCCAAATCTGACAGACGCACTAATCATGACCCAAATTATTCGAATTGATAGGAATATAAATCATGTCAAACAATTGATAACCCAAAAAATTAAAAACTTAAGACCTTTTTAGTATTTCATTGATATGATATATTCATCTTCTTAATCGGCATCAATTTTCATGGGTTCTTTCTTCTTGAAGATTAGAACAAATAAAATTAATGAAGACCCATCTACACAAGTCTACGTCTTATTAACACACTAAGGAGTTAGTTATATGGAAAAAAATGTATATTGATTTCTTTAAAATCCTTTTTTAATCATTTGCATTGGAGACTATTCCCTTGATATAAAATATCCTAAATATATGTGCAATAAAAAAAGATATTAGTTGAAGGACAAAAACTAAAAATTTGAGAAATAAAATGGACTGAAGTGTTCTTACATTTATGTAGACCAAAGCAAACCCTTCTACTAACTCTTATATTTACTAGTTTCCCTCAACGCTTTCTGGATCATCTTCTTTGAATGTTTTGGGGGTTCCAAGTTCGAGACGGCGTATCATATATTCCCTCCTAGGGGGGGGGACTCTTATATTTAAGACTGAAGAGAGTATGTGAAAAAAAACTTAATTTTTTAAGAAAATTATTGTGGTCTACATATTAAGGAAAATTAATTGGGTCACAAATATCAATTGAATAATATTTTTTATAAACACATCTACCCTCATGTATATTAGAGGTAATCCTGGTTGAAACAATGTTCACTACAAAAAAATTGACTTTCGGCGGTGATATTTGTTGCCGCTGAAAGTGAAAAAGTCGCCACCAAAAGTGTTTCAGCAGTGACAAAAAGTTGCCGCTAAAACAAACTTGTCACCGATAAGTAGACAATCGTGGCGACTTCTTGTCGCCGCTGAAAGTACATCAGAAGCCAAGAAAGTCGTTGTCACGGCTGAAAGTAGGGTTTCAGCGGCAACAATTGTCACCATAGATACTATTTTCGATGGCGATAGAATTGTCCCGCTAAAACGACTATCAACGGCGACTATTTGTCACCGTTGATACAATTTTCAGCGGCGACGTTTTATTGCCGCCGATAGAGTTTTCCGTGGCAACACAACTGTCACCACTGAAACATGTATCAGTAGCGACTTTTGTGTTGCCGTTGAAACAATGTCGCCGCTAAAAGTCATTTTTTTACAAAAAGAAAAAAAAAATTAAATGTCAAAAATTCACTCAACAAGGGCTCTTCACAATGGGTCTATATGCATTGTGAAAGTAACTCCTATAAAAAATTCAATGTAATTTAACAAGATGTATACACTTCAGTTCAAACATGGACAGCCTATAAAAAAATTCCAGCAAATACACTTCCAGCAAGTTCCCAAGTGTGTGCAAGCCACAACATGAATTAATCAGAATCAACCAAATTAAGTTATAAGAACACAAAGGGACTCTTCACTACCATCTACCATCATGGGTAAATCCTCCTTGCAAGTCTCTACTTGTGGGCGTACTTTAGCTGAGAAGTCGACTTGTAGAGTGTGAAGTTCATTTGGAACGGCATATTACCAGAGAGATTAGGTATGTTGTTCTCTGATAAACAACATAAGCGTCAAACAAAAATAGTTCCACAAGAATGAACTAATACCCAGATAGTTCCACAAGTTTTGGTCCAAAAGAAGCTACATTCTAGTGTATGGAACGCCAAAATGATATAGGTGTATTCTAAGAGTATTAGCAATATGAGTCCATAGTTATGGGCAACAAACCTCGGGCGTAAGCTTTGAAACCTTGAACTTAGGAACCACTATTGTCTATAAAAAAGGAAAAAAAAAAAAAAAAAAAAAAAAAAAAAAAAATTCTCAAAAGATAATATGAGCTAAAGAAGGCAATGCATCCAGAAACCCATTGACATGGTGTCTTCCGTAACTTCTGCATTCTTTAACTCTTTCTTGTTTCCTATTATAAAAGCCATAACAATCTTGAAATTTCCAGAAAAGCAAATGTCATGCAAAAAGTCAAGACACATGTTTAAGTCGGAATGTTTATGAATTGAAATCAAAGCATCAATTCATATGCTTCAATACAACAACAAAATATTACAGCATAAAATTTCAATGGCTTGAGATTTTGACTCAACATTAAACCCAAACTTTTGCAGTAGAATAAATTGGCAATCTCAAAACTTGATCAGATGCTTCAATAACAGATAATGAGTTGAATCTCTTTTCTCTCTGTCACTCTCTCCCTAGTCTATCTATCGTCTTCCTCTCCCTTCCCTCCCAATCTCCCTAATTTTCTCCCTCTTTCCCTCTTTAATTGTATTTTTCATATTACCAATGCTCTTTAAACATGACCAAAAACATAGAAACTTTGAAATGAAGCACATAATAATGAAGCACAAAATAATGAGTGAAATAAATTGAAATAAAGCAGAGAACGTATAAAAGAGGATTCAGGTCAAGGTACCACTCATATGGCTCCAGAGGCAAACCCATCTCCTTTACTCTGCAATACCAAAAATGTGAAATAATGAAGTCATCTAATCAGGCACATACTAGAAGAATATCTTAATTTATCACAGGACTGTCAAAACCCTCAACCAAAAACAAAGAAAACAAATCACGGCAGAGCTCCAATTAGAGCAGAGCTCCGATTCCCTTTCTGGTTCAAAATCACGGCCACACACAACGCTCACAGTCATGGCTCTTGGAAGAATGACGAGGATTCAATGGAGGTCGGCGATGGCGAGACGACGGTGGTGATTATCACTCTATCAGGATTCTCAAGACAGGACGGAGGGATTACGGGAGTGGCCGAACCGAATGAAGGTCGGTTAGATTTTTTCTTCTAAGAAGAAATGAAGATGAATACGAGCCGTTGAGAAGCAAATCACAAGAGTAAGTTTTTGGTGGGAAATATTTTTAGGAGAAAAAAAGCCTCCCAGGAATTAGCCCAAATTTTGAAAAAAGAGTAAGTTTTGACTTTATAATTGGAGAGGAACATGAAATTTTTTTTTTTGAGGGAGCAAGATTTTACATAGACATAAATAAGATAATTAAATTTATGTTTTATTAAAGACTAATTAAATAAAATCAATCTACTAGACAAAAAATTAAATAAATTCTATTTATTAAATAAATTTAGAGACTAATTAGACAATTTATTAAGTAAATGTTGTAGTCCCCAAATAATCATCACAAATAAGGCCCTTTCTCTTTTTCAATTATTATCGTTATACTAATTATTATTAGTATAAGCAAATATCATAAGCAATTATATATAAAAATATATTTATTGTATAAATATCATAAGTTAAAAAAAATTGAAAAATTGCAAATAAGACTTTCAGTATCGACACAAAGTCGCCGCTGAAACACCCTTCGGTGACGACAAATGAGAGTTGCCACTGAAAACTATTACTTTCCGCGGTGACATTTAATGTCGCCGTTGAAAGTTAGACCTTGTCGCCGCTGATTGTCACACTTTCAATAGCGACAAATAGGGTTGATCATGGACCAGACCAAACTGGGTCTGGTCCCAACCCGAGGTCTGGTCCAGGTAGGTCCTCGGGCTAGATAATTCAGCTCGAGGTCTAGTCCACCCAAAGACAAGCCGAGCTGCTGGGCCGGCCAAACCGCACCACCGGATCGCATGGAGACCTGCTTGGGATTTTTTTTTTTTTGTGGCCTTCTTTGAGAGACAATATTTTAGCTCTGTAAGGTTTCACCTGAATCCCAAAGGTTTAAATTGAACCTAATAAGCCCATAATAATACCTATAATCAGAAAAAACACATTACAAAACATTAAAACCCAATCATAAATTCATAACAATCTCCAACAACATTAAACAAGAGTAAAAACCAACAACATTGAACAAGAATAAAAAAAACAACAACAAACAACATTCAATTTTGTTTAATACAATCCATAACAATCAATTAAACATAGTAAACCTAACAAGTAACAACAAGTCTATCATTTGTCCCCTACACCTTCAATGATACTCGATCCATCTAAAAAAAAAAATTTGTTTAGTATGAATAAATTAGTAACAATGAAATATGTAAACTTGAATAATGAGCATAGAATTGGAAATATTACCTGGAATATTAACAACATTATCAATCTCTTGAAAGTTGTCATATTTAGTGAACACATTAGCTAATTCTGAGATAGATTGCGTAGCCAATAGCCAATTTTGGGCACAAATGAGGGCTTCAATCATTTTAGGAGATAGATTACTCCTATAATCATCATCAACACGTCCTCCAAGACTAAAAGTTGCTTCGAAGCAAATCGTAGATACCGGCATAGCCAATACATCACATGCTATCATCACAAGCACTCTGTACTTGGTTGAATTAACCTTCCACTATGTCAATATGTCAAAATCATCATCATCAATTGGAATGTCTTCAGCTGCATTAGCTGAAAGATATCTATCCAATTCAGATTGAGGATCTACATACTAATGGGATCTTTTCTTTTTGGGAAGCCAACCATCTATGACCAGGGTCTTTTTTTAGTGGAAGTAATGGCACTCCCGGAGAAGAACTCAAAGTGTTAGTAGTAGCGAGAAGAGCTCAAAGTGTGGCACTATGTGACATGCCTTTTCAACACCAATTTTTGCAAAATACTCTTCAAACATGCGATGCAAAGTGTTTCTTGCCTTGTTTTTCATGAACATACAAAGTTGATAATCAGGAAAAAGTTGATTAAATACATCATTAATGTAGGCAAGCTTGTATCGAGGTGTAACACTCAAAATTTTGGGACTAGAAATTTAGGAATAAGACTGAGATAAGTAGATTGTCAAGTCAATAAGAGGTAAAAGTCTTAAGCTTATTATGAGGAAAAAAAAACATAAGATAATTATTAAAGATTACTTTTGGACCGTAAAAAATTAGGGAAAATTATGAAAATATTATTTTGAGGATCTAGAAAGATTATGAGGGTATTAATTATGAAAATTTTGGCCTAAATAGTTTAAAGTTATTTTCTGGATTTTAGGGTCTATTTTCCCAGCAATTTAAGAAAAAAAATAGTTAGAGGATAAATTTATGACCTAGGTATTATAGAATCAATAATTTATGGTCTAGGGGAGTTTATTGAGAAATTAAATAATAATAAAAAATCCTTATATGAGATTAAGAATTTATTGAATTTATTTCGGGAATTTATGTGATAATTTAGTGTCCAATTAAGAAAGGGTAAAATGGTAATGTTGTTAACCCAAGCTTGTGAATGAACTTGGGCAAAGTCAAATTCCAATTTGATGAGTCAAAGACTCGTATTCTTCCGTATCCTTCTTATAGCCACGTGCCCCAATTCTTGTGCACAACCATTCATTCAATTGTGCTTACTCATTCTTATCATTTCTTATTGACTGTGGGGCAAAACCAAATTCTTTTAATCACAATTCGAACAGCAGCGTACTTGCACTTCTTCAACCCATTACATCATTATTTCATTTAGCCCATGTACTCATTAGCCCATTTTCATTATACTAAATTACCTTTCCCTATTCATATCATATCTGCACGACGCAAAAACACAGAGAATGAGTTAAGAGACCGAGATGATTACAGCTGTTTCACGTGACACGTCACCCACCCTCCATCAATATAAACGTGACACACTCCCCTTAAACTCACGCCACCTCACACTTGCTTATTACCATTTGAAGCCACGTACCCACACATGCAAACCACTTCACCAATTAATCAATTCAACATCCCTCATTTATTCAATTAAGCTACTCGACAGGAACACACCATACTCCCTTATTCCCCATTAATCATTCATTACGGCTGAAAAAAAAAAAGAGAATGGAGAGAGAGCTGAAGTCAAAGAGGAGTAGAGAAACCAAAGTAACCAAAGGACGATGGAGAAGGAAATCCACATGCAACACTAGAATCACTATAGGTGAGCCTCCCAAGTCCTTTCCCATCTTCAATCTATCTGATTGCTTTTGTTTGGGGTTAGGGGAAATAGTGGAATATGGATTCTGAGAATATAAGTGTCTAGCCCTAGGTGGACTAGTAAGTTTATCTTGGATCAAATAGCTCCCTCTTATGTATCCATGGATGAGATACCTTTGAGAATAGAAGATCACTGTACACAACCAAAGGGGGTGGGGTGTGTGCACAAAGTGTAAAGGCGAGAATTGTAAAGAGGGAGAGTGTAGAATCTGTGTACCTTAGGTTTACCCTCTATTTATAGAATGTACCTTAGGGTTAGATTTTGGACTGCTGGGCCTCTTGTGCCTCCAAGCCCAAGTGTTCGCCATCACATCTCGTGCAATATTGGTTGCCTCTTGCTAGGCCACACCTTGGATGGGCCTCATATTTTATTCCATAACAGTTGCCCCCCAGCCCGGTAGTTCAGGTCTCTGGGCTGCCGGGATGCACTATTTGTTTGATTGAGAAACACGGATTTGGTCGAGGTATATATTGCTTATCCAGGTTGTTTGAGACGAGATAAGGTTCCTTGCTTGCTTTCGTAGCAATTTCTCCCGGGATAATTATCCGGTTTACATTCCTGCATTTAATAATATGTAAGCAAATAACAATAAATGGAAAATACTTACTGTTTACGCAAATCGTTCCTCTTGCTCATTTCAAATACTTGTTTGAGTTTGATTTCCGTTCTGGTTTTCATTAACCCTAGGTTATTGATAATATGCATTTCCACTAACAACTCATTGCCCCAAAGACGGTGGTTCAGGTCTCTGGGCTGCCGGGATGCATTTATGATTTAACCTAGATCTGCACACGAAGCCCGGATTTAAACTAGATTCAGTTTAGCCAGGTTCGGCTTCAGAGCTTTACACAGATCCCTGATTTAAACTAGATTCGGTTTAAATCGGGTCTGCCTTCTTAAATTTAGGCACTGCTATCACAAATAATCCAATAAAGGATTTTAAATACACGAAGCTTGGATTTTACCCGGTTCGGTTTAAATCGTGTCCGCTTCAAAAATTATCACGGATCCCGAGATTAACTAGATTCAGTTAACCGAGACCGCCTTCAAAAAATTTACACGGATCCCTGATTTAAACTAGATTCAGTTTAAATCGGTCCCATCTTTGAAACTTTATAAATAAAATGAATCGCCCCCAATCCGGGTTGACTTTAAAATTAATCGCCCCCAATTCGGGTTATCATTAAAATGAATCGCCCTCCAATCCGGGTTACCAATAAAATGAATCGCCCCCCAATCTGGGTTGACATTAAAATGAATCGCCCTCCAATCAGGGTTATCATTAAAATGAATCGCCCCCCAATCCGGGTTAGAAGTTACACTTGACATGATTCATGAAAACGGGTTTGGTACCTCAGATTCATGCATGTATCGTCCCTGTTGTAAGGGTTCATTTCATACGAAACTCAGATTTTTCTGTAGTCAATATAATCAGGTTCCACCTTTGAAACTCGTTCGAGCTTTATTTGATGACTGGGCCAGAGTCAGAAATTTTCTACGCAGAAGATGGGTCTGGGACCACCCATGGGCTATCAACCCGCCTAAGTGACTTGCCAGAAATCATCGGCTTTACCGTGTTCCGAAGGAAGCACGTTTTAACCTTTACATGATTAGTTCAGGAGCGCGCTCTTTGAAAACTGGTTTATTGACCATGAATTCATGCATGCTACGAAAATTGGGTGTGTGTTCCCAAAGTTCGCACACGCCTACACTATTTTTGAAAGACGGGCGTTTCCACCATGAATTTCTACGTGTTTGTTTTGTACGTGGTTCTGAAAATTGGTGTGCGCACCCAAAGTTCATACCTTTACGCTGTATACATGATTGT
The DNA here is from genome assembly GCA_019022655.1 of Acacia acuminata. Taxonomy (NCBI): domain Eukaryota; kingdom Viridiplantae; phylum Streptophyta; class Magnoliopsida; order Fabales; family Fabaceae; genus Acacia; species Acacia acuminata. The sequence goes on along the minus strand of JAFJYI010000267.1, from coordinate 116,424 downwards.
CGAACACGGCTTTTTGGAAACAGTTTATGTACCTCGATTCCTACATGTTTAACTTGAACATGGTTTCCGGAAACGGGTTTATTACCTCTGATTCCTACATGTTTAACTTGAACATGGTTTTCGGAAATGGGTTTATTACCTCGAATTCCTACATGTTTATCTTTGACATGATTTTCGGAACGGGTTTATATACCTCAGGTTCCTACATGTTTAGCTTTGACATGATTTTCGGAACGGGTTTATGCACCTCTGGTTCCTACCTGTTTAGCTTTGACATGATTTTCGGAACGGGTTTATGCACCTCAGGTTCCTACATATTTATAGAATTGGCGGCATTGCTTTGCACACGGATCAACCAAGTCCGGTTTTAAAATTTACACGAAGCCGGTTATAACCGATTCAGTTTTAACCGGGTCTTCCTTCCCAAAGCATATACATTTCAAGTCTTGAAATATCCAATGAAAACCACCTAGTTTTGGACATATGAACCCTAGCAATAATTTGCCTAGATTTTTTATCTCTACTAGTGTAGCAGTTATAATTGAGCATAGTCAAAAGGCCACTATGCATTTATTATCCACCACTAAGCAGATTATGAGACAAAGTAGGAGCATGCATTACATCATGTACAATTCTAGCATTATCTTGAATTATAACAATGCTAACAGTACCTTTACTTTCAACTTGGATATGCTTGTTGTCACCAAGAGCTGCATCTGATTTTAGGACTCATCAAACTCTTGAAATAAAGAGTTTGTTCTTCCAGCATCTTTGTCAACGAGAAAATGCGTCAAAGTCATAGGCTTTGATTTAGTCATTGAAATTGAAGCATTAATGAGAATTATTTCGCAGCCTTTCTTCCACATGGAATATGCCATTTTGGACTCAATCTTCCATCCTTGGAAGTTGGAATAATCATTCGAACTAATCCATTCTTCAAGCACAGCAGCATCAGGGTGATTAGGAACGTACTTATACTGCATATTGGACTTATCCATTTTTTCATCAATTCAAGCACCGTCACTGTCACCCTCCACCGAACATGCTTCATCTTGTAATGCCAAGATTCATTAATTGGTCAGATCATACTGCATACTGATACAAGCCTCTTGTACCTTTTTAAACATTAAAAATGCATCTTCATTTCTTTCCATGGGGGGATTAAATCCATTTACGTGCTGAAGTCTCTTGCATCCTGGCATAATTTTTTTTTTAACCCTCAATGCTTGTTTTGTTTACGTAGCTTGATTGAGATGCAAAAACAGCTTGATGACACAATTGAGCAGCAGCAGCAACTATTTTCCAAAGATGCTCCTGTTATAATTTTCTTTGAAATGGAGTGCAATAACCACGACAATACTATCGCATTGTAGCGCTCACCCCGTACAAGAATGAATCACGGACGAACCAAGCAACCGACGTTGGATCTCGGCACATTATCATCTATCAGACTTGAAGGACCTCAGCTCAATATCAAAGTGAGTCTCTGGTATTTGGACCTCGGTTAACCAGCTTTCTTGGAGGTCCCATCATCGCCAACCGTACTCGAAGGACCTCGCACAACCTCATCGCCTACCATACCGACTTTAATTATATCGGCTTCGGTTGTCTCGCTTCACCCATGTCGGCTTCAATTATCTCCTTTCATAGGATCTCGGCTTTTTGACATGGCGAAGCACCCCCGGAAGCTGTGTTTATCTCGGTTTCCTTGTTGGATCCTTCAGGTCAATATCAAAACGCTAACTTGCCGACATCACGTGGTTTGACGTTGAAGAACACCAGCAAAATCAGTTTCTCACAGTCACAAATCTTAGTGAGCTTCTCCTACTTGTTCCCCCGCCAGTTTCGCTGTACCACCTCCCTGACGCTCTTTCATCAGGTCCGACTAAATCATCGCTCATTGGGTCTAACCTCATCATCGGGTTCTGTTTGATTGCAAGTGGGATGACGTGGCGACTTAGAACTCCATGATTGTTCTTGAATAGATGAAGGCATCCTGCCATTATATCCCGGTTCCAATATCCCGGAGAGACTCAAACTCGGAATTTTGAGGCATCTCACCATTGTTCAACTATCTCGGCATTGATTTCCATCACGCTGGATATACCTCGGCATAAACAATGAAGGCATCTATCTCGGATGAAAGCATCAAGCTCGGTGCCAGGTGGCTTTGAACAATAATCCCGGCTCATCCTCATTTCAACATACACGCTTGGCTGCAAAGTGAAATACCTCAGCTACAAAGCATCGGGTTGCATGTTGCTGATTAACTGCTGAGTAAGCTAACCATAAATCAAGATATCTGCTTCTCCCAACTGTACCGAGTAATCTCGGCGTGCTCCTGACAGAAAAAATTCTCCCCTTGAGGTATTAAAGAGGCCCTCAGCCACTTCATGATGGGTATCCCTGCAACTGCATGATAAATATCCCAATCACTGCATGACGAGTATCTCGGTTTCCCGACTTTTTATGGATCTCGGCAGAAACCATCCAGGCTTTATGATCCTCGGGCTCTGCTGCAATAACTATAGTTCTCGGATCTCGAATTACAACCCCGGACAACATTGGAGGTATCCCAGCATAGACTCAGTCAGATACAAGCAACAAAGTGGTGACCTCATAAGGCTCAGTTTGAAACTTCACGCTCACAACTCGGACGAAAAGGACGAGACGCCATGGTTGGAAATTTAAGAAGCCCGGGTTTCAGCTGCGATGCTCCAGGAATAAACTTTAAACAACGTCAGAATGCCGAGAACACTCTGAGGTCGATTTACCGAGATCACCCTGAGGGTGATTTACCGAGATTAATTCGCCGAGATAATAATCAGTGATGATGATAATGACGACTCCTTCATGGTCATGTCTATTGCGTGGTCCTTTATAGGAGGTTTTTCCCATTCGCTATCAATATCATAGGAGTAGGAAACACCCCAGTAATGAAACTCGTTTCAACACTCAGCAAAGCGTCAAAACGAAGTCACAAGATGCAGGTACGCCAAAATGCTAAAATGCATTGGCCGAGTTGGATATCATCTCCACCATCACGAACAATAATCACACCCAAGTAGAAGCCAAGTTGCAAAAGAATGATTAAATTCCAGACACCCGACATTGTATCTCGATGCAACTATCTATCTCGGCCACTCCAATCTCGGTCAATGAATAGCTCCAACCTCGGCCAGAATATGTCAGCATCTTATTAACAAGAATCATGAAGAGCAACTGAGAAGCCACAAGACACGTCCATCCAACACTTTCCACCATAAAATTTAGGCAGTCACGCCTGAACCCAATTCTGAAGCACAGGAAATGTGTGCAATGACTCCTGCACTTGAAGAGCATAGATATATATTGGAAAATGTTGGGGGGCGATATTGTACTTTACACCATTCAACGCTGGTGCATCATAGTTTCTGCACCTCGGCATTTTAGAACCTCGGCATACATCCTTCTCCAACATCCTCATCGCATCTCTAAATCTCACTCGTTATCATCCTCGGCACCTTCATCGTCATCATGACAATCAGGGCCACTCAGCTCTTCAGCTTCTTCTTCTTGGCTTTGTGCCTGTTCTTCGTCTTCGAAATCAGAACGATATTATACTGCCCTATGAAAAGAACAGCAGCATCTTATAAGAGTTCAAACTCGGTGAAAACTCTCTTTCTCAGCTCTTAGGACAATATTGAATGTACATCTCGGCGTACACCCTTCTCCAGAGTTCATATCTTGGTATATCAGCATCTCGGCTGGCACAACTCAGCTCAGCTGTGAGCTGCTTGATCTTCGTGGTGACGACGTCCTCGAGATTACTTTTCCCATTGAGAAGCTTTTTGAGCTAGCTCTGAGAGGGAACCGAAGCAGTGTACAAGGCAAAACGACATCCCATGGAGACTGGTGTTGAGGCTTACTGGTCATCCAGTCATACACGAACAAGACCAGTTCAAGGACCATCAACTGAATTTTGCAATCGCAAGTTATAACCAAATCTTTGAGAACTCTCGATGGCTTCAAGATTGATTTAAATCGGTGAGAGTTGATCGGAGAGACCACTTTCACGACAACTTTGTCATGACGAGCTTGGACTTCCACTTGACTTTCAGTCATCTCACTCCGTCATCACGTCACCACGTCACTACGTTGACTTCAACCATCTCGGCTTCAAAGCTCTGCATGCCGACTTCCAGTATCTCGGCTCATGCAGGTCCGAGTCTAAACAGATTAGCAACTCGGATTTCAACATAAAGAAGCATCTCGGAACTCCGACATCTGTATCTCGGCATTCCAACATTTCATCTCAACCTCCATGCTTTCGGTTGATACAGCACATCACCTTCCAGCCAAGTGGACTTGGGCAACCGTAAAGCTACGTCAAACATGGGTACATTACACTGGTTTTAACAAAGGAAGTAACCACGGATACCTCGCTCCGTCACCTCGTCACCATGCCAACTTCACTTATCTCGGCTATCACGATAAGTCAGGATGGCATAGGCGTTTACTCAATCTCAGCTTGTCACCAACTTCGGCTGCTCAGACTTTTCCACCGTAGATACTTTACAATCTACTGGAAATCCTTGATATGCTGCTAACGCTAATCCGGCTTCTTAAAGTATTTCTTGCAAGGATTCTTTAACCTTGACAGAGCACGCCAAGACATTCACTCCCAAGCATGTTGATATCTAGACGTCAAGTTTTATTCCGGGTTCACACTACCAGGCTTTCCTCGATACAGTATCTCGGTCATACACACACATGGTTATTGCCAGCACCTCGTCGATATATCACGCCGCCCTTTCACCCAGGAAAAGACTCAAGGCCTCCCAGTTTTCACCTAGGTTTGGCTCCGATGGCGATTTCCCTCCACTGGGACCTCCTTCAGCGGCTCCTGTCATCAAACTTCTAGTATCTTAATGGCGATAACCCTGCAGCGGAGTGGATCCTCGTGCAACAAAATAAATAAAGTAGTAGGCGTGGTTTAGAACACGCAAGTTTGAAATTTTCATTGGGATCCGTCGAATGTCATCGCGTGTATCTGAGCCCTCCATTTCTGAGAAATTTTCAAATTCACTGAGCTTACTCTCTCAACAATCATGGTTTGATTCTATGCCTTTCTCGCTTCAATGGTTGAACACTTGTTTTGACCATCATTTTGGTCACGGGAATCAAAAATTTATCGAGTCCCACGGTCGGCGCCAATGTTCTGTTCTGAGAACATAAGTGTCTAGCCCTAGGTGGACTAGTAAGTTTATCTTGGATCAAATAGCTCCCTCTTAGGTATCCATGGATGAGATACCTTTGAGAATAGAAGATCACTGTACACAACCAAAGGGGGTGGGGTGTGTGCAGAGTGTAGGCAGAATTGTAAAGAGGGAGAGTATAGAATCTGTGTACCTTATGGTTTACCCTCTATTTATAGAGTGTACCTTAGGGTTAGGGTTTGGACTGATGGGCCTCTTGTGCCTCCAAGCCCAAGTATTCTCGCCATCACATCTCGTGCAATATTGGTTACCTCTTCTTTGGGCCACACCTTGGATGGGCCTCATATTTTATTCCATAACAAGGTTGTAATGGTGTGTAAGGTTGAATGTATGCTATGATGAGGGTACTGCATGTTGATTATTTTTAGCGGGATTATGATGTCCAGATCTGGTATTAGCTAATTAACATAGGAGTTTTGTCTAATTTTGCTCTCGAAAATCTCACAAAAATGATGTAAGTTGTTCAACTTTGGATAAATGTATCTAGCCAGGAGTTGAGAGTTTTTGGGTAGGATAATAGGTATTTAAATATGTTTGACTGAGTATATTATCTATAGGTGTAAACATTATCAATGATGATTTATCTCTATATGAATAGGAATTGACAATCACCCAAGCTCAAGTGAAAAGTGAACCAAAAAGGGTTATGGTAAATGTATAGTTTCAAAAGGAATAACAGGTGAGTGAATAGCGTCCCTAAATTTTTATAAATGATATTTTTATTGTTGAACTTCTATATTTATTTCCATAGTTTAAAAGTATGATTTTGTGAAGGAATATGTGTTGAAAGTATATGAGTAAAGAATGGTGATTTTATTTGTTATTATATATTTTCTTCCCATTGTTTTAAAGCATAATTCATGATTATGCGTTAAATGGAAATAAGACTTTTGAGATATTTTTCATAGATTTTATATTGAAATGAGCTTGGATTTTGGAGAACTTATAAGCTAGAATTTATTATTTAAAATGGAAGGTTTTTATGTGAGTTCTTGATGTTTTAAAAGGATTTCATCGACAGATTGAATTTCAAGGAGAGCTTTGAAATATTGTTTGTAAAAGTTCATCTTTGGGGATTTGATTATGAAGTTTGAGATAGAATTGTTATTATCTTGAAGGAAGAACTCTTATTACTTTGATAAATTAACCCCAAGCATGTTTGAAATTGTTTTGCAGAGCACCGAATACGAACGTTGGTTACTAACAGCTGAGCATTGTTAGTCCTTGATGCACCATGGTTAACCTCGAGCTCGCTTGATATTCATGGGATTCGTTCTCATGCTTGTTTCATGGCCTTGAGTCATGCTTGGTTAGTTACCCTCATGGACTATGTGTCCATGCTTATTTCATGGCCTCAAGCTAAGCTTGGTTAGTTACCCTCATGGACTATGTGGCCACGCTTGTCATTCGTTCTATAAGAAGTTCTACGGAAAGATGTGGTTTTGAGAATTATGGTTCAAATTGATTATTTTAAATCAAAGGTTTTGTTATGTGCATTGAAATTATTTGATTAACGATATTTTATTTAAAATTTTTATTTTATTCATGATCGTACGGTTTACACATTGAAATTTATTGCAATATTGTTATTATCAAAAGATTTAAAAATTCTAAATTATGTTGCTTGTTTCTTATTAAATTATAATGGGACGTTATTCACCAGAAAATTTTGTTTTGGTTCAGACAAAATTGCTGATCATGGATCTCTTGCTGAGCGATGAAGGGTCTCCTTAATGATTTAAAGTTCGCCGACTCATTTTGAGGCGCTACTAGTTGATGTGATCATAGCCGTAGACTTTTGTATTAATATTTAAAGTTAGATGCTCCATGTAATTTATAGGTAGGATCCATGTATTTTGAAACGTATGTTTATAAGATTAAGGCTTAAGGAATGTGAGCCCACTCATATTCCATGCCGATCACTCCTTTAGGTTTCGGGGCGTGACACGAGGATCTAAAACCACAGCAATAATCAACAAAGGATTCATATTTTCTGCTGCCCCCCAATATTTATCAAATTTCATCTTCATTCAACAACTGTTGAATCAATGCAATTTGATGGAAACATGAAATTGCAATAACTGTGAGAGAGCAAGAAAATTGCAAGGTCACATAGAAGATGGAATATCACCTAGAGGGGGTGAATAGGTGATCTTTAAAATTTATAATCTTCTCTCGTGTATAAACGAAATAGAGACCAATAAGATAAAAGAACACAAGACAATTTATACTGGTTCGGCCCAATACACTGGCCTACATCCAATCCCCAGAATACCTGGGATTTCACTATTTCTCAAGAACAATTACACTCTCTGTAAACGAAGGATTGTCCTCTCACTCTCAGACTACACTCCCCCTTACAAGTTGTAATTAATACACCCTCTCTTAAGGTTCCTCAACGTTAAGATACAAATTTGACAATGAAATAAGTGTTTAAATACTCCTCATAAGTTGATAAAAGAATGAACATAGAAATGCAGTTAATGATACAGATGAAACAGCGAATGAAATTAAACTCAAATTGATTGCGCAGCATTTCGGTAGTTGGAAAATTGAATGCTCCGGCTATTTATAGTTGATGCCATTAATGACCATTGGTGAAGTTCATGAAATAGCCATTTAGACTCTCGAATGTATCCATTAGACAGATGAAGGTTCATCAAGAGTTTCGCTCGTTTGAATGGTACAGCTGGAATTTTCAGGGCCGACATTCTCTTTCATTCCTTTTGTATTTCCGTTGTGAAATGGCATTTAATGCGAGATCGGAGAGTATCAGAGTTGGCTTTACTTCGTTCAGAACATCAGTGACCAAGAATATCACGGTTTAGGTAGCAGCATTTAATGTCTCTGACAGCGAGATTGCTTTATTCAAATCCACTGGTAATCTTTGTTTGAGTAATCTGAAACTTATAAACAAATTGGTTAAAAGCATTTGGTAATCACAATAAGTAATAATCAGAAGAGATATTAATCCATTCAGTGATTCACAGATCTCGTAGACGGTGATTTGAAAAACAGGATGATATTGCTCGAGCAATGATCCATGCTTGCTCGAGCAAGCTCCTTTGAAATGCTGAGGGAAGAGCTCTTTGGTCGCTTATGCTCGAGCAGGAAAATTCCTTTGCTTGAGCATGTTACTCGAGCATGACTTCAGCATGCTCGGGCAGGCCCTTGGAAATCAGTTCAAATCACTTCAGGTTCGCTGTTGCTTGAGCATGTTTTCCTGCTTGCTCAAGCATGAGCTTCAATTAAATCAGATGAAAGTGCATCAGAATCCCTGATGCTCGAGCAGGTTGCCAAAGCTTGCTCGGGCAAGCTTTTATGATTCAGTTGAGAGTACTTGAAATTCACTGATGCTCGAGCATGCTTTCCTACTTGCTCGAGCATAGTGCTCGAGCATGCATTAAATCATGCTCGGGCAAGCTCTATTCAAACGATGAAGAACACGTCGAGCAACATTTTGTGCTTGCTCGAGCAAGCTGCTCAAGCAGCCTTTTGTCCCCTGCTCGAGCAAGGACTTATGCCGACCGGAATACATAGGTTGCTCGATGTTGCTCGAGCAACCTTTTAAGCCTGCTCGAGCAAAGTGCTCGAGCATGCTTTAACCTTCTGCTCGAGTATGCTCAGCTCTGCCGTTGTTTTGTTCTGCTTTGCTCGATGTTGCTCGAGCAAACTTGATCCTTTGCTCGAGTAACGTTCTGAAGATGCATTTATCAGATTATATCCAATGTTCTTTTCTCATTTTAATTTAACAACTTGGAAATTGTAATCATCAAAAACACACAAGCTAACATACATCATAAAACACCTTTAAGAACCTAAGAAAGACATTTGCCTTATTCCAAGCTTCTTTGTTAGGTGGGCCATTAGGAGCATCCATGTTGTCATCAACATCAACATGTGTGTTATCACGCTTTGACATTTTTTTTAAAGTATGCACATAATCTCTATCGTTGTGCCCATTCTTTCAAATGCCTTTTGGAATTTCAAAGTGACATCCAACATTAAATATGTAGAATTCCATCTAGTGCTAACATCTAAGACACACATATTTTTTGCATCCCACATTTCCAATTCACAAAAAATTTTAAATTTTTTGAGTCGAAAGCAGGAGGAATGAACATACCTTACAAAAGCATTTTGAATTGATTCAAAGGAATTTTTCAATTCCTTCAAGATATCGGACACAATCAAATTGAGAATATGTGCAGAACACCGTAGTTAAAGAAAATCACCACCATAAACAAGACCCTTCCAATTAGTGAGTCGTTTTTTCAAATAGGACAAAGCCGTGTCATTAGATGTGGCGTTATCAACTGTGATGGTGAACACATTTTGTATGCCCCATTCTGATATGCACCTCTCAATAGTCTTTCCAATTGTATCACCTTATGATTCTCAATCAAACAAAAATTAAGAATCCTTTTATGCAACTTCCAATCTTTGTCAATAAAATGAGCTGTGAGACATAAGTAGTTAAAGTTTTGAACGTCCAACAGTCTGTAGTGAGGCAAATACAACTAGTACACTGCTTCAATTGATTATTCAAGATCTGCTTCTCAGCAATATATAACTGCCAACAATCCCTAGCAATGGTATGTCTAGAAGGCATATAAAATTGTGGCTCTAACTCTTTCACAAAAGCTTTAAAACCTTACTTTTCGACTAGTCTAAATGGCATCTCATCGCATATGAAGAACTCTGTTAGAGCCCTATGACAACGTTTTTGATTGAACATATGAGGTGCCAAACTTCCCCCTTGCCCACTTTGTGAAACATAATTCAACATGGACTGTTTTGGTATTTCAGCAGCCCTATGTGGATTTTTCTTGCATTTTTTTAAGTGTCTCTTCAAAGAAGTTGTACCACATTTAACTGGATCACAAGCATAATCATTATTGCAGTACTTGCATGTAGCTCTAAGCTTTCCATCTGTATCGCCCAATGGTAACTTAACATAGTGATCCCACACTTCTGATTGCTTCTTCTCAGGTTGTTTTCTCTTCTTACTACAACCTTTTGTGGTTTCTTCAATAGCACTAGGAGGAGGACATCTATAGTGGTTGGAGGTTGGTGAGGATTAGTGGAATTGGAAGGAGTGGAAGAGGGTCCACCAGGAGTCTCACTCTCACCAATATTGGAAGACTGAGATAGGTCAACACTTTAAATTTGTTCTTCCTCCATGCCTACAGAAAAATGAAAATCAAATATTCATCGATTAAGCAAAAAAATCAAAGGAATTGTACAAAAAATTAAAGGAAAATTAATGCACTTTGGATTTGATTCATTAATCTCACACGCCCTTAAACATGGCAACTATTAAAACAACAATGACTTGGAGATGGCAACTATTAAACATGGCACTTTGAATCGCACATATTGAACAGGGAGGAAAAAAATGAAACGCACATATTGAACAGGGGAAAAAACAATGAAGCCATACTGTTAGACTACTAAAACATGGCAACTGGTAAGAATCAGATTTTGTTAGTGTGAAACATTTTACTTAAAATTAAATCCGAAATAAAAATAAAACTAAACTATTTTTTGAATGTTGGTAAAAAAAGATCTTGTGAATAAAAGGTGGAGCAAAATCATTTAGCTTCTCCGCATTCTTCGAGATGCAATCGCCGGCACTCACTCACAGTAGACACAACATGGTCATATGCAGAGCAAACAATAAATTCATAGCATATGCATATTCAAACGCTTCAGATTCATATTCATAGGCTTAAAAATAATTCATACGTAGAGGAACAAAAAAATTCATATGCAGAGCAAAAAAAAAATTCATATGCAGATTCATACACTTTAAATTTCATACCTAACTGTCGATGGACTGAGGAGGAGATGAGGAGAGGCGCCTGGATTTGGAAGAGCTGAAAAGGACGGAGGCAAGAGAACTGAGAACTGAGTCTAAGGCTCTTAGCTGAGGAGTATAGATTGAGCGATACTTTGAAATCTGATGGAGCCTGGAGACGAACAAAACAGAGAAGTAGACAAGTCGAGTCTGTGAGTGCGGACCTGTGGTGGAGACGGAGTACTGAGTGCTTGACTAAGACATATGAAGTCTGATGGAGCTAGAGAGGAAAGAAGCAGAGAAGAGAAGTCGAGTATGGGTCATTGTGAGTGTGGATCTGCGGTGGCCGGTGGAGATGGAGTGCCAAGAGTCGAGTGGTGACTGCCTGACTGCTGAGTGTGAGCTTGTAAGAGTGTGAGACACAGTGACTATGTGAGTGGCTTTCCAAGAGTCCAAGTCTCTCTAACTCCGAAGAAGCGAAAACCCTAAACTCCTAAAGGCCTAACCCTAATTGGCAATTAAAGAAAAAAATTAGTCGAGGCGGTCGGACTAGACCAAGGGCTCTAATCCTTTGGACCAAGGTCTGGTCCAGCCCAAGCATATCAATCCGGTCTGATCTACTGAAGCTATCTTGGACCCTTTTTTTAGCTGACCGGGTCAGACTGGGTCAGACCAGATCGAGAAACCCAGAACATCAGGTTTTTTTATCAACCCTAGCGACAAATATGTCGCCGCCAAAAGTCAATACTTTCAGCGGCGACACCAATGTTGCCACTGAAAGTCTAACTTTCGGTGGCAACTTTTAAAGTCGCTGCCAAAAGTAGTCGCTGAAAGTCTTTTCTTTTTTTTTGTAGTGGTTGGGTACTAATTTTAAATGTATGCACCTCACTTAGCATAGATTTGAATATCAATGGATATCGGATCCTTATGCATTTCGCTGGCATCTACTTTAGCTATGCTCAAGGAGAAGATTGTTGCAGAAAGGCCAAAAGGTCGACATTTATTTTTGTCTCTCTTTCTTTCTTTTCATGCAAATGCATACACATGTAGATGAGTGGGGTTGTCGTAAGCGACCAGCCGCGACATCTAACCATCTAGTGTTTGCAAATTTCTTCTTTTTCGAAAGGTAGTGAAGCTAAAAGTGAAAGAAAGAGAGAGAGGGTGACAGACAAGGGCTTAAAATAGAGAAGAGAGAGAGAGGAGAAGATTAGATCGAAGGGAAGAGATGGAGATGACTGATAATGGGACTTATGGGCTCAACTGAGGGATATTAGTGCTACCACAGATTTTTTTTTTTTTTTTTTTTTAAAAAGTAGCACCATCAATTAACTGTGGTGTATTTTTTCCCCATTTATAACATTTATAGGTAGTTTTACACCCAAATAAAATTTATGGTGTTCAGTGCATATTTAGTACAAGTTTATAGGCATTTTTGTCCCTTAACCCTTTAAATTTAGAACATTGCGAACTAGACAAATTCAAAATTTATATATCATTTCCAATTATTTGCAACCCACACTCATTTATTTGAATAAGTATTTACAACTTATATTACCTAATAGTAGGTCATCATTTCCAATTATTTATTTTTTGGTTTGATGACTGAAATAAAGTATGTTTGCTATGAAGAATGATTTCTTGCTTCTTACAAAATGTTATTAGGAGAAAAAACAAAATGTGTTAATGGCATAGGCGTCAAAATCGAACAACCAAAGCTTATTAAAAATATAAATAAAAAAGGAAACATAAACGTGTTGATTTGACTGACACCATTGATTTTGATTGGAAAAATCAATTTCCAACAAAAAAAATTATTTCCAACATTTGAATTTATGCTATGGTTTTTTACTCTCAAATTTTATTTCATCAATTTGAAATAGTGCAACTGTTTTTGGCTATACGTAATGTATATTTAACAAAAGGAATTAGAGGGGGGGAAAAAACCACAAACTTTTTCCGTGTGCACTTATCAACATAAATTATACTAAGATGCAAAACTTCTAATGAATTTCTCATAAAGAGTCAAAAATGCCCACCTCTATTAGTTGGTATAAACCTCCGTTTTGTGGGCCTCATATTGTTATTTTAAAATGATTATTTAATTTTAACAAACTTTTTACACTCCCTCTCTTCCCCAACTCTCTTTAATTTGTCCTATCCCAAATTTTAAGTTTAGAAGGTTTTGAATTAGCTTGAAATAAGTAGGGGACTAAGCTAGTTGGACAAAAGTCCTAAAAGTGCCCTAAAAGATAGAATGATGCACAAAGGTTGTTAAATGAGTAATTAAAAATTAGTTGAAGGCGAAATAAAATAGTACATTTGTTTAGGCCACATCGCATGTCTACCGTCACAAGTTTGGGTGAAAGCGTAATTTATGAAAATCACAAGTATGTAATGGTAATTTTAGAAATTATGCCCTCAACTTCAAGAAAAGTCACTGAAGAGATAAGGTGTAAAATAGTTCCCTTGGATATATTTAGGCTTAACTGAGGTATAAGAAAATTACCTCACAAAGAAATTTTAAAGAATTATTAAAATTTTGGTTAATTAAATGATAATTAGCCAAATTCAATTATGAAAAATACAAAGAGGCCTCAAATAATTGAATAGAAATTAGGGGAAATTAGTTTAAACTTAATTGAACTATATAAAAATGGTTTGATTCCATATAAATGGAAATTCTATGTTTAATATTATTTTATGGGCATTTTATCCAAGATTAGGGTAATTTCTTGCAAAATTAAGGGGAAATAGTTAAGGATTCAAGAATCTTCAAAAGGTATTTAGGGAAGATTAATCATCTTAACTAATAACTAAAAGCTACTTAGGATAATTTAGTAGAGGTAATTGGATAAAAGTCCTTGATTGCAAAATTAATTGGCCATTGGTACCTAGAATTTGTGGTCCTTCAGGAGAAATATATAGTAGAGAAAATGATAAAATTGCACACAACAGAAAGCTCAATTGCAATTCATAAATGTCATTTGCATTTGCATTCGCACTCTAACTTAATTTATCATTTACAATTCGTAAAAGGTCACTTGCATTTTAACTTAATTTGCACACCATAAAAACTCAGTGGCAATCCTGAAAGTTCAAGTGCAATTCATGGAAGGTCATTCGTGGAATGACATTTGCATTTGCACTGTAATTTAATTTTCACACCACAAAAAGTCATTTGCATTTTATGGAAGGTCACTTACATTTTTACTTGAGAGAAGTTGACTTGTACAATCCCCATTTTCTTTTACTTCTACGGGGTTCAAAATGTCAATAATGAAGCCGGTGACAATACTCCCTCTAAGAAGATCTGGACCTCCCTCCAGAGTGCCCGTGGCCACCATCTCTTTACACCACTTACTGACTCCTTCACCGATTTCAAATCCTCCTTTTTCAAAGTAGTTGCTGAGTCTGGGTGACTACCTTGGTTTCTTCAGGCCATTAAGGCTATTAAATCTGGGGAGGTAGAAGAGAAGTTTCCTTTGTACTAGACATATGGCCACCATGAGCTCTCTCCTTCCAACTTTGACATTCATGCTGACAACCTTTCTGATGCCGAGCATGAGACCATATTCATCCTCAAGCATCATATCATAGAACACGGCCCATTGAATTTGGCTGATCATCTCCCGCAATCTGAGCCAAAAGACGACCTGTGACGAGTACGGGTATTTGTTCTCTTCATGTCGTATTGCACGACACTTAACTTTCAAATGAATGACCAATCGATTGCTTTTGTTTTGCAGGCCAAATTGGACAAATACCCTCCTTTGCCGTTGCCTTAGCCAACACTGGCCTCATAAAATATGGGGCCGACAAGAAAAGGGTCGCATCGTCATCTATCGCTCCAGGTACCAAGGGTGGCCAAGCGAATCCAGCCAAGAAAGCAAAAGTTGGCCCCTCAAACTCCTCCATAAAATCCAAAGAACCTATCACTATTAAAATGCCTACTGCAACGGTTCCCATCGTACCCCCTCCTGTAAATCTTCCGCATCCTCCTCCATCAACCCTGAAGCTCCCTCGAGGTGTTGTTTGGAGCCATAACGTTCCTTCGGAGCTTCAATCGGCCATTTGCCTTCCAGAACATTTCTCTGAACCCACCAAGTATGGTAGCGCCGAGCTAAAGAGAATTGTCGAGTTAGAGCAAAGTGCTTTGCAATTTGCTGGTTTGGCCCAAACTCGGTCACCGTGAATTCACAATATGCTGCGCACAAGCTGCCGAGTTAGAAAGATTTGAAAGTGGAGCTAAATCACCAAGAGGGGTTGAATTGGGGATTTTAAAAACTTTTCATGATGGCTTTGTTTTTTGATAGCAAAACAGAGGTGAACAGAGAGTGAAGAGAAGAAGAGAAAGACACAGTAATTATACTGGTTCGGTCCAACTCCTTGACCTACGTCCAAATCCCGGACTCTCGAGATTTCCACTATCTCAATTGATTACACACTCGTACTCAAGAGTAATTCTCTCACTAGAACTTACTCCCCTTACAAGTTGTAATCAATGAACCCAATCACCAAGTCCCCGACTTGTGATTCTTTACAATAAATGATTTACTGATAAAAACTTTCTCTAAGAGTGGATAATGATAAACACCGAAGCTTTGAGTAATAAAAGACACAATACAAGTGAAAACAGAAAGGTAGTTGAAGAACTTTGAATGCTATGCGTTTTCAGCAGGTGTGTTATTGTGAAGACTTGATTGCTACTCTATTTATACTAAGAGAGCATTAAATGACCGTTGTAATCTTGATTATAACCGTTGCCTTCATTAGACAAGGATTAGCTTAAGCTTTGGTCTTCTTCTCTCTCTAATCTTCACTTAATCCAGCTGTGCAGAAGTTCAGAGTTGACTCTCTGCAAATTGATCCGTTGGAGTAGCAGCTGCTGGATGTGGAAGTCATTCTTTAATTCTTTGTAAGCATGTGCAAATGGATTACCCAAAAGTATGCAACTTTCTGGGTTTGCATTTAATGTGCTGACATCACTTTTTGCTTTTTCTTTAAACCTTCAATAAACATTCTCTAATTCATCCGAAACTCACTAATAAAGTGGTTAAACATATCTAGGAACATTAGAGATTAATCATAGGAAGTATTAAGATCAAACAAGAAGGTTCTACAAATTCGTAGAATCTGAAATTCAAAACCAGCGATGTAAACTCGAGTTTGGTTTATCTAAACTCGAGTTTAGGACTTTGGTAAGTAAAAACTATTTAAGTCCAAAACATCTAAACTTGAGGTTTTCTTCCAAAACCAGAGGTTTTCAACTCATTAAAAATTACAATGCTCTTGGGTTGGGCCAAACTCGAGTTTCCAAATCGGGAACTCGAGTTGCCTCCATCCAGAGAGGAAAGTCGCGATTCTGAGTTTTTGGAACACATTTTGAGTGAAATGCAAACTCGAGTCTATTAGTGAGTAGCCTCGAGTTTGTCACTTTTTATGTAAAAAATTTTTTTTAATTCCCAAAGTGTAAACCGGAGGTTTCTAGAGCAAACTCCAGAGTTTTCTTAAGACAAAATCAGTTTGCTCTCTATAAGACGCAAACTCGAGTTTATAACCTTAACCTCAAGTTTGCCTAGTTAGGAAAAGCATTTGGATATTTCTTGGCCGGACACAACCGGAGCCTATGTGTTTAGTCTCGAGTTTTCTTAAGTTAAAAATATTGAAAGCTCTCGGCCAAGCACAAACTCGAGTTTGTCAACTACAAACTCGAGTTTACATGCTTTTCAAAGCGATGGAAAACTTTGCTCAAGGAGAGGTAGTGTCGAGTTGATGAAAATCTCTCAATTTGAAAATTCTTCCCGCCAGAGGCAAACTCGAGTTCGTCTTCACAAACTCGAGTTTACGCATTATGTAAACTCTTTGAAATCTTCTTTGGAAACTCCAAACTTGAGGTTTAGAAACTGTAGTCTCGAGTTTAAAATGCAAACTAGCGAGTTTTGGCCTTTGTCAGTGGTAAACCTGAATTTGTCAAATCTAGACTCGAGTTTGGCGCTGATAGGATGTTTTTAACAAGTTTCAGAATCAATTTAGCATATCCATGCATTGTTTATAATTGTCAGTTATCATCAAAACAAATATGGAACTAACAAGATTGAAACTGGAAGCAGAAAACCACAAACATCTGACGGAGGCGATTAAATCCGACGCTTTGAGACAAATAAAGGCTACTGAAGCAGCAAGGGATAAGATGCAACAGGAGGCGGAGACAACCAAACCAGATTTGAATAAGGCAGTCTTTCATCTGTGCCAACTTAACGACATTCATACTAAAGATAAGTCCATTATAGGGGTGCTGCAGCAGGAGCAAAAAGAGCTCCAAGCTCAGCTAAGTGGCTGTAGGGATGCCTTAGATGTCGTCAATACCGTTGTTGAGGAAAATAATGCGACAATAAAGAAAGTAGTCGGGGAATCTCTTAACAATGCCTGGCCCAAATTTGGCTTTTGAATCCCGACATCAATTTCGACACCTCCGGGATGGACTACATGTCTTACATTATTGGAGATAAGATAATCTCGCCCTTTCCCTCCCTCGACATTGTTTCAGGCAGTCAATTGGAGGGGAACCAAGGTAAAGATGAAGGTGAAGAAGTTCAACACGACGCCAGAGCTCCTTCCTGCTAATCTCCCAATTCAAACATATTTGCCAGTCTTCATCACACGATGATCATCTGAAGCTTATCCAGCATTAGGGAGTTCAGTTGCCTTGTTACTGATTTGCATATTCGACCTCACTGCTGTACTTTGGCTTCTGCTTTATTTAGTGGCCTCATGGCCTCGTTTTTTCTTGTGGTCCGAGGTACGTTGATAACCCGGTTAACTTTCCATGTAAGGAGACTATGAACGTAATTCAAATATTAATGGAAAAAATACTTACTGAAAGTGGAGCTTAATCACCAAGAGAGGGGGTGAATTGGGGATTACAAAAACTTTTCAGATTACTCTGTTTTTGGACAGTAAAAACATAGCTGAACAGAGTATAAGGAAGAAGAGCAAGACACACGAAATTTATACTAGTTCAGTCCAATCTCTTGACCTACGTCCAGTCCCAGACTCTTTGGGATTTTCCACTATCTCAATTGATTACACACTCGTACTCAAGAGTAATTCTCTCACTAGAACTTACTCCCTCTTACAAGTTGCAATCAATGAACCAAATCACCAAGTCCCCTGACTTGTGATTCTTTACAATAAATGATTCACAATGAAATAACTCTCTCTAAGAGTGGATAATGATAAACACTGAAGCTTAATGTATCAGAAGATACTTTACAAGTGAAAACTGAAAGTAGTTGAAGAACTTTGAATGCAATTCGTTTTCAGCAGATGTGTGTTGTTTGAGAAGAATTGAATGCACCTCTATTTATACTAAGAGAGCATTAAATGACCGTTGTAATCCTCAATATAACTGTTGCCTACATCAAACAAGGTTTAGGTTAAGCTTTGGTCTTCTTTTCTCTCTAATCTTCACTTAATCCAGTTGTGCAGAAGTTCAGAGTTGACTTCCAGCAAATTAATCCGTTGGAGTAGCAGCTACGGGATGTGGAAAACATTCTTTAATTCTTTATAGACGTGTGCAAGAGGATTACCCAAAAGTATGCAACTTTCTCGTTTTACATTTAATGTGCTGACGTCACTTTTTGCTTTTGCTTTAAACCTTCAATAAACATTCTCTAAATAATCAGAAACTTACTAACAAAGTGGTTAAATATAGCTAGGAATACAGAAGAATGATAATAGGAAGTATTAATATCAAACAAGAAGGTTTCACAAATTCGTCAGATTTGATTTTCAAACACTGTAACTGAAACTCGAGTTTGCAACTGTGCACGTAAGGCAAAACTGGAGTTTCCATATCAAGACTCGAGTTTCCTCCATCGAAAGAGGAATGTCGCGATTTGAGCTTTGGAACACATTTTTGAATGAAACACAAAACTCAAGTTTCCAAAACCAAAACTCGAGTTTTGGACTTTTAATGAGAAATATAAGTTTTAGTTCAAAACATCAAAATTGGAGTTTTCATCTAAGACTCGAGTTTTCAAATCATTGAAAAGGTGTAATGCTCTCGGGTTGGCCAAAACTCGAGTTTTCATATCAAAACTCAAGTTTCCATTTAAGTATGAAAACATTGAGAAAGTCGAGCCAAGTCTAAACTCGAGTTTTCGGAAAAACTTAAGTTTTCAAAATCTTGAAAAAGGTCCAAGCTCTCGGCTTGGCCAAAACATGAGTTTCCAAAACAAAACTCGGGTTTTCATTTAAGAATGAAAACATTGTGAAATATGAGCCAAGTCAAAACTCAAGTGTTCTCATAACTTAGAGAAACCTTAGAAAACATATGGCAAAGTGAGATTCTGGAGTTTTCGGTAAACTGAGTTTGCATATGTTCAAAATGTTAAAGACTCTTCAGAAGGCCAAAACTCGAGTTTCCAAATCCAAACTCGAGTTTTGTCTTTATAACAAAACAATGAAAAGTCTCGTGTAATGCAAAACTCGAGTTTTCTACTCAAAACTCGAGTTTGTCTTGAAGTGAAAAACTAAGTGCTCTCTCGTAAGCCCAAAACTCGAGTTTCCCTTTGGAAACTTGAGTTCGCTTTGATCATTGAAAATGAGCACCTCTCTGTCAAAGCCAAAACTTGAGTTTTGAAACCAAAACTCGAGTTTGTCTTTGACAGCAAGTTTTTCAACTTATCAAAGACAAACTTCACTTGTATTTACAATTGTCAGTTATCATCAAAACACATAGAGAACTTAAACTTACTTTTGTCATAAATCTTTATTTAATCGGCTTAAGCCCTCTCGCAATCCGAATGTTCTTCTGAACTATACTTTCATATTGCTTCGCTGCATTTGGTGAGCTTGAACAGCTTCAAAGCTCCATTAAATGACTTGGCCAAATTCAACAATTTATTACGCAAAATACGTGTCCGAGACCACCCATGAACTATAGGCCCTAGTATGGTTGACCAGATTTTAACCCGAAGTAAGAGCCATCCATCACATGTTTAAGTTCTGTGTCGCCACCAAACTATAAGCAATTCGACTTGATTAGGGTCGTCGTGACAGTTCACTTCGTTATCCCAAGTTTTAATGCATCATACTTTGGCTTTATCGTGTTTCGAGGGGAAGCACATGTTAACCTTTACTTCGGCTTTACTGCGTCCATGAGGATCACATTTTAACCTTATTTTGGCTTTACCGCATCTGTCAGGAACACGTTTTAACCGTTATGTCGGCTTTACCGCATCCCGAAAGAATATGTTTTAACTTTTATCTCGGCTTTACCACATCCCAAAGGAAATACATTTTGACCGTTATGTCGGCTTTACCTCATCCCGAAGGAGAAAGTTTTGACCGTTATCTCGGCTTTACCGCATCCCGAAGGAGTACATTTTGACCGTTATATCGGCTTTACCGCATCCCGAAGGAGTACGTTTTCACCATTATCTTGGCTTTACCGCATCCCAAAGGAAATACGTTTACATCGGCTTTACAGCATCCCGAAGGAACGCGTTTTAACCATTACGTCGACTTTACCGCATCCTGAAGGAATTACGTATTAATCGTTATCTTAGCTTTACCGCATCCCGAAGGAAATACGTTTTAATCATTACATCGGCTTTACCGCATCCTGAAGGAGTACATTTTAACTGTTATCTCCTGCCAATCTTCTTTTGAAAAAATTTAATCTCATAGATTGATTGAAGGCACTGTCGTTCTTACAAGACTTGCCCATCAATAGGCCCAAAATAAATGCAACTTAATTAACAATCATTTAATTGTACTCAAAATCGGCCTCCGAAACTCGTCATCATCATTCATCGCTTTCTTCCTTTTCTCGTTCGTCGTCTTCTTCTCCTGGCTGGGACTCTTATTGCGGCTCGATTTTTTATGCTTACTTTTCTGTCCAAGGGTGTCTATTACATACAGCCGCAACTTCCCCTCACAGACAAACTTCTCGATAGCGTCTCGGAGGTGATAACATTAGTCTGTGGCATGTCCTGGGCCGTCATGGGATGCGCAATATCGGAATTGATCTGTTCCTAGTCCATTGTAGGAAGGTTGAGGTCATTCCACTCTTTTTCATTTCTGTCTGGGCCACCTCCTTTCAAACTTGTGCTTGTGACATGTTCAAGGGAGTATAATTGTCATATTTGGCTTTCGAATTACTCCTTTCCCCCCAGTATTTAGTAACTGAATTTCGCCCGTGGGATTCTTATTTCGGATTGTTGTACTCTTCTTTCACTCTCGAAAACCTCCCTGGCTACTCCCTTTCCTTTGACGATGGACTCTTTCACCCTTCTTTCACCGTATGGCATGACATCTCCATCTACTCCAATTCCCAGTATTGCTTTGATCGATCCCAGAAATCTATCAAGGTATTAACATGACGCTTCATAATTGATTTCTTCAACTGGGATGAACTGTCCAAGTCGTCTATCGCACAATGTTGATGAACGTCTTCCTTCAATCTCGGAACTTGAAGGGCCATGTCTTTAAATCAGTCCAAATACTTATGCAATGTTTCTCCAGGTGATTGCCTTACCTAACCAAGTTGGAACTCGGTCTTCGACTGCTTCCTGTTGGTCGCAAAATTTAACAAAAACTTCTACTCCAAATCTTATCGACTTTGTCGGCCGTGAGTGGAACCATAATCTGCGTTGCCCCCCACAAAGTACCCGCAAAAAGCTGGGGTATGATGTGCCCCTCGAATCCCTTCACCATGATCTCCATCTTGAAATTGTTAAGATGGACTTGCGGGTCTTGGGTCCCATCATGCTTTGGCAGGTCCATCAAATCAAATTTGGGTATTTAGCAGTCATGATATCGTTTGAGAAAAGAATTCGGCTCCCCTTTCCGTCGTACCCCTTGCCTGGGTGCCGGGTACGCTTTGTGATGGAGGCATCACCTCCTCCCTATTCGGATCTTGCTCTCCAAAGGTTTCTTTCCTCTTACACCTGCTAGGTCCGAGGTTCTAACTTCTGGGACCTGAGTCTGACCTTTTCCGACATTATCACCTTATGAACCGTCGGCGTTTGCTTGTGCGGCCGTCAAGATACTGACCCTGCTAGGATCACTAACGTCCTGGCCGACGTTTTGCACTGGGTTCTCGAGCAACTTAATACGTTCCTCTAACAACTGTATTCTTTGGGTCTATCCTTCAACATTTTGAGGCCGATTTTGAGCATCCCAGTTTTCCTCAGCGCGATTTTCATGCGATATTTCAATACTTGTATGAGTAGAGGTTGAAGCGTTAACCTGACTTGGACCAACTGCATATCGGTTTGTATTTTCCCGTTGTCCGAAACGCTCCTCTAGTAAGTGCTACATCCTCCGTCCTTCCTCCTGCCTCCAAATGGCATTCCGGTGGTCCATGTCCTCTTGAATAAGTCGGATATCCTCCGCTCTTTGTAGTCGGTTGCAGACCTCCAACTCCTCTATTCGTTGAAGCACCAAACTCATTGTGTTGTGCAACATTCGAACATCAGGGTGGTCGACTTGAAACTTTAGAGGAGGGCCCCACGTTGGAACTGGTGGCTGAACCTGCTAGGCTGCCAAGTTCCGGGGGACAGGAGAGTTTGCAGTATCCAGAGTCTCGTCCTCGGCCTCCATGACAACACGATTAGGATCTGGAGCAACCGAATCTTCATACTGAATTGTTTGCTCTTGACGTTGTTGTTGTGGCTGTCCCTCCGGCAACTGGTCCTACCGAGGTGCTTGAGTGCAACTTCTAGTGTTTGCGGCCATTTTCAGTGCTTGCTTGTAGCTTTCTGTGGTTTGGAAATCGAAGTTTCCAGATCCCCACAGTCGGTGCCAATGTTCTGTTGTAAGAACACGGATGTCTAACCTCAAGGGGTTAGTGAATAATTTATATGGGATCAGGTGTACTTTCCGAGATGTGTGTGAGTCAACACCAGAGAGAGTATGTTGGTTCTACGATGTCTATGAGGAAGACACCAAAGAACACTAAGAGATCACTGTGCTACACGATAATGGCGGTTAGCCAAAGGGGGTGGTGTGTGTGCACAGTGAGACTGAATAGTAAAAGGATGTGAACAGAATATGTCCACCTGTGAGGTTAATCTCCTATTTATAAGGATTACCTCTAGGGTTTCAGCCCTTGCACTGTGTGCGTTCTCCCTGTCCGAATGCCTACTCCACTACCTGTGTATGCCTGCTCCACTACCTATATTGTCCGTGATTAGTGCCGAGATTACAAGGTGATTAGCGTTTCACCTTATTAGCGTTTTCCAGGTGCTCTTGTCGGGCTACATGCTAACTGGGCCCAATATATGAGTCCATAACACATACGTAATAATAGTGAAGGAAACATTTTGAGTTTTGGTAGCATCTTGTGCGTACCATATTCATTTTATCAATTTAGATTTTGACCTATGGTTTGTGAAGGTTCATATATGCTTTTTGTTACAATTTTGAATTAGAAATCAATTGTGTATTATTAGATAAAACATCAATATAGAGGATTTGATTGGTACTCTCTCAAAATAATATACCAACTGTCAAGTATATATGATTGAGAGGATTCAACAATAGTGGCATGCTTTACCCATAAAGAAATGGAAAAAATTAATCATGAGGTTATGATAGTTCCCATACTTTTAGGTTGAGAAAACACTATGCGGTCAAGATAATGGGCTATCAAAACCGTGTGCTACTAAAATAATGTGCATTAGGAGTTTGATCGAATTCACTCAAATTTTCTCACGACAGACGACTCAATTCCGATATGATATGCATGTTATTTATATTTTGTGAACGGCTAGGAGTGAATAAATGACAACTTTTTCCAAAGTTACACCTAGGGGATTTTTATGCTATATATTCAAAGAAAATCAAACAGATCTAATCAATTTATTGCTCATGTAATTAGTTATTCTATTATTTCTGTGAAAAGATTTTAATTTTTCATTTCTAGAATATAATTATGGTTTTCACAAACTAAGGAAAATTAATTAGATCCCATAAGATCAATTTACTAATAATATGATTTTAAAATATTTTATTAATTAAACAAGTTGTAAATAGGAATTTAGACCATTGCAAATTAGACTCTCAAATCTTATAGATTAATATCAATTATTATTCACACCCCATATTTGTAGTTGTCTGGAAAAACATTTACAACTCACATGACCTATATTATTACTGGCAAAGTTTGTGAGTGTGATATCACAAGGTTGAGTCACCAACAAACTAGACTTTTTAGGGGTTCGGTTTCTTTCATTGTCTCTTTTCTCATCATCCCTTCATAATCTCTAAATCGTGTCTATCCAATTATAAATCTGAAAGGTCAAAAATGAGCCACATCACCAAAGTTATCACTTCTTTAACTTTTCTCTCATTTTCCTAATCAATAGTCCAAATTGACTCATCTTCTCAATCAATAGTTCATATGGGATTATGAGGGATTATGAGAAATTGAGATAATGAGAGGATCTCCTCCTGACTTTTTATAGGTGGTTAGGGGACTTTAATATTTACACGCACCTAAACTTACCTAAACTTAAATGAAACACTTCAATACTTAACCATGAATCCAGGGGATTATATATACCTTATACCCTTAGTATATATCAGGGGAGACCAGACTCTATTGTTTGTGAAGTATACTCTTCTTTTTTATATATAAAAAAGAAAGTAGTAAAAACTACTTTACATTAGGAAAAATAAACAATTGAAAATCATCTAAAAAAACCAAATGAAATTCAGGTGACATCTCTAAAGTACATTTGGCTAGCTAGCGTATCAGGTTGTTTGTAAAGTATACTCTTTGTGCCTTACTAAACAACCGACACCAAATATCGCTAAACAAACCCAACACTAGCCATGTGTTTCTATCTACAAATAAATATCAACTAATCAAATACAAATTTTCTTGACATAATGCGGAATTAGTAAATGTTACAACATTGCATGTAGATTAAGCTACATATGAATCTGGATAGGGTGGTTCTATATGGGATAACACTTCTAATTTCATGTTCCCCCTCTTTTCTCTTTTTGTTGACCTTTGGAACTGCCCGGATATGATGTAGTCGGCTACCTTGTTGATTGATTTGAATCCTCCATTTTCTGATAGCCGTTCCTTGACTTTATCCGTATTTGCTCCTTGGCCCTCTCCAGTTCTGTTAGAGAAGCATCAGCCTTAGAGAGATCAAATTTCTATTGACTTGAGTTGAGTTGGATGAAATATAAATCATATAAAACAATTCATAACAAAAGAGTAAATGGTTAATACCATTTGGTATCTCATTGATCTGATTTCTTTTTAACACGAAAGCCTTGTGTTGGTCTCATCGTCATCTTCTTCTTCTTCGTCAGCATCAAATTTCATTACTGATTCTTTAATGAAAACTAGGACAAATAAAATATTATGAAGGTACATTTATACTACTCTATGTCTTGATACATATAAGATAATGGCATTTTATAGATGAGGAGATCGGGTTTTGGGTTGAGGAAACATCGTTCAAATCAGGTTTCAAAATGAGGAAACAATGTGCCATCAAAATCGTGGGCTTTCAAAATCATGCTCTATATGAAAACAATGTGCGCCGCAGTTTCACTAAACCACTCAAATCAAGTTTCAAAATGAGTAAACAATTTACTGTCAAAATCGTGGGCTTTCAAAACCATGTTTTACATTAAAATAATGTGTGCCGTAGTTTCACTAAACCGCTCAAATCATGTTTCAAAATGAGAAAAAATGTGCTGTTAAAATCGTGGGCTTTCAAAACCATGTTTTATATTAAAAACAATGTGCGCCGCAGTTTCACTAAACCACTCAAATCAGGTCTCAAAATGAGGAAAAATGTGTTGTTAAAATCGTGGGCTTTCAAAACCATGTTCTATATTAAAACAATGTGCGCCGCAGTTTCATTAAACCACTCAAATCAGGTTTCGGATTGAAGAAACAAATGTGAAAAGAGTTTAATTTTTTATTTTTAGAAACCAATTATGGTCTATTCAAATTATGGACATTTAATTAGGGCATAAAAGATCAATTTAATAATAAAAACTATCTACCAAACCTGCTTATAATTATGTTGTAAAAACTTCTATGAATCTGCAACAAATATTAATTTTGTGTTATAAATAATCCAATATTTAGTGTGGATGTCTATTACCTTTCAAGATTTGTCTTTTGAAGTTCTACACTTAAACATAAGTAACCTGCCACATGAATGGCTTCTTGAGAGTTTTTCATGATTAATACACAACCTCCAAAATACAATTATGTAGGTTTAATCTTTGTTGTAACTCTTGGATAGAATTCAACAACTTGTAGCTTATAAATAGTGGCGTTGTATAAAGTGATTGGAAGCATCCAAATGAATAAGATTTCACTTCCTCTTTCTCTGCAGTTCCCTCTTATCCATCTCATTTCATCTCTTGTAATTTCCTATTTTTATAACAGTTTGAGCCATTGACTTAATCAATTTTATGGACCGCATCCATTCATTAATTAAACAATTACTGTAACAAAACTTATTTAATATAGGCATAAAAAAAATTGTTAGGAGACCTTATAGCAATAATATTAATACATGAATATTGCATATGTCATCGGTAGTGAAGGAAAAAGAGGTAAGCAAAGGCGAATTTTGATCCCACACATTTATATATTTGATCAATTGAGATTGGATTAAAAAGATTTGACGTATTTTTATGGTGGCACATATGTTTTTTATCACAATTTTGAATATATGAAATAAATTAAACCGTGTATTAGATGATCAAGACAAGAATATACGAATTTTAATATTTGAATAAATAATTTGCTAAAGAAAATTTTCATGAATAAAATATTCCTTATAGATAAAGAAAAACTTACAGCATTTAAGAGTAAAATACTCTAACTACGCCTATGTTTTACCTTAATTACTCATACATTCCTTTATTTTAAAAACCTGTAATACCCTAAAAATCGCGTTTAGCATAACCACTATATTTTGATAGGTAAACCCTATTTAAAATAGGTGAATATGTGGTCTCAAATTTTGTGATAAGTTTATCCTATTTTTCAGATAATTTTTCTTTAGGATTAAGGTGACCAATAATTTAATCTTCTAAATTTTGTTAGGCATCATAAGATATCATAAAATATAATAAATACCATATTAAACCATGGTTCATGTGGAATTTAAAAGAGCAAGAAAGTGTTATGAAAATACTTAAGTAAATTTAGAGAAATCAATGGCAATTAAAGACCAACTAAATCTTCACTAAATTAAATAAATTGTGCAAGACTTCACAATTAATCAAAGGGGGCTTAAACACCAATTTTTATAATTGTCAAGAGATTAAATTAATACCAAGTTCATATTTAAGTCATAAAAGCCAAAAAGAATTATCAAAACACTTGGAACAATTAAGGGGCAATTACCAACAATTAAAGAGCAATTAAAATTACACTAATGGAATATTTAGGTAATTCTTTACAATTAATGTTAATAGTCACCAATTAAAGATGTATTAGGATAATTAAAGGCCAACAACCAATAAGTGGTTAGGATTAGCATAAAGATGATTACTAATTATCATGATTAAATTAGTAACCAAGCAAATAAATTTAATAACACCTAAAACACCATTTTAGGATTAATGACCAAAGATTAAGCTAATTAAAGACTAAACCCTAGAGTATTTTGCTTAATTGCTAACCAATCACCAAAGTCATCTAGTTACAAGTATACTTAGAGTAACTAGGAAATTAGAACACCAAGTTGGGAAATGCATGAAGATGGAGATGCCACTAATGCATGCTTGGAGAATGCTTGATGGAGGAAGGGCCACCAATGCACTCTTGAAGCCAAGAGTTTTTTTTCACACATGGGGCCAATTGAGACACCAAGGCAAGAAGCTTTTGTGGAAAAATCAATGGATGAAGAGTGGGAAGGGAGGAGGCCACGTTTTTGGCCTTGGGAAAAAGAAAATCAGATTTAAACTATGACCAAGAATGAAAGATGTGTAAGCTAGAGAATTACAAGATTCACTTTCAGAATCATCTTGGTAGCTTATCAACTGGAAATACGCACGGTTATCATCGACGGATGAATGATCTGATCCTCTAGGTCTTTTCTGGCTCAGAGGGTATACTAGCCATTGGTTCTGGGTCCACTACATTCAGGGATACTGAATGAAAAGGTCCTTGATCATATATGGTTTCGTAAGGATATTCCGGATCGGGGTGGTATTCAGGTTCGGGGTTAATTATTGAAGCAATATCATATTCAGGAGCAGAAAGATGTATTAGCTCAAGGTTAAGTTCTAGAGTGGGGTATAACTAATCAGGTTGAAGTACAGGTTCAAGATTGTACACTAGCTTAGGATGGTATACTTCTGAGGGTTTATGGTTATGAATGGGTACAGGGGTCTTTCGGGGTTTGGGTGATCTAGACTCAAGGTGGTACCGGTTTTGATTAATATACTAGTTCGAAATGATACACCGGTCTAGGGTTGTATATGGGTTGTCAAAATACTCTGGTTTGAAATGGTACTCGGGGTACTTGGGTTCTATCTCTTCTTCTGATGCCGGGGAATAGTGTGGGACATACATAGGGTCGGGAGCAGGATGGAATGGTTCAAACATAGGCAGAGGGTCAGGAGGTAAGTATTCATGTTCCGGGTGGTATTCTGGCTCTGGTTCGTCATCGGGGTAGTTTGGCAAATACTCCGGGTCTAAATGGTTTTTTGGGGCGGGGAAATCTGGTTCGAGCATAAACATAGGGGGTGGATTTGTTGGTTCTAGGTTCAGTCTTACTTTTACGTTTCTAAAGACTACTGACCGATGTGCTACACGTCTCCTTCTCCCATAATAATCTACGTAGGGAAACTCGTCTGTTTATTACTACAACAACACCAGGGTTTTATCAGTACTCGTTTTCAAAAGATGCTCTAAGATAATGGCTTAGAACCCAACTTAGTTAATCAAACCAATTGGCCGGGTAGGTGTCTATCATGGGAGTCTCACCAGACTTTACTACGACGGCGAATGACTCGATCCACATAGACTAGCCCTACCTTCAGCACCAATGGTTCATTATAACTAAGCCAAGTTCTTGCCAGGTAAAATGCTCTTAGTTGAAAAACTCCGAATCTAACTCCGTTACTCAAACAATCTGGCCAGGCAGGTGTATTTGTGGATGCCTCGCCGAGGTTAACAGCGACTGATTGACAACCACAAAACCCCTTTCTAGACACCAGACTGTTTGGATAGCATAGTTAAATTCGTGCCAGGATGTCTGCTCTGATACCAAAAATGTAACATCTCAGTTTTTGAAACTCTGTTTTTAAAAGTGTTGATCATACATATACAGCTATAGACGGGTTATGGTTCTGATAATACCGTTGAGTTTTCCTAGCGCTGAGGACACGGATGTACACCGTGGCACCGGTGAATAGTGCACCGTAATGACGTTCATATGCAAGGGCGTGTTCTCGTTATTATCTTTCATATGTGAATATTGCTGTGATATCATGAATAAACTGTCATACATACTTGTACATGAACATGAGGTTAACCGTTACGAGGTTCAATGGGTATTGAACCTCGCTCTTACCATAGCTTCGTGGTGCAGGTGAACAGGGGCCGGAGACAAGGGTAAGCAAAGAGATCTAGGAGCCTACCGGAGATAGTCCTCTTGTTTGTACTTATGATATTTGAAAATTGTGTACCCGCCATTAAGGCCGATCACATACATTACAAAGGATTTTATCGCTTACTTTTTAAATACTATTTACTTCCGATGCTTTACTCGATCATGACACCGTGAAAACACTTTCGAAAACTCGGATGTTACAAAACCCAAGTAGACTTTCCTTAAAATTAAAATGTATGTTTCACAAATATTTCTTATATTTTGAAATTCTATTTCCATCCACTCAAACCATTAGTTGACTATTAAGTTTCACTTTTAAACTTTTGTTTTACCAAAATTTCTCTCTTTAACATTATAACTATTTAAACACACACACACGGGCTAGAAACATTTATACCACCAAATTTTAATTCTAATAGAATTTTTAACTTTCTAATATGTTAAAAATTTATTAATTTTGATATTATAAAATTTATAATTTTAATTTTCACCACATTTATTGAATTTTTTAATTTTTAGTTTCTTAAATGAATAAAAATATATATATCAAACACATTTTTTCTATCAAATATAATAAACGGGCCAAGTCCTTCTTTTCTTTATTTTATCATTTCGTATGATTTGATTTCTCATTAATTGTCCCTTCTTTTCTATTTTCTAATGGGTTTTAATATAAAAATCATTTATTGGTTTCTTGATCTAGGTAAATCCATTAACTCAATTTGGTTATTCCTTTCTATTCTTAAAAAACCCCCAAGCCATGACACATAGACCCATGGATCCATACATCTCGATCGGAAAAGAATCAATAGAAAAAGAATCGGAATCGATCGATATATCTCTCGAAACAAACGAAAAGGAACCATGTCGCTATTCCTAGATCCAGGGGAGAATACGTTCGATGGAATAATTTCTTAGGTGTATTGCCACACCCCCAAGGATTAGGCCCACTTTTTACAGGTCAGTGGAATCTTTATGCTCAAAACCCCGATGCCACATAATGGATGTAGGCCCCCTAAAAAAGACGTATGTAAAAGAAAAAATAAACATTGAAGAGATTTCAAGAGAAATAAATAATTCAAATTCAAGGATTTGATCAAAATAGATTATGGTTCGAGAAAAAGTAAAAGCATCCACTCGGAGCGAAATGCGGCAAAAGGAAAGAAAATCCATGGACCGACCCCATTGTCTTCACCCCTAGGAACTACGAGATCACCCCAAGGACGCCTTCGGCATCCAGGGGTTGCGGACCGACCATAGAACCCCGTTCAATAAGAGGAACGCATTAGCTGTCCGCCTCTAAGGGAATGGAAGAGCTTGAGTTTTGGCTATCATTGAAGCCATATATTACAATATCGCTCTATTCTCTATTTCTTTCTTCCGAGCTTTTTGACTGTCTGAACGAGGACGATTTGGTCAGGGGGATGCGGAAATAGTACTTCAAGATCCGTTACATGTCCAAGGTCTCTTGTTCTTCGTGGCATCTGTTATTTTGGCCCAAATCTTTTTGATTCTTAAAAAGAAACAGTTTGAGAAGGATCAATTATCCAAATGTAGCGGTTCGGGTAAATCCATTAGATGAAAAATAAAAGATAAATAAATTGAAATTTCATGACCTTATTGATACGACCGGGAAAAAATTTTATATACTAAATTCCTAATTGAATTAAATCCTAAGGAGTGTGAATTCATCTAGGTACAGTTCATCTATTCCGAATCTCCAGTAAAAATCAAAAAATTGGATCCATTTATAATTCTCCGTCAACTGGATTATCACCTAATATTATCATATCAATTAATCATAATGGCTCGTTATTAAACCACGGTATTTGATTTGTCAAATACATCATTATTGTATACTTTGTTTCATATGTATGGCGCATGGAGTGAATTTGATCAATTAATATTTGATTCTTTCTTCAACTTGGAATCGATTCACATCTTTTATTTGTCATATAAATATGAAAATAAAAATAGAGATTTTGGGTCTGTCTGATCTAATCAATTGAAATAGTGTTGTCTCTTCACCATAGCGGCATCTCTTTTCTAAGACAAAGTTGAGTCTCCCGTCTATATAGGTTTGATAGATTGTTTAAGCCATTTAAAGTTATAATTTCATATTATTTTTTCTACAAACATTTAAAAAGCTTACTTATATTTTTAAAAGTTTGTGATATTTACAAGATGTCAATTAAAATTTTGGATTTAGCATTAAGGATAAATTAGTAAATAAATTTGATTTTTTATATAAATTTCAACTAAAATATATATTTATAAAAAAAATTTAGAATATTCTTGATAGAGTTCATAGTTTGGATTTAAGTATATGTTTTTAAAATAGAAGAAAGAGCTATGTAATTAAGGCAAAACATAATAGTAGTTAGAGTACTTTACTCTTTAAGTAAGGTATCTATGGATCAGTGAAAGCGGCCAATGAATTAATTTTAAATATATATTTCTCAAAGTATATATGGTATTTTAGAAATGAAAGCATTTTATTACTATTTGGTTGGACTCAAATTTGATAAAAATTTTATTTTGCATATAATATCAAGTGAATAGTCAACCATCAATACATAAATATGATGGCAACGACTCTTGAAATTAAAAGATAATTTACTAAAGAAAATTTTTATGAATAAACTTTTCCTTATATATCTTATTTTAAAAAACCATATAGCAATCAGGGAAAACAATTTAAGATAATAGGCTATATATTCAAGGAAAAAAAAAATGGAAAATCAAATAAAAATATAATCAATTTACTGTTCATGTAATTAATTATTATTTTCTTAATTTAATAATAATTTGGTCCTTTTTTGGTGTAATGGTCCTATTTTTTTGAAAAAAAAAACAATAGGTTGAAAATATGAATCTAGATGATTGCAAATTAGACACTCATCAACTCACTTTTATATTTGTATTAGTGATTATCTAAATAAATATTTATAATTTATATTACCTATATTACTTGCAAAGTTAACATATATATATTTATTTATTTACAAAATGAAGCTAACAATTTATTCACAAAAACAAATTTAGTCCTTTTACTTGAGTAGTTAGGGGATTTTACATATTTTCCTCTTTAATTTTTTTCCCCATCTTTCACCAAACCAAAAGAATTCACGCAATACTGTAACATATCCAAAAGAATTGGGCTGGAATATGGCTCAAAGGAAGGCCCAGGTCAATATAGGTCAAACTGGAGTATAAGTACATGTTTAGATTAGCCGTAGAAGTTACTTTTGAAGATGAATTTTGTGTTGACTTGTGTGAACACACTACTACAAAATGTCACTTTAGTCCTATTTATAAGTTTTTTTTTTTTAAGCGAAAAATTTAGTCATATTTCAGGATAACAAATAAGATTATGACAATTTTGTCTATATTAATTGTACCAATAAAAATAGAGAAAGAATAAAAAGTTAAAAGATACTCATTCATCAATGAAGGCAAAATTAAAAATTTACCTCATAATCATTGAATCAACTACATCTCCTTTGTATGTGTGCTTTGTTTAAATTTGACTTCTACACAGACCGTAGTGGTAAAAAGTATAACTCAGATAGTTTCGTAAATATAAAGAATTTTTCGTGACCGCCTTTAATAGGAAGTATAAAATATATTGATTAGACATGTTTCACAAACAACCAATCTAAAATGTTTTTTAAAAAAATTAAAATATCATTTACTTTTTAGATTAGTTGTTATTAACAAGTCTAAAATGTAAAACTTTTAAGACCTATCATTAATAATAGGGTTAAAGAGCGATTTGGCCAACAAACTATTGTCTCAGAAGCGTCCAGTACAATTAACTATTAACTGGACCTTAAATACCAACAAACTATTACAAATGTAAAATGAACACAAATCCATTAGAATTAAGTTAATGTTCGTTTGCTATCTATGATCTTTGCCTTTGCCAACTCAAAATGATCCTGTTGAAAATCATCTGCACTCGGAGAAACATTCTAACCATAATCAAGAGCAGCTTTGAAAGAAGCATATGGGGTGTCCAAAGTTTCAGCTTCATTCTTTTTGCTTATTAATCTCCACAGATCGCATATGACGGTGAGGTTAGAAAGATAACAACATTTGGGAGAGATATTGAATTGAAAGAATCTTATATCAGCGGAATATTAAAACAGATGGGTATGCTCTTCCGAAAATGGATCGTGCAATCATGTGGACCCAAAACTGAACAATCTGTACCCGAGAAGATCTAAAAATAGGCAAGAAGATACCGGTCTATTTTACCCAAAAAATCAAAGTTTAGACTTTTCTGAGTAGCGATTTGATCACATGAGCTGATTGATGAGAAGAGACAAAGGAATTGCCCAATATAATCACTGAAAGGCAAACCAACCAGCTATTCTAATAGCAAATCCACAAAACCAGAAACTCAAAGCAAGATTTCAGGCATCAAATCACGAACCCAGAGACAAAAGTAACGAGTTAATGGTTGAGACTAGATTCTGGAGGAGACAAAACCACGAATCTAGGCAAAATCGATCCGTGAAACCACTTCAAATCAAAAAATCGCTTCAAAATTAACAAGTGATTATGGAAGAAATCGCGAACCAAGACCAAGATCGGAGGTAGAGACAAGATTCTAGCCCCATGCTTCAATTTAACTGAATATAAAATCATGGCTGAATAATCTTGCGCCAGTTCTCGACTAAGAACTTCAGCGCTTCCTCGACGGAGAACATCGGAAACCCGTATCTTCCGTGAGTGAACACCAAAGCCGCGAGAACGCCTCGACGCTAGATCCAGCGATGACGTCGAAATTGGCAGCGATGTGAGCATTAGAACTTCTAGATTTGCGGTGGAGGTAGGCTTCAAGGTGAACCAAAGACTTGACCGCAAGGTGGTGTCGGTGCCGTCAATGCAGAGACTTCTGACCTTACCAGTGTTGTGTTTGGTTGATTTCATGGCTTCTTGAGGAATCTGAACAGAGTTGGCAGGAAGTACCAAATGAGGATTGAACCTCGTGGGCAGAGTTGGCAAATATCATAGATAGCAAACGGACGTTAACTTAATTGTGTTCATTGTACATTTGTAATAATTTGTTGGTATTTAAGGTCAAATTAATAATTAATTATGCTAAACGCTCTTGAACCAATAGTTTGTTGGTTAAATCGCTCCTTAACCCTTAATATTAAATGGTGTAAAAAAATTAAAAAAATTATTATTAATTTTAAGACCGGTTGTTAAAAATTTTCGATCTAAAAATATGAATTTCAAAATGTGTCGTTAAGAATATCCGGTCTTTCTTTAGCCGAAATTCTGTGGGAATACTCTGATTTTCCACCGTCACGAAATTTTTTTACTGATTATTGAGAAGCTGGAGAAAAAGAAGATGCATCTTCCGCCACTTCGCATCTGGGAACCGTAGAGACGACGAGTTCTCAGGTGGAGAAACGAATCAATGGGTTTTCTTCACAAGCTCTGAGACGAAACTCTCGCTGGACCCACTCCCGACACCGGCCTCAGCAAGCTCCGCAAGTTCGCTTCCTCCGACCCAGCCGTCACTCCGATCATCCCCACTATACGCCCCAACTCCCATTTTCGGGTCTTCTCCTCCGATTCGGATCTTTTGATCTGTAATACATTTCGCACTCTCAACTCGTTTATTTTAATTGCATTTGTTGGTTCTCACTTTTGAGTTTTCGTCTTTTATTTATTTGGGATTTTCGCATTCAACGAGAACGCTGAGCGGAAATTTCGTGAAATTCGCGGTCGGAAAATCTTCAGTTCAGTCTCTTGTGCGAAGGTCATTGCAAAGACCGGATTATCCTCAAAGTTGATCGGAAATTTAGCAGGTTCAAGATCTGGTATACACTTCCTGTGAACGGCATCGTATCGAGTTTCTATCAATAGATATCAATGTGATATTGTTCGACTCAAAGGTTGGTGTTCAGCTAACCTTCTTTTTTGTCCTAGATGGATTTTTAACATATATTTCACCATCCACATCCAGTGTAACCGATCATTGCTTCAGTTAATTGCTGTAAAACACATTGATAAGTTCGCATCGATGTCAGTGGAAGGTTTTGCTTATAAGCTTTCAGGGTTCGAGGTTAAGTCAGGAGGTCTGGGTCTGGAAGTTCATTACCATATCTCTTTAGCAATGGATATCGAGGTGCTGAAAATAGAAAAAGAGCTTCCTCACTTCTGTTTACGAAGTACTCCTGTTTCTAAACTTGCTAGATACATCCCATTTGATTATTCTACGGTGAGTTATACGGCATAATTAAAAAATCTTGAAGTTATTCTATTGGGATTCATTTACTTATGGGTTTCATCTAAAGGTATAATTTTTGGCACAGACATCTGTGGGATTCATTTATCTCTGGGTTTAGGGCACCATTGATGGAGGAGGAGGTCTGTAATGACAAGCTGTGTTGCCCGATTTGGTCTGATAGTGGTTATAGATTTGCTGGGATTGGGAAGAATTTTTTTTTTTTTTTTTTTTTTTTTTGTCAACTTACTTTTGAAACTGGATGTTTAATAAACCAATTTTAATAGTCATTTTATAAGTTTGGTCTAAAAAATAATTTTAAAGACTAGTTGCTCAACCAGTCTAAAAAATAACAGACTTTTAGAATTGCATGTATCAAGATTGGATCTAGAAAAGGTTTAAAAAGCGATTTTTATCAAGTGTAAAAAGTAATTTTTGTAATAGTGACATGTATTTTCACTGCCAATCCAAACAAACTCTAAATAAGTTGCAAATAGGAATTTACACCTTTGCAAATTAGATACTCAAATCTTATAGATTAATATCAAGGGTGAAGGTGCAAATTTGCCAAACAACTATTACCCAAAGAACGTGCGGGCCAAATAACTATTGAAGAGACCAAAATTGCCAATCAACAATTACAAAGTGAAAAAAAAAATCAAATAACTATTAAAAGTGGAAAAAAAAAAACACCAAATAACTATTAGAAAAAAAAAAAAAAAAAAAACAACTATCACAATTAAGTTAAAATGTGAGACACCGGCGTAGGATGGTGGCGAAACGCTTTGGAGAAAAGAGCGGTTAAGCCTTCTTGTTGCAAAAAGGAAAACACCAACGAGAGATGGGATCCATGGGAGCATGCATTGCGACAAAGATTCTTGCTTGTGGCATCGGAGGATGGAACCAGGGTGTAAGGTGTGTGCCACGAACGTTGTGGACTACCGGATGAGTTCAAGAGGGTAAGTGGAACACCCAAAGAATAATAGAAGCTTTGGAAATGCCGACGTCACGACACTATAACATCAATGGAAGACGGAGACACCAAGACAAAGGATGGGTAACGATTCGTTGGTGAATTTGCTCCAAATTGTGTTTTTTTCCACTTTTTAATTGTTGATTGGCAATTTTGGTCCCCTCAATAGTTATTTGGCCCAGACGCTCCTTGGGTAAAAGTTATTTGGCAAATCTGCACCTTGACCCTAATATCAATTATTTGCAATTCACACCCCATATTTGTAATTGTGTGGAAAAACATTTACAACTCACATTACCTATATTACTGGCAAAGTTTGTGTGAGTGTGATATCACAAAGTTGTGACTTGTGAGTGACCAACAAACTAGGCTTTTTATGGGTAGTTAGGGGACTTTATATAATTTACACGCACCTAAACTTAAATGAAACACTTCAACACTTAACCATGAATCGAGGGGAATATGTATCCCTTTTACCCTCAGTATATCAGGGAAGATTAGACTCAATTGTCTGTGAAGTATACTCTTTTTTTTTTTTTTTTTTTTTATAAAGAAGAAAGTAGTAAAAACCACTTTACATTAGGAGAAGTAAACAAATGAAAATCATCTAAAAAAACCAAGTGAAACTGAGGTGACATCTCTAAACACACTTGGCTCTCCGGTCCTAATTATAGGAATACATTTTGGAGTTTATTTTGGTCCTAATTATAAGAGCAAGTTTTAACTTTTGTCAATTTTTTCCTATAATACCCCTATTTATACTTTCTCTATAATAATGGGATTAATTAAGCACCTAAGAAAATGATCATATACAACATGATAAATACTATAGCATGGCTTTCTTACATGCTCATCCCTCTAATTAGAAGAATGAGACATTTTTTTTTAATTTGTTATATATTATATTTATTTAGATTTAAATTATATCTTTTTTTCGAAATGTTTTTTGAATCAATATCTCAAATTAATTAATTTCCGGATACTTGATATTACGGAGAAACATTTCGAATGCGGGATTGGAAACTAATTAATTTAAGATACTGGATGTAAAAAAATTCCATAAAGCCGCATATAATTTAAATCCAAATAAATAAATAAATAATGTGCTCATCCCTCTAATAGAGAGACAAGCACATAAGGTGGACATAAGGATGTGCACCTAATGTGAACCCAGCATGGTTGTGTTCAAGGCCATTATTAATGAATACGCACCTTCCGCACCTTGATAAATTAGATTTAGGCTAAAATACACTTTTAGTCCTTTAAGTTTACATGAGGTATACTTTTTGTCCATTAACTTCATAAAGTATACTTTTGGTCCTAAAATTCTAACACCGTTAATTTTGCTAACGGAAAATGCAAACTCAAGTGATAACAGTGTAAATTTAAGTGATAATTTTGTAATTAAATGCTATTAGGCTTAAATTTAAATTATGGGTAAATTAAAACATATATAAATTTGTGTAATTAAATGCCATTAGTCATTACTTGAGTTTGCTACATCAGCATTTTCCGTTAGTAATATTAACGGTGTTAGAATTTCAAGACCAAAAGTATACTTTATGAAATTAAGGGACTAAAAATATACCTTATATAAAATTTAAAGGACTAAAAGTGTACTTTAGCCTTAGATTTAAAAAGTCAAATATAATTAAGAATAGTAGAATATATTTGTTTTATTATCATCTTGAGGTAGAAATCATGCAACCCATTAATTATGAAGTTGTATGTATAGCGTTCCAGATAGACAAAATACAGACGTTGCTTGACGGAGACACCAACTACCTAGAAATTAAAATGTAGACAGATGTAGTTCGCTTGAACGATTTTCAGCTAATTTTGCCTTGATATAATTTTCAATTTTAAGTAGGGGCATTTTCGGAAAGTAATTATAATTAACTAATTTAACTTATTTCCTTAATCTTTCCAAATTCTAGTAAATAGTTCTTATAATTAGGACCAGATGGAGTATACTCTTTTTGCTTTACTGAAAAACCAACCCCAAATATCACCACACACACACACACACACAAAACCCACACCAGCCATGTGTTTCTATCTACAAATAAATATCAACAAATCAAATACAAATTTGCTCGACATAGTGTGGAATTAGTAAATGTTACAACATTGCATATAGATCCTACATATGAATCTGGATAGGGTGGTTCTATGTGGGATAACACTTCTAATTTCATGTTTTCCCTCTTTTCTTTTTTGGTTGACCTTAGGAACTGCCCGGATGATGTAGTCGGCTACCTTGTTGATTGATCTGGATCCTCCATATTGTCCGATAGCCGTTCCTTGACTTTATCCGTATTTGCTCCTTGGCCCTCTCCAGTTCTGTTAGAGAAGCATCAGCCTCAGACAGATCAAATTTCTATTCACTTGAGTTGAATGAAATATAAATCATATAAAATAATTCATAACAAAAGAGTAAATGGTTAATACCTTTTGGTATATCATTGATCTGATTTCTTTTTAACACGAAAGCCTTGTGTTAGTCTCATCGTCATCTTCTTCTTCTTCGTCAGCATCAAATTTCATTACTGATTCTTTCATGAAAACTAGGACAAATAAAGGAAGATACATTTATACTAGTCTATGTCTTGGTACATATAAGATAATGGCATTTTATAGATGAGGAGATCGGGTTTCGGGTTAAGGAAACAGCGTGTCATCAAAACAGTGGGCTTTCAAAACCATGTTATATGGTAAAACAATGTGCGCCGCAGTTTCATTAAACCACTCAAATCAGGTTTCAAAATGAGGAAACAATGTGCTGTCAAAATTGTGGGCTTTCAAAACCGTGTTCTATATTAAAAGAATATGGGGTAGTTTCACTAAACCACTCAAATCAAGTTTCAAAATGAGGAAACAATGTGCCGTCAAAATTGTGGGCTTTTAAAACCATGTTCTATATTAAAACAATATGTACCGCAGTTTTACTAAACCACTCAAATCAGGTTTCAAAATGAGGAAACAATGTGCCATCAAAATCGTAGGCTTTCAAAACCATGTTTATATTAAAACAATGTGCGCTGTAATTTCACTAAACCACTCAAATCAGGTTTCAAAATGAGGAAACAATGTGCCGTCAAAATCGTGGGCTTTCAAAACCATATTTTATATTAAAACAATGTGTGCCGGTAGCTTTCACTTAACCACTCAAATTAGGTTTCAAAATGAGGAAACAATGTGCCATCAAAATCGTGGGCTTTCAAAACCATCTTCTCTATCAAAATAATGTGCGCCGCAGTTTTATTAAACCACTCAAATCGGATTTCAAATTGAGACAACAAATGTGAAAAGAGTTTAATTTTTTTGTTTTAGAAACTAATTATGGTCTATTCAAATTATGGAGATTTAATCAGGGCATAAAAGATCAATTTAATAATAAAAACGATAACCAAACCTGCTTAAAATTATTTTATAAAATCTTCTATGATTTATAAAATCTTCTATGAGTCTGCAACAAATATTAATTTTGTGTTATAAATATTCCAATATTCCGTATGGATATTTATAACCTTTCAAGATTTGTCATTAGGAGTTCTACACTTAAACATATGTAACCTACCACATGAATATTGGAAGTTTTTCATGATTAATACACAAAACCTCTAAATGTTACATATTGTAAAATTATGTAGGTTTAATCTTTGTTATAACTCTTGGATAGAATTAAAACCACGTGTAACCTATAGATAGTGGCCTTGTATCAAATAATTGAGAGGATCCAAATGAATAAGATATTGCTTCCTCTTTCTCTCCAATTCCCTCTCATCTCTCTACATCCCTTTCATTTCATCTCTTGTATTTTCCTATTTTTATAACATTTTGAGCTTATTCTTGACTTAATCAATTTTATGGAACGCATCCATTCACTAATTAAAAAATTACTGTAACAAAACTTATTTAATTTGGGTATAAAAAAATTTGTAAAAAGACCTTATCGCAATAATATTAATACCTGAATATTGCATATGACATCGGTAGTGAAGGAAAAATAGGTGAGCAAAGGAGGAGTTTTTATGGCGTCACATATGTTTTTTATCACAATTTTGAATTTGAAATAAATTAAATTGTGTATTAGATGATCAAGACTAGAATATACGAATTTTAATATTTGAATAAATAATTTACTGAAGAAAGTTTTCATGAATAAATATTCCTCATAGATAAAGAAAAACTTACAACATTTAAGAGTAAAATAATCTAACTACTCCTATGTTTTTCCTTAATTACTCAAACATCCCTTTATTTTAAAAGCCTATATAGACATTCCTTAAAATTTAAATGTATGTTATACAAATATGCCTTATATTTTGAAATTATATTTTCATCCACCTAAACCATTAGTTGACTATTAAATTTCACTTTTAGTTTTTTTTTTTAACCAAAATTCCCCTTTAACATTAGAACTATTTAAACATATACACACACTACACATGGGTTAAAAACATGTATACCACCAAATTTTAATTGTAATAGAATTTTTAACTTTCTAATATGTTAAAAATTTATTAATTTTGATCAAAATTTATAATTTTTCACCATATTTATTGATTTTTTTTATTTAGTTTCTGAAAGAATAAAAATATATATCAAACACATTTTTTTCTATAAAATATCATAAACCATATAGGTTTGATAGATTATATAAGTCATTTAAATTTATAATTTCATATTATTTTTTCTACGAACATTTAAATTTAAATTTTTAAAATTTTGCGATATTTACATGTCAATTAAAATTTTGGATTTAGTATTAAGGATAAATTAGTAAAATAATTTTAATTTTTTTATATAAAGTTTAACTAAAATATATATTGTTAAATTTTTTTAGAATATTCTTGATGGAGTTAATGATTTGGATTTAAGTGTGCGTTTTCAAAATAGATAGGAGACCTATATAATTAAGGCAAAACAAAATAATGGTTAGACTACTTTACTCTTTACGTAAAGCATCTATCAACATGCGAACGCGGTTTTTGAGCCCAAAAAAAAAAAAAGTGAACGCGGCAAATGAATTAATTTTAAATATATAATTCTCAAAATATCTATGGTATGTGATAAATGAAAGCATTTTATTACTATTTGGTAGGACTCAAATTCGATCAAAATTTTATTTTGCATATAATATCAAGTGAATAGTCAACATCACTACATAAATATGATGACAACGACTTTGGAGATTAAAACATCACTATAGAGTTATGCCATTTATACACTCCATGAATAAATTGATTAGATCTGTGTTTGATTTTCGTTGAATATATAGCATAAAAAACCCCAGGTGTAACTTTGGAAAGAGTTATGCCATTTATACACACCTAGCCGTTCCCAAAATATAACTGACATACCACTCGATCCTATTTATAAGTCTAGTTTGACCAAATCTCACATATCAAGGAGAGGTAAGTATCTTAATGATTATATAATAAATTTCTAACTTTACCCTCATTTATGAATGGATACCTTTTAAAATCTATTGTCAAATTTCTCTCATCCTTTTCTCTTTCCAACATGGCTAGTCAATCTCTCTCATCATCATTACTATAGGCAAAATTGTTATAATCTCATTTATTTGGTCAAAATAAACTTATAAATAGGATCATAGTGCTATGCATATTATAACTTAGTTGAGTGGTCTGTTGTAAGAAAATTTGAGTGGTTTGATGAAACCCGACGCACATTAGTTTAATGGGGTTTAAACTTCTCATGTTGCATGAGAAGAAGAAGATTTACACACACATGAAATGGTGGGACCCACATATATATATAATGCTAATTATATTATATGTGGGTCCCACCATTTCATGTGTGTGTGACATAAGAATACACTTCTCCTACAACATGAGAAGTGTTTTTTCCTAATTTAATAGCACATGGTTTTGACAACCCATGATTTTGACCGCATAGTGTTTTCTCAACCTAAAAGTAGGGGAACTATCATAACCTCATGATTAATCTTTTCCATTTCTTTATGGACAAAGCATTGCCACAATTATTGAATCCTCTCAACCATATATACACTTGATAGTTGGTATATTATTTTGGAAGAGTAACAATCAAGTCGTCTATATTGATGTTTTATCTAATAATACACAATTTAATTTATTTCAAATTCAAAATTGTAATAAAAAGCACATATGAACCTTCATAAACAATAGGTCAAAATCTCAATTGATAAAATAAATGTGCTATGCACAAGATGCTGCCAAAACTCACATTTTTCCTTCACTACTAATCTGTATGTAATTGAGATATTAGTATTAATATTATTGCAAGTTACGATAAATTATTGGATTAAGGGACAAAAACACTTATAAACTTTTCTCATATGTACACCTAACACCACACAAAAAAGCGCCCATGAATTTTCCAGAGTAGGGGCAAAAATGCCCAACTCCAATCCGTTGTACAAACTTCCATTTTGTGGGCAGATCGTTATGAAGATTTCGTGAAAAAATCTGGGATTCCATTTGTCGGGCTCTGTTGTTTCGTTGATTTTTTCAGCGGTTTCTTCCCATCTTCTGCTTCTTTTAAAGAGGGAGTGAAGGAAAAGCTTTTTTGCTGATACTTTTGAAACAGACGAGGCTATACAATATAGGCAAGAACGTATTAATTGGAAAAGGACATGTAGAAAGAATAGATTTTATTTTCGTTCCTTCAACTCTTCCTGTGCTATGAGAGATTTAAGAGGTATATGTGTTGCTCTTTGAAGCTGATGTTTTTTTGTTCTTTTTACTTTTCCTGTACTTCTTTTGCGCCAAACGCGATGACTGAAACATTGATGGATGCTGAAATCGTAAGTTGGAGCCGCTGTAGTTCATATTGTGATGGTTGCATATGATAATAGAAAGCACGCAATGTTATCAAGAAAGAAAGAAAGAAAGAAATTACGCAATACCAGAAGAGGAAGAGTGTAACATCCGTCTTTTTGGCGCTCTTAGTGTGCATAAGCGCTATAGTTCAGGTGAACTTATCAAACAGTAGACATAAATGGCATGGTCAGTTATTGAGGGGCGAGATTCAAAGAATCCCAATAGCAAACAATTAACATTCAAATAATCAAGTTCTACTTCAAGATTGAACTTATCTACAAATAGCATTCCTAAAACTTACAGGCAATGAAGAACAAACACATAAAAAATAGAATCGCCAATTATGGCCATGACACAATTCAAAAAGAGAACATTTAACATGTTCAAGATAAAATAGTGATTCAACT
Source organism: Acacia acuminata (assembly GCA_019022655.1). Taxonomy (NCBI): domain Eukaryota; kingdom Viridiplantae; phylum Streptophyta; class Magnoliopsida; order Fabales; family Fabaceae; genus Acacia; species Acacia acuminata. The sequence continues at coordinate 72,289 of JAFJYI010000267.1, read as the reverse complement.
CATGGCAAACTAATAAGCATAACAAAACATAGACACGACATAAATACAAAAAGTTAAAGTTGCTATCTTTAAACTTTAATTACTATCTCCCGCTCTTAATTCTTCCATACTACAAGCATTATTGTCCAAGCTTCCAATTCAACTTCCATAATGTCCAATGGCCCTAAGTGAACACTGCATATCAATTACAAAGCTTATGAGGACCATTGAAACAATAGACATGTCAAAACTACTCTTACTTCTCAATTGGACCTCAACTTTGCTTCAATTCCATAGGCTTAAAAATTACCTAACATACTTCTCCCCCATAATTTTTCATGTAGATTTAATTTTTAAGTTCAAATGAATCAAATGAAATCTCCTTCCCCTTCAGTTACTTAAAATAGTGGCAAAGGGGCTATTACACCAGAAATCCCATTGTAGTGTCAAATGCTTCCAAACTTGGTTTCTCACTATACGCTACGCAATTTTTCAGTTTAAACCCGCAAGCATCAAAATCATAAAATTCCAATTTTATATTTACTCCCTGTTCCATAAACTACCAAAATTCTAACTTCAACCACTTCCTTAATCATGATTTGGTTTAAAATCAAGTTTTCTATTGTTTCTTAGAAATTTTGACAGCATCTCCCTTTAAATATCTTACTTCTAAGAAATGCAAAATCTCAAGAATCACCCATTCGAATATCAACAACATCAATGACAACAACAACCCATCAAGAATCAACACTTACCTTAGCTCCAAGCTCGATTCTTTGTAATCTCCTCTTTTGAAACCGTAGACCTCCAAATTCCTCTCTTCATAAACACAATAAAAAGAGATTAGAGACCATAGTTGGGTTCGCATACAAGAATTTTAGCTAAAGCAGAAGTTTAGGCCTCCAACTTACCTATAACAACTTGTTCTTCCTAAGTTTTCCTTCTTCTCTTCTCTTCTCCCATTTTTTAAGTTCCAACACAATCTCTCTTTCTAATGCTTCAGCCGAGACTTGGAGGAGAAATGAGAGACATGATAGCTTTTTGATGAGTTTTTCCCATGCTTAACTCAATTTAATTAATTTTTAAATCCACCGCCTCTTAAATATTAGTATTATTTTATGCCTTTTTCTTTAAGTAAATGGCCTAGAATTCGTAGTCCATTTCCCCATGCTCCGGATTACGCCCCCTATGTACATCGTGGAAGATTTTGGGTTGTCCTTTCCAATACGAAATTAGGCAATTTGTGGATAAATCCTCATTTAAAAAATCCATTAAAAAATAAGACTTAGAAAAGAAAAAGTAAAATCTCAAGGGCTTTGGGAGAAATAAGTAACCATATAAAATGTCTACTATACCCCTAATAAAATAAGGATCTACCATTTCATCTTTTCTATCAATTAATTCCCTTGCTACCATCTACTCCCTCACCGTCTCCATCTTTGCAACTTCACCGTACACAAACTCTATATCTCCCTCAAGCAAACTTTAGCAATGAACAATGGTAACTCCGACAACTAATGATGGCAACCTCCATCTTGCACCGATCTCGTTTGCTGCCGCTGCTCCTGCCTCTTCACTCCCCACTGTCTTTCCCTCCCTCCTCTGCCTTCTTGGTTGAAAGCAAAAATCAAATTTCATAAAGAAAAATAATAGTCCTTGTGTAGTGGTAGACCATGACAGACTTGGTGGTGGAGGCAGATGAAGAAGTTAGTGAAGAGGTGAACCATGCATTGCATATCAGTAGAATAGAAAGTGAACCATGAATAACAATTGACATTCCTCAAATTGCAAATGATCTTCCGTGAATTACAACTGAGTTTCTGCGATGTGAAAATTAAGTAAAAATGTAACTGATGACCTTTCATATAGTGCAAATGACTTTCATGGTGTGAATTTTTTTTTTTTATCTCGATATTGCCCCGAAAGTTTTAAAACGTAGCAAAGTTACTCATTTCCATTAAAAAGTTAACGGTCAACGTTAATTTTTTGATGGTCAACATTAGTTTTTTTTAATGGAATAGGGCAATATTACTACATTTTGAAACTTCCGCGTGAAATTTTATACATAAATCTATATTAACAAGAAAATTATTGTTATCTACTCACCTATTCTTATTTTTAAGTTACTTCTGACATGTTTTATTAACACTAAGAAAAATCTTGAATGTGTTAATTCTTTAAATTTAATAAATTTCTAATTTTACCTCTAATTAATATAAAATCAAGCCCAAGTAATTGGACATGATAATTTAGCAATTGGGCCTAAGGTTGTCAAACTCACCAAGCATACTTATGAAAGTGATGTTAACTCGTATCATAAACTTGTAAGAGTTTATTTTTATCAATAAATAGATATTAATAGTGTATAATAAAATAGACAACAATTTCATTTAAATCCAAATAATTGAAATTAAATCCATCATCATTCATTATTTATCATACTCAACAAATAAAACTTCATAATATTCATAGATAAAGCCATTGTGCTCTATTAATAAAAAAAGTTATAGTATGAGTTAAATAGTTAGTTAATACAATTTTATAAGATGGAAACATAAAAATGATAAACTTTGTGTTAAACTCATGAATTTAGCTGAGTTTACCATATTACAAGTTTAACATCGATTTGACACAATTTTGTAAGCTAAAAATATAAAATAATAAATTTAGAGAGTCCACTTGTAAATTTAACAATAATAATTGGACGTGATAATGTACATTACGCAATATATAGTACATGCTATTAAATTTATTATTTTTATTTTTTTGATTTTTTTTTAAAGAAATTAACTTACAATTAACATGCTTAAATTTTTTATTTCATTTTTTCCCCTAAACTTCTTGAAAATTATATTTTAGGTGTAAAGTATAAAACAATAAAAAAATAATAAAGGAGGAACATAATATCATTTGTCAAAAAAATAATTAAAGTGGTCGGATAGGAAATTGACTTAATTTAAAAGTGAATCAAATCATTAAACTAAGTGAGATTCAAAATATTTTTAACCAAACAAAAGTGAAGTAAAGAATTAGATGCAAACTCCAAACTTGACATCCTGATCCAGTACCCAACAAACACATGAAAAATAATTTTTATAAAATATATTCCCCATGTGTGTGTGTGTGTGTGTTTTTTTTTTTTTTTTTTTTTTACTTAGGGTACTTTGGTACTTTCATCTCCATCTTGAATGTTTATAGGAATTTTTACATATCCAAAAAGGATATGCTATTTGACATATTTTGAGTAAAAAATTATAGGTATTTTTGCTCCTTTACCATTTTTGAATTTGGAGGCATTTCATATTTTTAGAAAAATGATATGGGCCCCACTATTTGATAGTAAGGGATGTGTTGAGAAATACTTACACACTCCAATAGTATCACATAATCTGAATTCTGTCCAATAAAATATAACAATTCATATCATTTTAATTCTCATAGAAAAAATTCAAATTTTATCTTGTTTTTAAGGGGGAAAAACATCATAATTTTTGTTATAAAAAAAAAAAAAACTAAAACAAAATGATCAATTTTTTTTTAAAGCAACATAAAATTATAATTTTCTTATACGAGCCATTAGCCAATTAGGATCAAAATATGTAAGTATTTCTCAGAAATATTATCCTATTTTAATGAACGTGTCACATTTTTGTTATAATTTTCAATGATCATAAATATTTTTACATTTTAAAAAAATTCATGATGTTGACCACATTTTTTACACATTGAACATTTATACACGATTTATTAGAGTGAAAGTGGGGAATAGAAAAGGAAGATAAGAGAGTTCCCACGCAAAGGACGTGTTTGGTTGGCGCATCTTCCTTCGTGTAACAATCCTGGAACTTTGAATCTTTCATCAACCACTGAAAGGTGCTTTTCATCCGAAAGAGGCGGTAATGTTAAAATGTTGCTAGGAGAGTGAAAATGTCGGACAAAAAGACCTCTTGAAAACACTATACCTGTTTATAAAAAAGCATGAGGGAGGTGCGAGTACTGCACCTATTTATAAAAAAGCACGAGGGAGGTGCGAGTTGGAGCTGGACGAATGAAAAAGTTTGGAATCATAGTGGGCATTTTTGGCGAAGGAGAAGTTAGAAGTTAAACCTAGGGGACAGAGCTGCATCTGAGGTCAATGTACATTCAAAAAAAAAATTTTTTTGGGGGGGGATTGTTGAAGCAATTTTACACAGAGACAGTTTAAGGTTAAAAAAAAAATAATAATAAGATTTCCCTTCCACCTAGATACTTGACCACCTACCCCAAAATCCAGTCAGCCTCCACCATTCGACCATCTAGCTCATTCGACCGCCGCCGGCGCCTCCTCCATGTTCTTCTTCACCTCCGACTTCAAGCGACGACGTTGAGTCAGTCCCTTCTCCGACGCTGCTTCCCTGCTTCAATCATCTTCTTCACCAAGTAAGTCTTCCCTGCTTCCCTTCCACTTTTCCTCTTCTATTTTCTTCAGCTTTTCTTGTAGTATTTGGAGATCTCGGATTCAAGGGTTGTGGCGTCTTCTTTTTCTGTTTGGACCCATTTGGTAGCTATCTTGCACTCCTCCGGTCCGTCTGTAGGAAATGTATGTGTGGTGAATTTTAAATTATGCCGTGGTTCTTTCCACCGTCAGGAAATGTATGCGTGGCGAATTTTAAATTACGCCATGGTTCTTTCCACCGTCAGCAACTGAGGATTCCGTCATAAAACTTGAATAAGTAGCATTTTATGATTAAAAATTGAATCTTTTGGCTAACAATAATGCTTATATATTCCTTTTGCGTGCTTCTGTGTTTTGATGGACATCCCTTTTAGTTCTGGGTTTTCCGTGTGTTTGTGGGTTTTTTTTTCTTCTTTTGCTATGGCTGATTTGCTGTGGTTGATTTATCTTGATCCTGTCTTATAAAAATGTAATGACCCAACCGCCTAATGGGAGTGCACGTTAGGTGTTTTTTTTTTTTTTTAAAAAAAAAAGTGTTTTTAGGTAGTTCTCCCTCGGATTAGGCATTTTTCTAAATATTCTCTTTATTTTAGATTAGATCATAGGCTATATATCTTGAAATTTATTTTGCACTAAATATCTCAAATTAATTAATTTTTAGGATATTGGGGTTATAGGAAAAATATTTCTGAATGTAGGATTAAAATTTAATTAATTTGGGATATTAGTTGTAAGCAAATTTCAGGATCCAAGATATAATCTAATCTAAATAAATAGAATATATAAAAAAATTTAAAAAAATAAAAAAATGCCTAATCCCTCTCAATTAGAGGAAAAACACCTAAAAGAAAAAGCATTTAATGTGAACTTAGATCTTTGAAGGAGGGGTTCGATCTTAAGTTGGTCTTTGGGGAAGCGTCATCAGATTCTGAAGCGCCTACGGAATCCGAACCTGCGCTAAGGTGGAGGCGTCCGATGTCGCTTTTTAGTCTAATTCCTTACTGAAAGAGGTTCTAAATACCTTGCCCTTGACTATAGGTGGAAATAACTTTTCTTCTAAAATTTTTATACAATAATAATAATAAAAATAATATAAAGACCCAATAATTTAGAATCTTTTAAATAAATAATAATTAATTGATTAAGTAAGTTAAAAAAAAAAAAAAAAAAGAAGAGAGAACAGGGGAAAACAAGTGAGCTAGTGAAAACCCTCAGGCTTAGCCTCGCTCTCGTCTTTCATTCACCTCGCGGCATCATAGTCGCAGATTTGAGCTCTCTCTCTCTCTGGAGTCTTGCCTCTCAGATCAGCCTTTCACTCACTCTCACACGTCGTCTCGCCGTCTTGGTGGTAAGGTCGGCAGTGCCACAGTGGCACTCGCTCTCGCTCGACGGCCGACACTCAGCGACAGCATCTCTGGCTCTCTGCGTCTGCGTCTCACGTTTGCCGGCTACGACTCTGGCTCCGTGAACCTGGCGGCGTTCTGCCTCCTTAGCCTCCGTGAGCCCGTCGGTGGCTCCCTCTTGCTTTTTCTTAATCTCACGGCGTCCGACGACGTTCCGAGCCTCCGTTCTCCCTCTTGCTCTGTCTCACTCTCTGAAAGGGGGAGGAAAGCTCTCGAACCTCCAAAACCTTGAGAACCTCAATCAACATTCTTCATCCTTCCATCACTGATGATGGGGCTGCCAAAGTCTCACCTTTCCTTCCTTTGAAGCTTCCTCTTCGCGCTGGGTTTCCTCTCCTCCTCTGTTCCTTTTGGTGTTGATATTTTTTCCCCCTTCTCATTGTTGTTTGTCCGCATCTGCAGTGAGAATTCTGCACCGAAAATTCTTCCCTTCAGGTTTCGATCCATTTCCGAAAGCTTCAGGGTTGATTCGTTGAATCACTGAAGCCGAGCCCAGCTCAATGATTGGATCGTGCATGTCGAAGAGACTTCCCTATACGAATAAAGATGTTGACTATGACAACACCAAGTTTGGCCACCGTTCATTCATTAAGGTACTTCCCGGAAATTAGATTTTAGCTGGTAAATCATCTGGAAAGTTAGTTATGTTACATTCGAAAGGGGCCCAGAATTTTATTGATGATAGTTATATAGATTATGGTGGGATTCTGTATTGGTGGTATTTGTGTAATTTGCGGCCATAGAATTTCGATTGATGTCAATCCCGGGGGGGGGGTGGGGTAAGCTCAAAATGTTCCTCCTCATTTTATCATATGTGTGGCTGAGTTCAGGTGTTCAAATTTCTCTTTCTTTCCGGCTTATGATGATGTTTTTTGTCTTAAATTTGAAATGCACACAAGATGTTTGTTGAAATGCATAAGAGAAAATTGGGTTTGATTATATTGTTTAATTTTTTTAAAATTCATTGTTGAAGTTGTACATGTTGTGTTGGTTTCTAAATTGAATCTTGAAATATGTATGGAATAAAAGGGAAAAGTAGTATATGTTCTTTCGAATTTAAAATATAGGGTTTAATAGTTAAGAGTAGTAAAATTAACTGTTATTTGAACTTGTGACTTTATTATCTATTAAAAAAGGTTTAAAGCTCAAGTTTTTCTTTTATTTTGAATTGTTACAAATTGAGGATTGAGATGTATCATGTTGTTGTTGAGATTATTTCTTGATTGGCATAAGAAACAATTGATATTACTAATGAGGTTGATAATGAAGCCAAGGAATAAATTGAAAATACTTGACTTATAATTTGAGAATTAAGTTGCTTGCTCTTGTGCTAGTATTTGGAATGTATATAACTTGTATGCTAGAATGTCTGAGAGTGATGCTTGGACATTAACTGTAATAGTTATGAGCTAGTTACAAGTAGTAAATGATTTGTATTAAATGGGTTTTGGTAAGTTTCGGAGTTTAAGTAAAAGTAAATAGCAGTGACATTACTTTGGGTATTAGGGGATGAAAGAGTGAACATCTATGCGGAAGCAGTTGGGTAGGGGCATGTCATATATTTGGAAGCGTAACATGTGAGTGAATAATGTCCTATTATAATTCTTATAAATGATATTTTTACTATTTGTTCCTGACTGATATTTCCAATGAAAGTATATTAGAATTATCTCAGCTTCTCATTGATATTGAATTGAGTAAATAAAAAGAATCTATACTTAACAACATTCGTCTTTTTTCATTTGTTTCAATGAACATTTACTGATTTACATATGAAATTTGAAGGGAAATTAAATTTATTCCACAACTGATCAACCTTGTATATCAAGGTTAAATTGAATATTTGAAATTTTGAATATATGACTTTGGAAAGTATTTGAACATTGAGTCATGCATGGAGGTGGTGAAAGGATTTTTCAAATGAAAAATGTGTTGGATTGTGCTAAAAAGAAATTATATTTATGATATAGATTTTGTGCATGCTTGAAAGTAGCATTTGAGATATTATTCATAGACCTTCATGCTGGGATCCTTGATTGCAAACTACTCCTCATGAGATTTCATTATTAGAAGCTCCTTTCATTTATAAAGTTAAACTGATCCACACATGTTTGAAAATGTTTTCATGAGGGATTAAATATAGAATGCTGATAGCAAGTATTGTTAGTCCTTAGTGCATCATGGTTAACCACACCATACTCACGCTTGATATTCGTGGGATTCGTTCTCAAGCTTGTTATTCGTAGGTCTTGTACCTGTGCTTGTTACGTGTCCTTGTGCTGTGCTTGCTTGGTTATTTACTCTTATGGACTGTGTCCATGATTGTGTTCGTAGCCTTGAGCTACGCTTGCTTATTTTCCCATGTGGATTGTGTGTTCACGCTTGTTTTCCGTTCTATGGAAGTCCTATGATTAAATAGAACAAGCACGAACTTCCCCCGTGCGTTACGGATGTATCAATTACATAACATAAAAGTAAATCCTTAAACTGATTCTGAATGAACAATTGTTTTATTATGTACTTGGTATTATTCATTTAATAATCTTCTATGCAGCTTCAATTGTGCTTATTATTAATCTTTTACATAAAGAGATTTATGGTTATGATTTCATATTTGGAACTTGAAATTAATCATTATCTCTTTTTTTTTTTTTTTTTTTTTAAAGAGTAGACATTCATCCAATCAATTTATTTCTTTCAATATTTTGGTTATTTTTATTAATGGGACGTTATTCATCAGAAAATATTTAGTTCTCAGATAATGGTTGAGCTTGTACTCCTCATATTGATGGGCTTATATGTTGAATTGAAGTAGAAGCGTGATCTTGGACAATCCTCATTTCAATGTAAAAGTTAAATGATGTACTAGATTTTCACGTAAACTAGGGTCCTTGCCTTCATTGTATATTGCAAGTATTGAGCAGAGCAGCTATTGTTGTACAATTGTTGAATATTGTTGTAATGTGAATATTTTTATTATGTAGAATTTACATGAGATCTTATTTGTAGGGAGACTTTGTTGAAATTCTTACAGATAGATGTGATTTTTGCTAGGTGAAGTTTATCAAATAACTTTATATTTTGAATTGTATGATGGTTCATATATGAATCAGGAATTTTGCTTATTAGAGGTTTAAGGGATGTGGGTTTTTGCTCATATTCTAGGCTGGTTAGACCCTAACTTTTGGGGTATGACAAAAATATCTTAGTTATTGCTTTAGTTTTAGACGTGATTTGATTATGAAATACCTATATAGAAGATTTGGAATTTGATTATATAAAGTTTTTCCTTAAGAATTAAAGAAGACTGGGAAGGGAATGTTTAATAATTTTGCTGACAAAGGGAATTCCCTTTACGGGTCCTTCTTTAATGTCCCTGTTTCTCTCTTCTCTCTGAATTTTTTCATATGCTTGTAAAATTCTCTTCTCCATTGATTTGGTTATGCTTCATTCTGTGGGACAACTTGGTGGAGCATTTGTGCCTCTTATCTGTCATTTTGATAGCATTGCGTGGCCTAAACAAAGAAGGTGCCTTTTGTTTTCTTTTTCATTCTTAATGTGATATACAATATGCAAAGTCTATAATGCACCAAGTCTCTTAACACGTGTGCAGTGTGCCTCCTCCATGTAATTTCCGAAACAAACACCATCTCTTTTCCCAAAAGGAATGTTAGCTATATTGCTCATTTTTAAGTTTTTGTTGATTTTGTCCAATACTTTTGAATGCAGTCTCAAAAGTTATTAGTGCTTACATCTTTTATTTTGAACTCATAAGAAATTATTCCTATTGTGACCACTTAGTTGCATAATAAAATTATTCAATGCATTGGCCTTAATATGTGAAAAGACAGGGCTGTTAAGAAATATGAAATTTTGAGTAGTGTGATGTGCTGATGCTGCATGTACCCTTGACAAATTGTTGGAAATGATCTTTGCTTGTGCTGACTTTTGTACAATTAGAGTTTGATTTGCACTTGCTAGGAATGAAATGATGCACAAATTAATATGTGGGAGTTTGAGTTATGTTGAATGATAATCATATTGATACACTCATTAGACTTGATAGTTTCATTCCTAATAACTCACAAGCTAAGTTTTCATTACAGCAGAGGATGGGGCAGCTGGCAATCTGAACACAAAGTAGTGTAAGAGAAGAAACATGAGCACTCTTTTACGAGAACATCATGGTCTACTTCAAGCCATAACCACTATCCTCACCTCCAGTCAGATCCAGTTCCACCACCTCAAACCTTACATTCCCCACCTCCACAATCACACACTCCTCCTCTCTGTTCTCTCCTCCAAGCCTCTCGCTTCATACCCTACTACTCTCATCTCCTTCTTCAAGTGGCTTCATATTCATGCACCTGCTGCCGTTTCCAAGAGCCCACAGCCTCTCCTCACACTTCTCCCTCATCTCTTTAGCCGCAGCATGTTCAGTGATGCCAAGTCTCTTCTTGTGTCCTTCATCACGTCTGATCGCCACCATTTACTCCACACCTCCATCCTTCACCCAAATCGTTACCTTCCTAGAAACACTAAAGCCTTGCTCGATACCTCCATTGGAGCTTATGTTCAAGCTGGCTATCCCCACCTTGCTCTTAACATTTTCTACAAGATGAAGCATCTTGGGTATAGACCAAATTTGCTAACTTGCAATACACTTATCAATGCACTGGTAAGATACCCATCTTCACATTCTATTTTTTTGTCTAGAGGAGTCTTTAAAGATGCTATTAAACTTGGGGTGAAACCCAATACCAACATGTTTAACATAATGATATATGGATATTGTGCGGATAATATGTTCAAGTCAGCTGTTCAGCTAAAGAATCTGATGGGTAAATTTGGATGTTCCCCTGATAATGTCACTTATAATACCATTTTGAATGCACTTTGTATAAGAGGTCAGCTACAGAAGGTTCGGGAAATTTTGCAAGACATGCAAGAAATTGGCTTAGTGCCAAATAGAAACACATACAACATTTTGATCCATGGATATTGTAGATCAAAATGTATAAAGGAAGCTGCCCGGGTTCTTGAGTTGATGACACAAAATAATATGTTGCCAGATGTTTTTACTTACAACACAATGATCAGGGGTTTTTGTGTTGAAGGTAAGATTGATGAGGCTATTAGGCTTCGAGATGAGATGGAGAATTTGAAATTGATACCTGATGTTGTTACTTATAATACGTTGATTGATGGTTGTTTTGAGTGGCGAGGCAGTGAAGGAGCATTTAAGTTAATTGAAGAAATGAGAGTAAAAGGGGTCCAGCCAAATGGAGTGACTCACAACATAATGATTAAGTGGTTCTTTAAGGAAGGTAAGATCAATGAAGCAAAGAAGACTTTCATGAATATGGTAGAAAGAGGGTTTTCTCCAGACTCTTTTACTTATAATACCATGATTAGTGGTTATTGTAAAGCTGGAAAGTTTGGAGAAGCATTTAGGATGATGAATGAAATGTTATCAAAGAGAATGAAGACTGATACTGTTACACTTAATGTTGTATTACACGCTTTGTGTGTGGAGAAGAAGCTTGAAGAGGCATATGAGTTAACTATGAAGGCCAAGAAGCGAGGCTATATTCTTGATGAAGTAACCTATGGCACTCTAATCATGGGATACTTTAAGGATGAAAAAACAGAAAGAGCCCTGAATCTTTGGGATGAGATGAAGAAGAAAGGCATCATCCCTAGCATTGTCACCTATAACACATTAATTAAAGGTCTTTGCATGTATGGAAAAACGGATCAAGCGGTAGAGAAATTGAATGAGCTGCTAGAGAGGGGCTTGTTTCCTGATGAAATTACATACAACATAATTATTCTTGGTTATTGTTGGGAGAAAATGGTGGATAAAGCATTTCAATTCCACAACAGGATGGTTGAGAATTCTTTCAGGCCAGACATCTTTACATGTAACATTCTTCTTCGTGGACTTTGCAGGGCAGGGCATGCTTGAGAAGGCTCTTAAACTTTTTGACACATGGATCTCTAAAGGGAAGTTGGTTGATACAGTTACATATAACACATTGATATCTTCCCTTTGCAAAGTGGGAAGGCTTGATGATGCATTTGATCTTTTGACTGAGATGAAAGAAAAAGGATTGGGGCCTGATCATTATTCTTATAATGTTATTGCTGGGGCACTTATTAATGCTGGTAGAACTGAGGAAGCAGAGTCTTTCATGTCAAAACTTAAAGGGATAGAGCAAGATGAAAAAATTCTTGATACTTCCCAAGAGCCTGATTCTTGTAGTAAAATGTACTCAGATCTTATAAGTGATTTGTGCACTCAAGGGAAGTACATAGAGGCAATGAAATTATTTCATGAATCAGAACAGAAGGAGGTTACTATAAACAAATATGCCTATATCAAGCTAATGGATGGGATCTTGAAGAGGCGGAAAAGCACACAAAGGTTACTTGATTAGAGTGATCCACTGGTTGCAATTGATAATGCAGTGTACTCTTGAGATGTGTAATTCCTGAAAATTTGTATGGGCTATTTTTTTGACAATGGCAATCTCAGAGCTGAAGCTATGGTTGAGATTTGGCTCCATGACAGACATGAGGGTTTCATTCATGGAATTGGAGCTACCTTAGGTCATGAGGTTCCATTTTATGTTGTTCTTGCTGAATTCAAAAAGGTACATAATTTTTATGTTCCAGCATGTCTAAGTTCTTTATGTTTAATATTGAGCTTGACGTTAGTATAAATTACTGAAATATATGCACTGTGCAGTTTTTTAAAAATGGATTTCTGCATATATATTGATGAATGATGCTTCCATTCAACCCAGTTAAAAAGACTAGCTTTTAGTAAGCAGAGCATTGAAAAGAATTTGACTGTGATTAGTGCATATAACTTCTTCCAGAACACTCTAAATATTTTTAAGAATACCATTTAGTTTATTTATTGCACTTGAATAGTAGTTATCAGTATGACCTCTTCTGATTGTGTGTCTCTGTGTGCGTATGTGTGTATCTTTTAGAAGAACCCATATTTATATAGAAGTATGAAAGACATTTAATCTCACAAGGGAGGTTTTTGACCCTGCTTGGATTAAGGGGAAGGAATATTCGGGTACTATAAATATATCTTGTTTCTTAATATCCTGAAGATATTTGTAGAGCAGACTGTTTCTTGACTGATCATGTTAAATCAGGTATAATCATATGAGTTTTTTGCCGCTATGCAACTGGGGGAAAATATAAAAGGCTGTTATATTTGCTACAACAATTGAGTTTGCTACTCAACAAGTCAGTGGTTGATATCCAGATCATTTTATCTCCACTAACTGTACATGGAAACTTGACAGGTAAATTCTCAATTTAGGGAACATTATCATCAAATTAACATATTGATTATTATGGCTTTTCTAAGTGTTAGGACCCTCTCCCAAACTAAAGACTATAACTAGAAATAAAGCTTGAAACTGGTAATAATATTGCTGCCAAAACTAAACCAGATTACAAGGGATAAGTTGACTTGATACAGTTCTAAGACTGAGTTACATGAACAACAATTAAAGTAACAATTGGAAACTAAAGAAACTGAACATATATGAACCAAAGCTACAAAACACACATAAAGATACAACTCTCACTGCAGAACATACTCTAGCACAAACCAACAAGTTGCCAATCTTTCGAGAGGAATGGCACTCTCCATCCCAAAGGGCCAAGACCAATTTCAAATTCTTGTCTCCCTTTTCTCTGGATCAGTATGAGAATTTAAAGACCCCAAAAGTGACTCACAAAGCCCTCTTCTCATAGGCTTAGACCATAGCAACCCTATAGCCGCCCTACTTCTCTATTGCTTTCCCCTAATTAGCAAATCATAGTCCTGACCAACAAAAGGTGCCCCTTTCCATTATCATGTATCTTCCAAGGTATTGAAAAGTGGTCCTAACACTAAGCTTCTCTGTCTATGATTGTTTTAAGGGATTCACTATTCTTTGAAGGATTGGAGAGCACTCCCTCTATTACAGATTGGTTTTTATTTATGAGTTCTTTTGCGTTGTTTTCTTTGTTTGAGGATTTCAAAACTTCTAACTTTATGCAATCTTTTTCCTTATTAAACTTTTTTTTTTTTTTTGTGTGTGGAAAAGGAATTAGCATATGTGTATGAAAATGCATCTTATACTATTATAACACATGAATTGCAATAAACTAACATAATGACAATAACAGATGATTTATTGTTTATTTCTTCTGAATCAAAGGCTATGACGTTAAGTTATACAAGGGAATAAGTTACATGCTGGGAGCATTGAGCTCAATGTACATGTTAGATGACGAATTCTACATTCTAAGGGAGGTTGTCAACTGTCTTAAACTCCACACCCGTACGATGTACGGCTAGTCATTTAGTGCAAGCGTTGGATTTTCTAAACACATGTTCACTTGTAACAGAGTAGCTCCTCATCAGAATCTTCCTCATCTTATTTAAAATGATGATAAAAGGGTGATTTCTTGATTGCTCTTTTGCAGTCAGAGTTTAGAGCTTTCACCGAGTTGCTACACATGTCAACTGTTCTGCATCCTCAGTTCCAACAGAACTTTAGGCCCTTTAGATTTTTCATCAGCTCAGTTGAGGTGCTAGGTAAATATCCAAGGTGATTTGTTGTTTCTTTGTCTATATCTAATCAAAATAAGTTTCTGTTGAGATAAAATATTCCTTAACCAAATTTTGGATTGCTCCATAAGGTGCCATGACTTTTGCAGGTTGTTAGCTAAGCTAGAAAGGCCATGAATAAAGAATGAGGAATGATACAGAGAAGATTAGCATGGCCCTTACGCAAAGATGACGTGCACAAATTGTGAAATGAGGAACTAGCAGTTGACAAGCAGCCTCCTAGGTGGTCATTCCTGAACACATATAATCCATAGTTAGCTCTTTGGCAGCCGTTGGGATTGTTTGTTTCACCACTCCTGGAAATGGTAGAGCGAATTTTTGAGCCTTTTGCTGAGTTTATTTCAGCGTGGATCAGAATTTTGATTTCCCTACATCTCTGGAATGCTTTGTTTGTTCATTTTGTGGTCTTTGGGTTTGTGAGCCACCATATCAGCATAATTTTGATGATTTCATTTTACACCTGCAATTTTTCTATTGGGGGAAAATTTAAAACTTAAGTTAGTTTTTTCACCTACTCAGTAGATATAATTTATTTCAAATCAAATTACGTGGAATAACTATTTTTTTTCAGCTCTCAGGGGAATCAAAAGGCTTCAGCTAACTTGGTGTTCTCCCATGAAGGACGGCTTGTTTGTAGCCTCTGGACAGATAAAATGGTCAAAATCTAGCAGAGGGTCACAAAGCTTTGGGAACTCAGCAACATTTTGTAGTGGACCAACCAATTTTGATGAGAGTAAGGATGGTTTCACTGTTATGCTGCCGCCATCAGTAAATTGCAAGATTCTTTTCTTGGAGGCCCCCAGAAAACTGTCCTTGCCAATGTGAGTTACAAGTTTTATCTTCTCCCTTCTCTTTCATCCTTTTATTGTATGTTGCATAACTCATGAAAGGCTTCTCTTACCTCTGAAGCTTAACTCTTGCTGGTGTCATGTTCTGTTTGCTGAATTTTTAGTTAGAATATTGGGCATATTTACTCATCTCATGATAAGTCTCTATAGAGATACCATAACAACTTACATGAAAGAACTTAGGATATGATATTCATTTGATTTGCAAGATTGAACATTGATGTTAGTATGATATACGAGTATATTTTATGCTCTATTTTGCGTTTGAGTCACAACATGTATTGTCAAGTCAAGTCATGTCATTACCTCTTAGATATTACTCCCTGCGGTCAAGACCTATCAAGTCAAATTGTTATTAATATAACTTGATATTTTTGTTGAGAACTTGAGATCCTTAATATAAGATAAATTACAATAAAGGCTAATAAAACTATATAATTAGATTAAATCAAGGAGGACAATAATCAAGTTAATATAATTTCCTAATATTCTCACATTTTTAAAACACCTTAATCATTTTCTTTAATTCTCTCATTTCCTATTCTCCTTGATTATTGTTGAGGGAGTACCAATAAGGGTAAATTAAGAAAAAATTGACAAATATAAAAAATATGTTTTATATTTAGCACCAGGATCAATTTCCTAAATGTCTTATATTAAGGATCGATGGAGTACTTTTAAACACAATTTTTGAGTGAGCATGTAAAATCCTTTCCTTTAGGCTTAGTATTCATTTTAGATCAACAAATCAGTTTACTTGATCAGTTAATGAACAAAACTTTATTTTATAGCCTTTGAGAATTGAGTGAACTCACATTATAGACATTCTCAATGTTGATTGCAGACCTGATGTGAAGTTCTGATGAGGAAAGCCAAACCAAGACAAAAAAAACTATGACAACGATTTGGAAGAGCAAATCTTCAGTAAATAAGAGATGTTGTGTATTGTGGTAATTGAGGAACATTTATATCTATAGTAGTAATATCGTCATCTTCGCCTTCATCAGCATCAGATTTTATGGGCAATTTCTTTGTAAAGACTAGAGAAAAATGAAAGTAGTTGAAGATGTATTTTCAAATATCTGTTCCAAGAAATTTCAGTAGCTGATAACTTGATATGCCTAACTAGCGCTCCAACTGTTAGGTAGATTTTTGTTTTTGTCTAGTTATTTCTAGGCCTATATTTGTTGTGAACCCTTATTCTAATATTATCATGATATAGTAGAGATCTTTTGCTTTTTCATCTCTATATATTGTTAGCTTCAACTGTTGAGACAATAAATTGATGAAATATTTACGCATACATGTTGACTTGTACTATAGATTAACCAGCTTCTCCTCATCTTCCTCATCTTTACTGTGAAACATTTTCATTGCTTTGATTTTCGTAGCATCTATTGACAATGAGCTTTACATATTCAATGATGCATAGTTCAAGAAAACATGTTGCATATATATTCATCAGGTTCTCAGTATGTTTCATACAAACCAAGGAAAATCTTAGGGCTGTTTGGTTCAAAGGGAGAGGATAGAAGGAAAGGATAAGGGATTATTTTGTTTGGTTTGGTCAAAGGGGAAGGAGAGGGAATGATTTTTAATGATACTTTGTTTGGTTCAAGAGGGGATGGGAGGGGAGATTTTTAATAACTGATTTATCATTTTGCCCTTATATGTTACACCTTAATTTAAATTGCATAAAAGGGTAAAAATGTCTTATGTTTGTGATTGCTCATAAATTAATTGAATTTTTGAGATAGATGATATAATCTTATCCTAAATTGCATTGTAGATCACTTGGGAGAAATTGGAATGAAAAGCTGAAAATGACAAATGATTGTCAAGTACCAGAATTAATGACAGTTAAGGACCCGGATTTCAGAAATGATACAAGGACAATGCAAAAGATGTACACCCATCTCTTTCTGCTTCAACCATATCTGGATTCTCCACCTCCACCGCTGATCATCACCATCTCCATTCCAAACTTGACGTTTTCCATCATGCTTCTTCTCCATTCTGTCCTCTTCATTGCTGCCATGGCCAAGCATTCTTCAAGCTTCGGTGAAGCTGTTCTTGTAGTCATTAGTGGCTGATTCGCTAATCCATGGTGATTGATGAAGCTAGGTGGAGTTCTTTGTGCTTATAGGGAGTTTCTTCTACCTTAACTTCAGTTTCACTTTGTATGGTTATAGACTGTTAAACCTGGGTGTAAAAGGGATTATATATGATTGTATTAAGTAGTGTTTTCGGTTGTTGCATGTTGAGACTGAAATTTGTACTAGATTTTGTACTTTAATGATGTGGTAGAATGGATTATTAGCCTACTATTAGCCTTGTTCTATCACTCTTATGTTTGAAACTCTTGTTTGGCTGGCTAGGTCTTTGACAATTGTCAGTTGTCAATTTGAGTAGAGAATGCCTCCTACGAGATTTAATACATGTTTAGTGTCAAACTCAAGCTAGGTGTCTTGGTGGGTTTAGCTAGTTTGAAGAGTTGTTTGGAGTGGTCTCTTCTCAGAAGTATTTTAACAAAGGAATTAAACTCAATTTAATTGGAGCAAGTAGAGCTTGTAGATTCACTCATCAGGGAAGTCCATATTCACATTTCACAAACACTTCATTTCATTAATTAAACTTAGAAAAACCTATAAAAAGTAGTTTAGCTTAGTTTACAATAGTTAGTTAATTTCAGTACACTCTTTGTTTAATTTGTTAATTAATCTTAGTTAGTTAGGGACTAAATAATCGACCCTTAGCATCACTATAGTGTATAGTTAGTCTAGTTTTATTTGGTAGCCCCCACCACATGGCTTGTCAATCAAAAAGTATAAAATATTAAATTAATAATAATTTGGTGGTAAAATAATTTCATAAAATTTATTAGTAAATTTCCAAACAAAAAAAAAAAAAAAAAAAAAAGTTGTAAATATAATTTAGACATTTGAAAAAAACTAACAGTTGCATCATGTGAAATTAAATTTAAATATTTTATTTGATATTTATAATTGAACCTCTGAAATTTACAATTATTAAAATCAAAATTTGTAATTTTTTTTAAAATTTATTGGACACTCAATTGTCTTTCAATATTTTTATTAAAAAAATCATTCACCCAATTATTTATTGGGTAAATTTCTTCTACAATTAGAAGATCTAGAAGAAGAGCTAATTGTCTAGTGAATATAGTGAAGAGGCTGGGAATATGGGTTTGCCCACAGGCTAGATGGGCCAGGTTGGTGCTGCCCACATCTTGGCCTAAAATTTTTATATGGAATAAAAAAAAAAAAAAAAAAAAAAAAAAAAAAAAAAAAAAAAAAAAAAAAAAAAAAAAAAAAAAAACACCAGCCTGATCCCACCAAGGTGGGTTGGAGGGGTAGCCCGTCAGCCCACCTATTAATATTTTTAATTAAAAACTAAAATAAAGGGAAAAAAGTTGGCCTTAATACTAGTATATCTTGTTTTAGTAACGGAAGGAAAAAATCAAAATAATATATTGTGAAAATTATTTATTGAGATGCCACAATATATATTAGAAATTGATGTTAGCAAAGACGTGATGCTTAATTTTAGTATTTTACACACAAATACACTCTTCAGTTTTTTTATTCTTTTGCATTAAGCCTTCTGATATACATTATTTCTCATTTATTTGTATCCTGATTAGTTATTATTCTTTGCCATCTTTCTTCTATGTATTCATTTTCTTGTTTAGTTGTATTCATATTTGTAGAATATCTTTATATTAAAGGGAAAAAAAATGTCAAGATTCCACTAATGGGCATTAGGCACAAGGAAGTTTTCGATAAGGCAATTTTGTCTTGAAAGTTTAAAAAATGTGGCAATATTGCCTTGCCGTAATGGATCCAAACAATAAACTATTAGTTGACCGATTATGTTGAGTTGGTATGTCCACATGATATCCACATCACCTTTTTTGGACTACAGAACATTTTTGCCTAAAATTTTTCACAAAAGAGTTGTGGGCACTAGTAAGTTTTTCGAGGGGGCAAAATGCCTTGGAAGTAATAAATTCTTGGTTGATTTTTCCCATATCTAGGACTCCATCATGAAGCAACAAATGATCAAATAAATTGAAAAATCAAGAAAAATAAAGAACCCATAAATCAAAACACACACACACACACATATATATATATATATATATATATATGAGCAGAGAAACCTATAGACCATAAACTTCGCTACCATCTTTGAGGCAACCCAGAAGCTAAGCCATGAATCAAAAGATATAACGTTTGGTTCAAAGATTGCGAACAATCATATATAGACACCTTTTCATTGTCATTATGATCCTTCATTCTATAAAAACCCTCAAAATATCATTCCCTCACAAACATTCTCCATAGTGTTGTGTTGCAATGGACATGTTGAGTTTATTGCCAGTGTCACTTCTCTTCACCATCGTCTCTTTACTTCCCATTAAAGAAGTAGCCAGAACCTCCATTCTCTCTTCATGCCCGGCGTTCAACCACAGACATAGACTTCAACGAATCACTGTAGTAGTGATGGGAAAAAGATGAGGAAAAAAGATGGAAAAAAAAAACTCATTAATTGTTTTGACAACTTTCGTCAAGCTCTTATAAAAAGACTACGGCGATTCAAATTTTAGACTCTTATACAAAGGACTAGAGGGAGTAACTGTTGGTTTCTTTCTGCATTATCCTCTTTTTCAAAAAAGAAGAGTACATCTGTCTAGAAATGTTTTGGTGTTTCCCAATCCCAACCATAAAATTCTGGGGGATTCACAACTTTGGGGATTTTGGTAGTCCCTTCCCTTGTATATATCAAGAAAAAGACTATGCCTTGTTAAGTAACAACTTGGGTTTAGCTTCTAAGGAGTAAACACTGGTGATGTGAAGTTAATTAGTGGATCAAATCCACAATCTCTTACATACAATGGAGCTTCAACACCACATTTCACAATAAGATCTACATCTGATCCCATTTTTAAGAAAATTTTGGCTACTCCTTTTTCTGTGTGTTGGGGGGGGGATCTTCAAACAAAATAGTTCCTACAAACATCCTTGATTTTCAAGAATTTTTCCTTCTTATTTATAGGAATTATTGATAATTTTGATGGAATGCAAAGAAAAGAAAATAACCCTTCAATATTTGGATAAATTGAAATTTCAATCACATCAAATAGCCAAGAGGAAAAGTTTGA
This sequence comes from Acacia acuminata, assembly GCA_019022655.1. Lineage (NCBI taxonomy): Eukaryota > Viridiplantae > Streptophyta > Magnoliopsida > Fabales > Fabaceae > Acacia > Acacia acuminata. Next base: position 51,792 of record JAFJYI010000267.1, on the reverse strand, counting down.
TTTTTATACCTTTTGGTATCCCATTGATTTGATTTTTCTAGGATAGCAAATGCTTGTAGTAGCAATGTTTGGATCATCACCATCATCCTCATTGGTGTTGGATTCCATGGATGATTTCTTCATAAAAGCTAGGGAAGATATAGTTTGAAGATGAAATTTGATGAAGATTGATTTACAAGTCTGTGCCTCAGCACATCTAGGTTAATAAAATTTATTTTATAGATGAGAGATAAGACATATATGGAAAGATAAGACCATAGGTTGTCAAATCAGTGTACTCTAGAAGTTTCATCAACGATTAGGTTTTCAATGGATAAAAACAACGGGCTCCCAACGTAAAAGGTTTTAAAACAATGGGCTATTAAAATTATGGATCGCTCAAAATGTTTAAAATAGACGGCTCAAATCCATTGAGTGTCATTCTCCAGCTAGTATAAATAAATAAAATGTATCTTATCATTAAATTCAATGATATGTGTAGTGAATAGGTTGCCCGTGGTATATGCAAGACATATAAGGTTTATAGTAGAGAGGTGAAATTGTGTACTTTGAAATTTTCAATATAATAAGCAATTAAAACAATTTACTTCAACATAATGTGCTATATCAAAACTGGGTGCTTTGGAAGTTTCATATTTTGATAGCTCGAAATCATCCTTATAATAGATATGGTTCAAATTCATTGAGTCATCACTAGCTAGCTAGCATAAATAACTGTGTGATTAAGCTTGAAATATTGTATATTTAAGCTTGAAGATGATGAGGTAATTAAATCATAGATGTTGTATCGTCTAAAAGTCTCTTTTGCAATCTATATATGTATAACTGAATACCAAGTCATATTTTCAAAAAATGGCTCGCTTGCCGGCTTCTCTCCAAAAACAGTGTTCTTAGGGGTCAAATGGCTCCAGAATATCAATATAATACTATGGAAACACTGTTCATAGGGCTCGAAATTAGGAACCAGTTGTGATGCCTATCTCTTTGTCCCATTTGGATCGTCTAGATGGAATCCGGACGATCTAGATTTTATATTTCTTACTTTTTATTTTTTTTTAAAATAAATTATTCTACTAAGTATATAATCTAAAATAAAAACAATTTCTTAATTAATACTTTTTAAAAAAAGAACATTTTTTTCATTTAAAAAACATCTTTTAAAAAATATAAAATTTGGATCGTCTAGATGAGATGAGTAGTTGGTAGTTATCCTTTGGTACTGTATTGAAGCCCCTTGGTTTTTTTATAATTCCTCCTATTAATAAAAGCCCAATAACTGAAGTACGCAGTTTAAGAAAGTGGTTAAAATTAATTAAAAATAATAAGTATACCTGAAATAAACTTCCTTTTTTTTTTAAAAAAAAGTATGCCTTTATTATGTAAGAGAGAGAAATAGAGTAAAAATATAATGATAGAAAGTTACAAACAGAATGCAGTATGCACTACCACAGAAAATGTTATATTTTAGGGTTGCTTCCGTGAGATAATCTGAGAAATATTTTAAGGTTCTTTAGTTATAACCGTAACATATTCTCTTTGAATATGTTAAAAGGTTCTGGGTAAATAACGGTAAAATATCCTCATAATATTTGATGATTATTTGTTAATAACAGTAGAGTAGGGTGTTTTTTAAGAAAATAAAATATATTTGTGTCATATGAATATAAATACCAATTGACATAAATAAATATGCAAAAAAAAAAAAAAAAAAAAAAAAACCAATAGTTTTGCAACTAACAAACTGTTATTGATTATAAAAAAAATTACAACCACTAATATGAATAACGTCCAATTCAAAAAATACAACACCAACTTCTTACATTTGGGCTAATAAACGTTGTGAACTTTGCATTCATCAACATATATAAATACAGTTATACGCAAATATTATTGAGTGGGATTAATTTCATCCAAGTGTATATAGAATAAAATTTTACAAAACTAATTAAACTCATATTAGCTAGTTATATATATATATATATATATATATAGAGTATCATATTTTTCATTCTGTAGAAAAATCTAAACCCTGCGCCTAGCTTCGTGCTTGAAGACTGACGGGAATTTCCTTCTGTTGAATTTGTTCCTCAGCCTCCAGTGGAGTTCTCAGAGGTATCAATCATCAAACACTCACCGGGATCTCTGTTTTGATATGAGCTTGCACTCTGTGGCAGACCCAACAATTTTAATGACGGGAGCAAAAATAAAAAATACTATACCATAAATAGGATAAATAAAACATTTTCTCATCCTTATAAATAGAACCAAAGGAGTATATATGATAACAACCAAGAAGTTATATGTATCACCTGGCTTGTTGAAGCAATGTCACTAGCACTTCTCTTGTGTTTAGGTCCATATAAGGTAAAGTTCAGAACTTCCGGGAGGGACCGACACGTCTGCGTTGAGGACAAGTGGCAGTAGTACTGAAAAAATAATACATATTGAATAACGTTGTAACAATTGTTGTCCTCATTTAAAAATCATGAAAACAGACAATGTTGACTGTTTATATGTGTATGTGTACTATTCACCGAATCGTTCAACTTCGTCTCGTTGTCTTCTTTGTATACGCCACTTCCTAAGACGGTCCTTTATTTCTTCAATATTTTGTATAGCTTCCACGTCAAAATCCTCAGGGATATCGAAACACACTACTTTCTCACCAGTTACATGTACCGTGCACGTTGACAGTTCACTTCCCAAGACGGACCTTTATTTCTTCAATATTGTAGTGGCCAACCCTAACCTCCTGATTCCGCCTCAGCTTGCAGTGCAGAAGTCACAGGAAGGTGACTGAAGAAACACAGAAGGAAGATACATTAGATATGGTTATATGTGTGTTAGAAACATTTCAAAACAAAATCTAAAAACACTTTTTAACAAAGGAGTGTTTTTTTTTTTTTTTTTTTTTTTTTTCTCAGTGCAAAAATATGCAATCACCAAACCAGGGTGGGAATAAGTGCATCTGACACAGTAAAACACAGCAAATTGGGATAGCAAGGAATATTGGAAGCTTTAGTTCCATAACCAGAGTTTCAGCAAAGAGACTGCAGCCAAATTTTTTTTAAAAAAGAAATGCACAATTTCCAGTAGCAAGGGAATACAATTTTAGTCTTTCAACACCAAATTCCTTGCTATAACCGAAATCTATGTATCAATCAACAACCACAGCAGACTTGCACTAATTACAGAACCAAGTTCATTTGCATCAGACTTTTATAGTTCAAGACCAATGAGTCAGCAGCCCAAGAAAACTACCAGAATTATAAAATGGAATCAAAGACTGGAATTTCAAGAATCATGCTTAACAAGTATCACTTTGCAACTCGAGTGAAAATTTCAGCAATAGGTTCAATATGAAATTCACATGAAATGAAGTTAAACCAGAAGGTAGAACTTATGAGATTAAATTTTCTCAAGAGTGAGGACTCTCAGAGAACAAGATTAACTGCAGAAGAATGGTAAATGCAGCAATTAGATTTAGGGGCAAACACATGTATTCAAATTTATGAGCTCACAACTGACACTAAACAAAAGCACACACTTATAGCTTAGGTCACATGTTTCAAATGTAAGGACCATATGTACCAGCAAGAAAAGTGGAAATTCAGATTAGATTTAAGTCAACTTGCTGCATAGTAGCAGGGAAAAAAATCAGAGCGAGTGATGATGAAATGCAAATCAACAGCTCAAGCAAAATATTTCCAAGAAACAATGCTTATAGCCTTATACACTAACTTCTATAGTTTCAGTCTAGTTCAAAAAAAATGACAATCCAACTTCTTCAACCAGTAACGTCAAAAGTTGATTTTTGACTGCCAGCTACTTTTATGCAGAAAGTTCCATACAAATGATAGCAAAATTCCCCTTTAACAGAAATTAACTTCAGCACATGTGACAGCAATGTTCCCAAAAAAAGAATAACAGCTCTTCCAATGATTAAGGATTAGTCTTCAGTTTTTCCCCCCTCTTTGCTTTAGCAGTAATTTCAGAGCCTCAGTGACGAGCATGTAACAGCAACAACTATTAAGAACTTAGTCTTCACACACGATCAACAATCCAAATTTCAGCAAATAAACCTCACAACAGAAAAATTTCAGCTATGACAGCACTGAGTTCACCAAATGAGCATGGTGATCATGTCATAGCCTACTTCACCAACTATGTAACACCAACCGAAGAGATCAAGGAAAGTTGGGTTGGTCCATTTGAAATGATTGCATTACGTTGCAATGGAAAAGTGAAAGTGAAGGACGGTTATGGGAAATATTTTCACATCAAGTCCAACCGCCTTCGCATGTACCACAGTAGCTACAAGCCTCCATGATAAGGTTGCTTCCTTCCTTTACCTTGTTCTACTGTTTTGGACTGTTTATTTCATGATTATATGATGTTGAACAAGTGTGGGGGAAGGACACTCTAGTAGAAAAGAGTAGCTTGTGTCTTGGTGTTGTTTTTGTTTATTTTTGTGTGTTAATCCACTCTCTCACACATTGATTCCTTCCTGCATTATTGAGTACTATTGCCATATCATTAGTCTATGTTTGCCTTGAGGACAATGCAAGGATTAAGCGTGGGGGAGGGATGAATCATGTTTTGCCTTGTGTTTGTAATTAACAACTCTACTATGCGGTCACAATCTTGCTAGCTGATGTTTTGTCCAAGTTTGAGCCCAATTTTTCAAAATTGTGAGGTGTTTAAGTATGAGCAAGGATCTCAATTGCATTTGGGTGTTTAAGTATGAGCAAGGATCTCAATTGCATTTGTTTAGATAGATTGTTAAATGAGGTGGGTTGCCATATGTTTTAAGTCCAAAGAATGATGCATTGTTTAGTTTTGATGAATTTGGTAGGAAACCAAAGCCTAGGTGGAAGGTAGTTTGAAACTCTTATTTGGCCGGCTAGGTCTTTAGCAAATGTCAATTTGAGTAGAGGATGCCTCCAACGAGATTTAATATATATTAAGTGCCAACTAAAATGAATCTAATGGACTAAACTCAAGCTAGGTGTCTAGATGGGTTTAGCTAATTAGAGGAGTTGTTTGGAGAAGGTCTCTTCCCACAAGTATTTTAACAAAGGAATTAAACTCAATTTAATTGGAGCAAGGATAGCTTGTAGACTTACTCATCAAGGAAGTCCTTATTCACATTTCACAACACTTCATTTCATTAATTAAACTTAGAAAAACCTATAAAAAGTAGCTTAGCTTAGTTTACAATACTTAATTAGTTAAATTCATTACACTCTTTGTTTAATTTGTTAATTAATCTTAGTTAGCTAGGGACTAGATCATCGACCCCTCAACTAGATCGACTTGAGTAAGCATCATTATAGTGCATAGTTAGTCTAGTTTTATTTGGTAGCCCCCACGACATGGTTTGTCAGTAAAAAGGTATAAAAGATTAAATTAATAATCATTTGGTGGTAAAATAATTTCATAAAATTTATTAGTAAATTTCCATAAAAAAAGTTGTAAATATTATTTTGACATAATGAAAAACTAACAGTTGCATAATTTGAAATGAATTTTAAATATTTTATTTGATATTTATAATTGAACCTTTGAAATTTAAAATTATTAAAATAAAAAATTCTAATTTTGTAAAAAATTATTGGACACTCAATTGTCTTTTAATTTTCTTTTTTTAGAAAATAATTTTCATTCACCCAATTATTTGTTGGGTAAATTTCCTCTATAGTTAGAAGATTTAGATCGTCTGGTAAGTGAAGAGCACAAATGATTAGCTTGGAATACAGACTTGCCTGCAAGCTAGATGGGGCAAGTTGGTGTAGCCTGCATCTTGGCGGGCTGAAAAAACACCAGCCCAACCCCCACCAAGGTGGGTTGGAGTAGCCTGCCTGTAAATATTTTTAATTAAATAGTTAAAGACAAAGGGAAAAAGGTTGGCCTTAATACTAATATATCTTTTTGTCATAAACAAAGGAAAAAATCAAAATAATATATTGTGTGTTACGGACCGGCCCAAAAGCCTCAAGTCCATGGCAAGGCCCAAGTCGAGCCGGGGCGTGTCCGCTAATCATAGCGGGAGATCCGGAAATCTCGGCTAGGCGAATCCGCCCCTTCCTATCATATCGGCTGCTTGAGATACACGCCCCATTAATGACACGTCCTATTAATGGCACGTCCCGGATATCCGCCCCATTAATGACACGTCATTAATGGCGTGTCCCGGATATCCGCCCCATTAATGACACGTCCCATTAATGGGGTATCATCCAATATCCGCCCCATTAATGGCGTGTCCCGGATATCGCACCAGACGCCTCTATAAATATAGAAGGCAGGCAACAAGGTGCACACACTCTAAACCTAGACTATTTACATACGGTCTCCTTTGTGCACATACACCCACCTCTTTTTTAGGTATGCGGTGATCCCACGCTCTCACGGTTTATCTCTTTCATAGATATCCGAGCCGGCCCCATACGTCCAAGATCAATCTATCGGCCCTCGAACATTTTCTATACCAAAACATTGGCGCGACCGCGACGCCAATGTTCGGTATAGAACACGCATGTTCAGCCGAGGGCCGATAGATTGATCTTGGATGTATGGGGCGGCCTCGATATCTATGAAAGAGATAACCAGAGAGCGTGGGATCACCGTACACGACAAAAGGGGTGGTGTGTGTGCACAATGAGACCGTATGTAAATAGTCTAGGTTTAGAGTGTGTGCACCTTGTTGCTCCGCCTTCTATATTTATAGAGGCGTCTCGGTGCGATATCCGGACACGCCATTAATGGTGGGCCATTAATGCGGCGGATATTGGATGATACCACATTAATGGGACGTGTCATTAATGGGGCGGATATCCGGGACACGCCATTAATGACGTGTCATTAATGGGGCGGATATCCGGGACGTGTCATTAATAAGACGTGTCATTAATGGGGCGTGTATCTCAGCACGCCGATATGATAGGGGCGGATTCTGCCTAGCCGAGATTTCCGGATCTCCTGCTATGATTAGCGGATTACGCCTCCTGGCTCGACTTGGGCCTTGCCATGGACTTGGAGGCTTTTGGGCCGGTCCGTAACATTGTGAAAATTATTTATTGAGATGCCACGATAAATATTAGAAATTGATGTTTGCAAAGACGTGATGTTTAATTTTAGTATTTTACACACAAATACACACTTCGTTTTTTTTATTCATTACATTAAGACTTCGTTTTTTTTATTCATTACATTAAGACTTCTGATTTACATTATTTCTCATTTATTTGTATCACGATTAGTTATTATTCTTTGTCATCTTTCTTTTATGTATTAATTTTCTTGTTTAGTCGTATTCATAATTTTAGAATATGGCAAAAAGCCTAGGAAGTTTCTACTAATAGGCATTAGGCACCAGGAAGTTATGGAGGGAGCAATTTTACCTCGAAAGCTTAAAAATGTGGCAATATTGCCCTATCCTGCCCTAACAAATCCAAACAGTCAACTTCTAGTTGACCGATTATGCCAAGTTGACATGCCCACATGACATCAACGTCACCTACTTCTGGGCTAAAAAGCATTTTTGCTCATGAAGTTTTCCCAAAAGAGCTATGGGCACTAGTAAGTTTTTTGAGGGGGGCAATGACGCGCTGGAAGTCATAAATTCTTGGTTGATTTCTTTAATGTCTAGGACTCCATCATGAAGCAACAAATGATCAAATAAATCAAAAAATAAAGAAAAATAAAGAAGCCATAAATCAAAACATATGTATATGAGAAGAGAAACCTATAGACCATGAACTTTGCTACCATCTTTGAGGCAACCAGAAGCTAAGCATTGAATCAAATACATAACGTTTGGTTCAAAGATTGCGAACAATCATATATATAGACACCTTTTCCTTGTCATTATGATCCTTGATTCTATAAAAACCCTCAAAATATCATTCCCTAATAAACATTCTCCATAGTGTTGTGTTGCCATGGACATGTTGGGTTTATTGCCAGAGTCGCTTCTCTTCACTATCGTCTCTTTACCTCCCATTAAGGAAGTAGCCATTCTCTGCAAACGTTGGGTTCATCATTCATGCCTGGCATTCAACCACCAACATAGACTTCAACGAATCATACTGTAGTAGTGATTGGAAAAAGATGAGGAGGAAAAAAAACTCATTAAATGTTTAGACAACTTTTATCAAGATCTTATAAAAAAAGACTAAGGCAAGTCAAATTTTGGACTTTTATACAAAGGATCGGAGGGAATAACTGTTGGTTTCTCTCTGCAGAATCCTCTTTTTATCAAAAAAGAGGAAGAGACTAGTGCATCTGTCTAGAAATGTTTTGGTGTTTCCCAATCCCAACCATAAAATTCTGGGGATTTATAGGGGATCACTTTGAGTATGCCTTGTTAAGTAACAACTTGGGTTTAGTTTCTAAGGAGTAAATAGTGGCGATTTGAAGTTGGTGGATCAAATCCACATTCTCCTACATACAATGGAGCTTCAACACCACATTTCACAATAAGATCTACATCTCTTCCCATCTTTAAGAAAATTTTGGCTACTACTTTTTCTTTTCTTTTTTATATACATGGTAGGGGAGGGGGGTTCGAACCCCGGACATTGGGGAGGGAAGCGAAGCTCCCATGCAGTGCGCTACTAAGGCGCCAGTGGCTACTACTTTTTCTGTGGAAGGAAAAAATAAATAAATAAATAAATAATCTTCAAGCGAAATAGTTCGTACAAGCATCCTCAATTTTCAAGAATTTTGCCTTCTTATTTATAGGAATTATTGATAATTTTGATGGGAATGCAGAGAAAATAACCCTTCACTATTTGGATAAATTTCAATTTCAACCATATCAAATAGCTAAGAGGAAGAGTTTGAATTTTATACCTTTTGGTATCCCATTGATTTGATTTTTCTAGGACAGCAAACGCTTGTAGTAGGAATCTTTGGCTCATCACCATCATCTTCATTGGTGTTGGATTCCATGGGTGATTTCTTCATAAAAGCTGGCGAAGATTTTTGAAGACGAAATTTGATGAAGATTGATCTGCAAGTCTGTGTCTCAGCACATCTAGGTTAATAAAATTTATTTTATAGATGAGAGATAAGGCATATATGGAAAGACAAAACCGTGTCAAATCAGTGTGCTCTAGAAGTTTCATCAACGATTAGGGTTTAATATCAATGGATAAAAACAATGGGCCGCCAACGTAATATGTTTTAAAATAATGGGCTATTGAAATTATGGACTGATCAAAATGTTTAAAATAGACGGCTTAGATCCATTGAGTGTTATCTCTAGGTAGTATAAATAAATAAAATGTATCATGTCATTAAATTCAAAGATATGTGTGGTGAATAGGTTGCACGTGGTATATGCAAGACTGATAAGGTTTATATTAGAGAGGTGAAATTGTTTACTTTGAAAGTTTCAATATAACATGCAATGAAAACAATTTACTTCAAAATAAAACCGGGTACTTTGGAATTTTCATATTTGATAGCTCGAAATCATCCTTATAATTTGGTTCAAAAGAAATCATCCTTATAATGGATATGGTTCAAATTCAATGAGTCATCACTAGCTAGCTAGCATAAATAAACGAAACCCACCGTTTGATTAAGCTTGAAATATTGTATTTTTAAATTGAAGATTATAGATGTTGCATCGTCTAAGTCTCTTTTACAATCTATATATAACTCAATATTGTTCCACCAAGTCATATTTTCAAAAAATGACTCGCTTACCGGCTTCTCTCCAAAAACAGTGTTCCCACGGATCAAATGGCTCCAAAATATCAATATAATACTCCAAAACACTTTTTCCATAGGGGTCATATGCCTATAAAATATTAATATAATACAATGGGAACACTGTTCATAGGGTTCAAAACTAGGAACTAGTTATGATGCCTATCCATCTCGACCATCCAGATTTTATATTTTTATGTTTTATTTTTTAAATAAATTATTTTACTAAGTATAAAATCTAAAATAAAGATAATCTCTTAATTAATTAATACTTTTTCACCAAAAAAAAAAATCATTTAAAAAACATCTCTGAAAAATATATATAATGACCGTCCGATGTGACGAGTAGTTGGTGCCTATTCTTTGATAGTGTATTGAAGCCCCTAGCTTTTTTTATAATCCCTCCCGTCCTATTTATAAGAGTCCAATAAGTGAAGTTATGTTTTAAGAAAGTAGTTAAAACTTGTTAAAAATAATAAGTATATATGAAATAAACTTCTTTTTTCAAGTATGCCTTTATTAATAAGAGGGCATATAAGAGAGAAAAATAGAATAATAATATAACGATAGAAAGTCCGAAAGAGAATGCAGTATGCACTACTACAAAATGTTATATTTTACGATTTTGAACCGTAAAGTATATAAACGTTGAATTTTAATATTTTAGGGTTGCTTCCGTAAAATAATCTGAGAAATGTTTTAAGGTTCTTTAGTTATAGCCGTAACAATTGCATCATACTGAAATTTACAATTATCAAAATCAAAATCTGTAATTTAAAAACAAAAAAATTATTTGACAATCAATTGTCTTTTTTTAGAAAATACTCGTCATTAACCCAATTATTTATTGGGTAAATTTCCTCTACAATTAGAAGATCTAGATCATCTGGTGAGTGAAGAGCATGAATGATGCTAGAGCTGGGAATATGGGCTCGCCCACAGGCAAGATGGGGTGGGTTGGTGGGACTTGGCTTTGGTCATGTACCCGTTACCATCATTTTCCCTCCTTTTCCTTTTTCTACCGTTAGATTAAGATTTTAATGGTTCAGATTTACCGTATGATAAAAATATTATTATAGGGGAAAAGGATGGTAAAAAATGATGGTAAATCTGGACCGTTGAGATCTTAATCCAATGGTAGAAAAGAGAAAAAGGAGAGAAAAGGATGATAAGGGGTATAAGATCAAAACCAAATCCGGGTTGGTGCTGCCCACATCTTGGCGTGTTGAAATAACACCAGCATGACCCCACCAAGGTGGGTTGGAGGCATAGTTCGCCAGGCCGGCCGCCTATTAATGTTTTTAATTAAAAACTTAAAGATAAAGGGAAAAAGGTTGGCCTTAATACTAGTATATCTTGTTTTAGTCACAAAGGAAAAAAAATCAAAATAATATATTGTGAAAATAATTTATTGAGATGCCACAATATATGTTAGAAATTGATGTTAGCTTTAGTATTTTACACACAAATACACTCTTCATTTTTTTTTTTTTTAATTCTTTGCGTTAAGCCTTCTGATATCCACTATTTCTCATTTATTTGTGTCCTGATTAGTTATTATTCTTTGTCATCTTTCTTCCATATATGTATTCAGTTTCTTGCTTAGTTGTATTCATATTTTTAGAATATCTTTGTATTGAAGGGAAAAAATGTCAAGATTCTACTAATGGGCATTAGACACCAGGAAGTTCTCAATGGGACAGTTTTGCTTCAAAAGTTTAAAAAATGTGGCAATATTGCCTTGCCCTAACGGATCCAAATGATAAACTATTAGTTGACTGGTTATACTGAGTTGCCATGTCCACATAGCATCCACGTCACCTACTCCCTTTTTTTCTAACTACACTAAAGAACATTTTGGCCTTGGAAGTTTTCACAAAAAAGCTGTAGCTAGGTACCAGTAAGTTTTTGGATGGGGGCAAGTTAGCCCCGGAAGTCATAAATTCTTGGTTGATTTTTTCCATATCTTGGACTCCATCATGAAGCAACAAATGATCAAATAAATTGAAAAATCAAGAAAACTAAAGAACCCATAAATCAAAACATACATACATACATACATACATATATATATATATATATATGAGCAGAGCAACCTAAAGACCATAAACTTCGCTACCATCTTTGAGGTAACCCAGAAGCTAAGCAATGAATCAAACATATAACGTTTGGTTCAAAGATTGCGAACAATCATATATTGACACCTTTTCATTGTAATTATGATCATTCATTCTATAAAAACCCTCAAAATATCAAAATATCATTCCCTCACAAACATTCTCCATAGTGGTGTGTTGCAATGGCCATGTTGAGTTTATTGCCAGAGTCACTTCTCTTCAGCATTGTCTCTTTACTTCCCATCAAGGAAGTAGCCAGAACCTCCATTCTCTCTTCATGCCCGGCGTTCAACCACCAACATAGACTTCAACGAATCACTGTAGTAGTGATGGGAAAAAAAGATGAGGAGAAAAAATTGAAAAAAAAAAAAAACTCATTAAATGTTTAAACAACTTTTGTCGAGCTCATATACAAATGACCAGAGGGATAACTGTCGGTTTCTTTGTGCATTATCCTCTTCTTCTTCTTTTTTTTTTTTTTCAAAAAAGAAGAAGAGTGCATCTGTCCAGAAATGTTTTGGTGTTTCCCAATCCCAACCATTAAATTCTGGGGATTCACAGGGGATCACTTAGAGTATGTCTTGTTAGGTAACAACTTGAGTTTAGTTTCTAAGGAGTAAACACTGGCGATTTGAAGTTAGTGGATCAAATTCACAATCTCCTACATACAATGGAGCTTCAACACCACATTTCACAATAAGATCTACATCTCATCCCAATTTTTAAGAAAATTTTGGCTACTACTTTTCCCTTGGAAGAAAAAAATATCATCAAACGAAATAGTTCCTACAAAAATCCTCAGTTTTCAAGAATTTTTCCACCTTATTTATAGGAATTATTGATAATTTTGATGGGAATGCTAAGAAAACAAAATAACTCTTCACTATTTGGATAAATTGAAATTTCAGTCATATCAAATAGCAAAGAGGAAAAGTTTGAATTTTATACCTTTTGGTATCTCATTGATTTGATTTTTCTAGGACAGCAAACGCTTGTAGCAGCAATGTTTGGATCATCACCATCTCCTTCATTGGTATTCCATGGGTGATTTCTTCATAAAAGCTAGGGAAGATAAAATTTGAAGACGAAATTCGATGAAGATTGATCTGCAACTCTATGCCTCAGCATATCTAGGTTAATAAAATTTATTTTATAGATGAGAGATAAGGCATATATGGAAAGATAATACCGTGGGTTGTCAAATTAGTGTGCTCTAGAAGTTTCATCAATGATTAGGTTTTCAATGGATAAAAACAACGAGCCGCCAACGTACTATGTTTTAAAACAATGGGCCATTGAAATTATGGATTGCTCAAAATGTTTAAAATAAACGGCTCAGATACATTGAGAGTCATCTCCAGCTAGTATAAATAAATAAAATGTAAAGTGTCATTAAATTCAAAGATATGTGCAGTGAATAGGTTGCCCTTGGTATATGCAAGACATATAAGGTTTATAGTAGACAGGTGAAATCGTGTACTTTGAAAGTTTCAATATAATAAGCAATTAAAACAATTTACTTCAAAATAATGTGCTATCAAAACCGGGTGCTTTAGAAGTTTCATATTTAATAGCTCGAAATCATTGAGTCATCACTAGCTAGCATAAATAAACGAAACCCACCGTGTGATTAAGCTTGAAATATTGTATATTTAAACTTGAAGATGATGAGGTAATTAAATCATGGATGTTGCATCGTCTAAGTCTCTTTTACAATCTCTATATATATATATATAACTGAATATTGTTCTACCAAGTGATATTTTCAAAAAAATGGCTCGCTTCTCTCCAAAAACACTGTCCTAGGGGTCAAATGGTTCCAAAATATCAATATAACGAAGATGAAATATCACTTATAGGGGTGAATAGGTGATTTAAAAAACTTTTCGCAAATTGCACACGAGTGCAAGTAAAAAAACAGAGACAGAGAAGGGAAATAGATACGAGCAATTTATACTAGTTCGGTCTAACATTTCGACCTACGTCCAGCTTCCCAAGCACACCTTGGGATTTCCACTAACTCTTCAAACACGAATACAATTACACACTCTATAACTTAAGGTGATCCTTTCACACTCGGACTATAATATCCTAATTTTTATATTAAGATTTAATTACAAATAAGAAAAATTAATTAATCATGATAGATGAATTTATTTTGTAATTGTCAAAATAAAGGTTTTAAGATAAAATATCATTTATTATAGTAAAAGAAATTAGTGGAAATAATAATATTTTATTATTGTTGTTATTGTTAGTATAAATAAATTTTAAAAAAATAGAGAAGGAGAAGACAAATCTTTAAAAAAATGAAATGAAATGAAATAATTATTATATAATATAATAATATATTATTATTTTAATATAATTATATATATGGTGTGGTGGGCAGCACGTAGATAAGCTGCCCACCACAATTTTAATCGGTGGAGGGATTCGTAATTACCCTCCACCGCCTTAATATATATATATATATATATATATATATATAGTTGTGTTTAGTGTGTGTGTGTGAAGAGTGAAATATGTGCGTGTGTGTTGAAAACGAGAGAGTGAGCAGTGAGGAAGCGTGGAGATGGAAAGGTGGAAGAAAAAGAATAGTTAAGGTATGTTATTTATTTTATAAGATTATTTAGAGAACTGGAATAGCTTCTTTTCAATAAACTTTCTTTATAAAAGTTGTTCTACGTATTTTTTCTTTCTAATGAGGATAATATAGTATTGATTATTGAAAATTTTGGGATTAGAATATTGGTAAAGTTTTGAGTTTTGATAATAGAAGAACGTATATATGAAGAGCATGATTAATAAATAACTTTAATCGGTTTAAATTTGTCAGTTTGTTACTGTGCGAATTTAAAGTTATTTTCTATCCAAAAGAATTTAGGATTTATATGATATAGAATATTTTTACCGATTAAATGAGAGTTTAAGTATTTAGTTGGATTATTAAAAGTATTATTTAAGGTTTAATCGGTTAGTTTTGCTAAATCTTGAAATATATGAAATTATGGATTCGAGATTTTAAATTATAGTTGATATAATTCTGAGTATGTGAAGGTTTGGAGATTGTTTAATAAATTGGGTTATATTTATAAAAGTTAGTATTCAGTTAAAAATTGGGGAATAGATAAATTGTCATTTTTCTAGGAAAACTAAAGTGAAATAATAGTTTAATTAATTATTTAATTATGATATTAGTGATTATTGTTAATTCTATTAACATATAATTATATATTTATTTTTAAAGGGGACTGATTTCTCTTACGCTTAGTGTCGTGTCAAGAATTTGAGGTAACCACTTTCCACTCATTGTATTTGCTTGTATGATGATTTGTGAGTGATTTTTAATCTATGAAAGCTATGTTTTTGACGAAGTTGTCTTGTGGGATTTATTTTGGAATAATTAGAGATGTTATATGTTCTAGATAATATGCTTTTCATGGTTTCTTGAACCGAAATAATATTGTCATCTTATTGATTATTATGACGATGTACTACTGTCATAATATATTCATGTTAAGATTATGATGTTGTGGAGCTGTGATGGTTGTGGAGTGATGATGGGGGTTATTGTGTATATAATACCACGTGGTATGCCACCACTCGGTGCACAGTGGATGGCTTTGATATTTTCAGGGCCCTTGGTATCACCCTTTTTCCTTGGCCGGGTTAAGGGTCAGCCCTTGGGACAGTGACACCTTTCCATATTCAAAGGAAAGAGAACCCATGGTCCGATATGAGTTCTATAGCCTTTGGCCGGGCTATATCTCATCATTGGTGAGCTTGGTGTAGTCTTGTCATAGAGACTAGACCTATTACATTACAGCCCATGGGTTTTGTTAGTGGTTATAAGGATGGAGGATGATAAGGATTGTCAGGGTATCGATCTGTTGCTTGGCATGATATATATGTGATTCATGATATAATATAGAATTGTTTGATTTGGAAATTTATAAAATGATATGTCTAGTATTTTGTTATTTAAATATTCCACTTGGCACCTCACAAGCACGTAATAGCATTTACAATGAGCTGGATTGATGGTTACAAATATTTTTCAGGTGATAGTTCTTGTGTGGGCCAACTAGGGAAGGCTTTGGAAGCTTAAGTTACTTTTGCTAACGGTAGTGCTTCCACCTTTTTGGTACATGTTGAATTATTGTATATTGCCACGTTACTAAGGCTCACTTGGCATATTCTAGTATATTTTGGATATTCTAGCAAATTCTAAATAAATATTTAGTTTCAAGATATGGGTCAAGTAAAATCTAAAGCTTATCTGTGCATAAAACATTTTAATAAATGTTTTAATCAAATTAATAAATAATAAATTGTCCTTTAAAATGGAAGATGTTACACGGACTTACTCCTCCTTACAAGTTGTAATTGTACACCCACACTTAAGGTTCCACAACCTTAAGATTTTACAAATCAAATAAGTGTTTAGAAACTCCTCACGAGTAGATAAAAGATAAACACTGAAGTACAAGATATCCGAAGATATTAATGAAGTAGATTGCAATAAGTTCAAACTGAATGCACAACATTTCGGTAGGTAGTGGAATTGAATATAGTGAGCTTTTATAGAGACTACCATTAATGCTGTTGCAAAGCTTTGAATGTGACCGTTGAGTGTCTTCAAACTTATGTTAGACTCAGACGATTTACGTTGAGCTCATTCTACCGTTGCTTCATTAAATGCTTTGTCGTCGATTGTATTTATGCAGAGGTTGACTCAGAATAATAGCTGGACTAAGTATGTCTCGAAGGAATGTTTTTTACTGCTGAAAAATCTCATTCCGATTGTGGTTCTACTTTTCGAATAAGCATTTAATGCTTCTGACACAGTGAACGGCTTTTTGGCTAATCTTAATTTGAACAAATTTATATCACTGCAAATCACTCATAAGGAAGATTAGAAACAATTTAAATGAAACTTGAATAATGTTAAGAGTGATAGCTCAAAATAATGATTTCAATGATTACTGTAAGTTCTGAAAGACAATGAACCATGCTCGAGTACATGGTCTTGGTTGCTCGAGTAGATATTAATAAATACACTTTGCTGCAGTGATGGTTGGTCATGCTCGAGTAGTATCGAGCCCATGTTCAAGCACCATGCTCGGGCACTGAATTCCTTTTGCTCAAGAACATCGAATATCTTACTGATATGAAGAGATTCTTGCTGGTGCTCGAGCAGTATTTATGTCATGCTTGAGCAGGCTGCTTGAGTAGGCCCGAGAACTTGCTCGAGCAATAGTCAGACATAGAAGAAATAGAGAAAGGAAACATGTATGCTAGAGCATCGGATTTACTCTGCTCGAGAAGCATGCTCGAGCAGCTCTTATTAGACTATGCTCGAGAATACCTTAGACAGAGAGTAGATAATATGCAAGGTCGTGACTGCTCGAGCAAGCTGATGGTTCTGCTCGAGCACCATGCTCGGGCAACATATAAACCTTACTCGAGAATCATACAAGCAGTGAGAAAGAGTGTAACACCCATTTTCAAAAGCGGAATAATTTTTTTTTATTAGAGTAGAGCATCGGAGCAAGTAAAAGAGTGAGTAACTGATATATCATTAATTGTGGCGTATCTGTTTGTTCATAAAGAACAGTACATTTACTAGGTAATATGACGTTACATGTCCTAAAAATCTTCGATCAGGTCTTCACACGTGCTCTTTACTCTGCTTACTCTTGTCTTTAGTCCTTGGTTCTCCGGACCTTGAAGCTATAGTAAGAGCTGAGGTCCAATGCCCATCGGACCTCAGGTAACGGTTAACCTCATGCTCATGTACAACAATGTATGTAGGACAGATATTCATGACATTACAGCAATAATCAACACATAAGCACACAACAGATGTAAGATTAATATATTAATAATACATATCACATGTAAAGTTATCTACACAATTCACATATATCGTCGTTTGCACCTCACCGTGCCACGATGGCCTATCGTGTCCTCGCCGATAGGAAAACCGTAATAGTATTATCAAAACCATAACTCGTGTATAAAGCTGAATATATAAGTAGTGATCTAAGCCCCATAAACTTAGTCACGGTGCATGACCCAAGACCAAGTCTTGTCCATGACTCTATGAAATCATCTATCACATATAAGCATACAATGAGTATCAGAGTCAGTGTTACAGTACACGTCCGTACCTTAGTCCGTGTGGCTAGTGGTACGTTTGTCGTTCGGTATGTCTCCTCGGATTGCCTATAAATGTATAACCGCATTATTCTTTATAAATCATAGTCTAAGAGGTACTTTAGCCACTACTGACCCTTTTTATCCCTGATGGATTTATTATTCCAATTATATACCATAATTTTCGTACAAAACGCTGTTCCAGCATTTCTGGGCAGATTTCATGAGAACTTTGAAAAATTCTAATTAATTCTACAAAAATTGAAATATGGTTCCGTAAAATTCCCTGGAAACCTTAGCATGTCTATTTTTGTGGAAAAATAATGGTTTTCATCCAGAATTTGTGATTCATTCCCAGTTTAATGATGTTCAACCTCTGCCCAGAATTTTTCCAGAAAAACGTAGCCTTATTTCCAGAATTTTTATCTCCTTGTACAAAACTCAAAATAACACATATTATACATGTCTAGAAAGGTCTAGATGTCTAATTTACCCATGATTTATTTCAGAATTTATGAAGATAATATTGCATATAAAATATTACTCTTTAACTGTCTGACTCCCATTACCCAGCAACCCTAGACTTCTCTATCTTACTCTAACTTGTTCCATTAGTCCTAGAAGTCATTTCCCAACATGTTTCCACCTTGTCAGGCATCTTTCGATGCAATAAGGCTTGAAAACAATTATGGAAAATTATTTTACCTATTTCCTAGATTAAAATAACAATTCTACTAAAAGCTACTAAGAACTATAAGAACTAAAGAATATAAACTAAAAACTAAAGACAAGCTTACCTCTTGAAGCCTCTTTGCTTGCTTCCTCCTTCTTGCTTCTACTTTATTAGAAATCAACTCTTGGAGTTTGATTTGGGGTGAAGAACGATGAAGGGCAAGACCCCTATTTATAGTAAAAGTTCATGAATTACATCCCTTGGATCAACTTTTCTTATCAATGGCACATGTTAATTTGTGTTTTCATGAAGATACAATTTGTGAATAAAGCATTCCCATTGGTTAAAATTAATTACATTGGATTTAGCTAATTATTTTAATTTCTTAATTTAATTCAACATGTGCTCTTGGAAAAAATTATATTTTAATCTCTCTCTCTCTTTTCTCTCCCCATGTGCAATCTAACACTTATTTCTTCTCCCATTGGTCTATTTCCTTTTTCACAAGGATTAAGCTTATTTCTTTGATTTTCCATTGGCTAATTCAATTACACAAGGATTAAGGTTAATTATAGAATTAATTAGGACCATTGGATTCCATTTGTGTTTGTTTTAAATTAAATCTTGGCCCTTCACTATAAAGCATGAGCTCTTGTATTGTCATCCTTGTGATGTCACTTTGATGACATAATCAAAGCTTAAGTGTCATTAACAAAGTTTAATTAACATCTTAATCAAATGCTTTATTTGACAAGATTAATTCTTCATTAATTAGCTTTTGATTAATTATGAAGATTTACAATTATTTAATTAGTGAAGACTTAATTTTCTTGTTAATCCTTAATAATTTCCCTTAATTTATTTAAGTGTTTCATAACATTATCTTGCTTCTTTTAAGAACCATGGTTTAATATGATGATTATTTTGTATTTTATTATCCTTAGATGTAGTCTTAAATTTAATCTTTGGTTTATTAAATTCTAAGGAAAATTTCCCTAAAAATTAAAATAAATAAATATCTAAATTAGAGACAACATATTCTCTTTTATTCATCACGTATGATTTAACAAAATGTCGTATTTATAATAAATAAAAATTCTATGGTAGATGAGGATCCTATTTTACTTTTAGTCATCTTGAAGCTTTTTACTTGCTAATCTCAATTAGTGCCAAATAAATCATTCATTTATTGTTGCTAATTCCCCTAAGACACATATTCACCTTTGCATTTTAGTAAATATTGTTAAAATACCATAATTATATGAGTTATGAAAATTAGGGTATTACAAAGAGTAAGGCATCACCAATAGTGCTTGAGCATACTTACCTGTTGAGATTAGCAGTTTGACAGAGAGTTTTCTTCATTCTTGCTTGACCATGCTCGAGCATAGAGAATACCTAGCTTGAGTAGGCTGCTCGAGCAATACTAATCTGATGCTTGAGCAAGCTTCTGCACACAACTTAATACACTGTTAGACGGAGCATGCTCAAGCATGGATAGGCTTCTGCTCGGGCATACTTCATACTTGGGCAATGCTTTCTGAATCAAAAACCTTAGTATTTGTTATCATCAAAACACCGAGAACTAACATATAATACTCCAAAAACACTTTTCATAGGGGTCATATGCCTCTGAAACATTAATATAACACTACGGAAGCACAGTTCATAGGGTTAGAAATTAGGAATCAGTTGTGATGCCTATCTTTGGATAGGCACCATCTGCTTGTCCCATCTGGACGGTCTAGACGGAATTTAAATGGTCCAGATTTTATATATTTTTACTTTTATTTTTTAAAAAAATAAATTATTTTACTAAGTATAGAATTAAAATAAAAATAATCTCTTAACTAATACTTTTTTATAAAAAAATAAAAAATTCATTACAAAAATCCTAAAAAATATAAAATTTAGACGGTCCAGATGGGATAAGCAGTTGGTGCCTATCCTTTGGTAGTGTATTGAAGCCCCTTGGTTTTTTATAATCCCTCTCTCATTTTATTTATAAGAGCTCAATAACCGAAGTATGTGGTTTAAGAAAATGGTTAAAATCAGTTAAAAAAAATATTTATATATGAAATAAACTTCTTTTTCTAAGTATGCTCTTATTAATAAGAGGGCAGGTAAGAGAGAAAAATAGAGTAATAATATAACAATAGAAAGTGAGAAAAAGAATGTAGTATGCACTACTGTAGCAAATGTTATATTTTATGGTTTTGTACCGTAAAATATATAAGCGTTAAATTTTAATATTTTAGGGTTGGTTCCGTAAAATAATATCTGAGAAATATTTTTAGGTTTTAGTTATAACCGTAACATATTCAAAGAATATCTTACAGTTCTTGGTAAATAACGGTAAAATATCCTCATAATATTTGATGATTATTTGTTAGAACATGGTTATGAAAACCGGACCGGACCGGCCGGCTCGGACCGGAAACTGGCGAACCGGCTGGAAAACTGGTCCGAGTTAGAGGTAAACCGGGGTCACGTGTTGACCCGGAGTTAACTCGGTCAACTCGGGCTAAATCGGCCGAGTTACCGAGCCAAAGTCGTTTTTTTTTTTTAAAAAAAAAAAAGTCACCTGAAACCGAACCCCGGGCGAGGAAAAAAAGGAGGAGAAAGAGAGAAATTTGAAAAGTCACCAAGATCTGGAGATCTGAAGGAGAAGAAGGGGGTGGAGAAAGCCATTGCCAAAGAAACCAAGAAAGTAGACGATGGAGGCAAGGAAGGAAAGAATGAAGCAATTTCAGAGATGGTAACACAGAGAGATCCGGTCATGGTTGCCGTCCAAAGAAGGAGAAGGTCATGGTTTCCGTCTTTTTGAAGCTCTACCTCACCCATTTACTAGTAAAGGTCATTTCTCAAAGAGAAAGAGAAATGGATCGCGATTCAGAAAGCGAGCCGGGAAGATGTTTGAAGAAGAAAGAGAAATGTGATACACCGAAGATTTCTGAAGAAGAAAGATAAACGGTGATACACGGATCGAGAAAAAGGTGGATCTAATTTTGAGATTGGGAGTGGTTGAGGAAAAGGTGGAAGGCTTTGAGGGGGAAAAAGAAAAGAAAAGGAAAAGGTGGAATGGGACGTGATGTGATATGAGAGAAGGTGAGATTGATGTTTAATCAATAATCACTCCCTTAGAAAAAAAAATCTCAATTTATTTTTCTTCTTTCTTTTTTATTATTTATCTTATATGTCTTGTCAGTTCCTTCCTAAGCGGTTTAACTGACTGGTTTGATTCCGGTTTGACTCTGGTCTGACCCACTGACCCTTGACCCAGTACCTCGACCGGTTCAGTGACCGGTCCGGTTTTCAGAACCTTGGTTAATAACAGTTGAGTAAGAGTGTCTTTTAAGAAAACAAAATATATTTGCGTCATATGAATATAAATGGGAAAATCCCTATAAAGCGGTTTGAAATAGGAAAATTCTAAATTAGGTTGGTAAATTCAATAAATCCTTAATTAAGTTATCGACCTAATTAAGAATTTCAAAATTTAGATTAAACGACGTTACTTCCCTTTTATAGTCTTCTCTCTCATTTTAAAAAGGTTTCAATACTTTTTAACTTATTTTTACAAGTATCTCCATCCTTGTTAATATATACTAAAACATGTGCAATTGATGTGATTAAGTTCTTTATTTATAAAATTCTGAATTATTGTCATGAAGATTTATTACTTTTGAGACTTGTGGAAGAAGATTTTGTGCTTTTGATATGGTATTTTTTTGAATGAATACAATTATTGAAAGAAAATAATCAATTTTATTGATATGGCAATTGCTTATTAATTAAATAAGATAGATTTGAACTAAAGAAAAATTAACATTAGAATAAAAAAACTTATTTTGTAGCCTACAACTGAAAATAAACAATTTTTGTTCATTATATTTAAAAAAAATTAATATAAAAAATAACTTGTTTGATATAGCAAACTGCATATCAAAGATTTTCATTATAAAAAAATTAATAAAAATCTTTGATATGTAGTTTGCTATATCAAACAATTTATTTTTTATATTAACAGTTTTTTGGACTCACATGAATGTGCAAAAAGTATCAAAAACTATAATGGTTTTTTTATTATTATTTCAAAAGAATGGTCCTAATGTTCAACTTTTAAAACATTTAATTAATATTGGAGAGACAAAATCCTATGCATTGTTTAGACAATTCTAGATAATTCTAAGCCAATCTAGATCCAGATCATGAAGAAATTGCTTCACCATCATTCTTCCACACACAAAACAACTTATTTGATCTCAAAGATTAAAAATACATATTTTATTTTATCATATATTAATATTTATATATAATAACTTAAAATTTCTTATTCAGCACTAAAAAAAGTTAAAACAGCAGCAATGCGTCAGAAAACTAATTTTAAATAATGCTGCTGTGTCCCAATATCATTTGAATGAAAACGGAAAATCGCACTCTGATCTTCTGATCTTATTTAAAAATCTTCCAAGATACTGCACACAATTCCAGGAGTGTAAAACAACAACTCAGCATAATTCAATTTATTCCATTCAAATTCAAATTCTGTTTGCAATGTTTCAAAAGTAAATTTTGAAATTTTAAATTGGATGCTCCAGAAAGAACACCAAGAATCAACTTAATTATTTGGAAAAAATACTTTTTTGGAAATTTGGTGATCTAAATTAAACTATGAGCAATGGGTTCTGTCAGATTTAGCAGTAAGATTTGGCACTCACAAATTGCCATTTGAAAGAAAATAATGATAAAGCCAGGTCCATTATATGAGATTTTACTCAATATAAATACACAATTTACATAAATAAATCATGCAGAAAAAAGACCAATACTTTTTTGCAGCTAACAAACTATCATTGATTATAAAAAAATACGTTACAACTAGTAATATGAATTATATTTAACCTCCAATTTTTTGAAAAAGAGCAACATACAACACCAACTTCTTATATTTGGGAAACATAATAAACGTTGCGAACTTTGCATTCATCAACATATTATAAATAATGCAGTTATACGCAAATATTATTGAATAACCAGAAGTGGGATTAATTTCATCCACATGTATATAGAATAAAATTTTACTAAACTAAACTCATATTGGCTATTTATATATATATATATATATAGAGTATCATATTTTTCATTCTGTAGAAAAATCTATAAACCCTGCGCCTAGCTTCGTTCTTGAAGAGTGGCGAGAATTTCCTTCTGCTGAATTCGTTCCTCAGCCTCCAGTAGTGAAGTTCTCAGAGGTATCAATCATCAAACACTCACCGTGATCTCTGGTTTTTATATAAGCTTGCACTGCAGAAATCACAGGAGGGTGATGACTGAAGAAACACACAAGGAAGATATATTAGATATGGTTATATATGTGTTAGAAACATTTCAAAACAAAATCAAAAAACACTTTTTAACAAAGTATCAAATCCGAATCAACCCAGGGATTTTCTAATTTCGGTTCATTCTAAACGAAAATTGAAGAAAACTTCAGGCAGGTGGCATTTGAGAGATGATTATTATTCTCAAATTGAACAAATCTTCATCAAAGTTTGTTTCATTAGGAAAAGAACTTTGATGAAGAGCCATATATATCCAGGATTCTCTTTAACCATAAAATATTGAGCGTCAAATATTGACGAATCTGGAGTACTGGCGACGAGGGACAAAAGTGAAAATAAAAATACTCATTAAATATTTAGACAATTGTTATCGAAATCTTATAAAAAGGATTAAAGCAATTCAAATTTTGGATTTTTATGAAAAGGATAGGAGGGAGTAACTGTTGGTTTCTTTATGCAAACCCTCTTTTTTTTTTTCTTTCTTTCTTTTTTCAAAAAAGGGGAAGAGTGCATCTGTCCATAAATGTTTTGTTGTTTCCCAATCACAACCATCAAATTCTAGGGATTCATAGGGGATCACTTTGAGTATGCCTTTTACAGTAACAAATTGGGTTTAACTTCTAAGGAATAGACAATGGCGGCTTGAAGTTAGCGGATCCAATCCTCAACCTCCTACTTACAATGCACCACATTTCACAATAAGATCTATATCATTTTGAACAAAATTTTATCTACTACTTTTCCCATACAAGGAAAAAAAAAATCTTCAAACGAAAAAGCTTTTACAAACATCCTCAATTTTCAAGAATTTTGCCACCTTATTTATAGGAATTATTGATAATTTTGATGGGAAGAATGCTAAGAAAACAAAATAACCGTTCACTATTTGGATAAATTGAAATTTCAATCATATCAAATAGCAAAGAGGAAAAGTTTGAATTTTATACCTTTTGGTATCCCATTGATTTGATCTTTCTAGGAAAGCAAACGCTTGTAGTAGCACTGGTTTGGATAATCACCATCATCTTCATTGGTGTTGGATTCCATGGGTGATTTCTTCATAACAGCTAGGGAAAAAATTTTTTTGATGAAGATTGATTTGGAAGTCTGTGTCTCAAACATCTAGGTTAATAAATTTTATTTTATAGACGAAAGATAAGGCATATATTGAAAGATAAAACCGTGGGTTGTCAAATCAGCGTGCTCTAGAAGTTTCATCAACGATTAGGGTTTTCGGGGGATAAAAACAATAGGCCGACAACATAATATGCTTTAAAACAAGGGGCTGTTGAAATTATGGACCGCTCAAAATGTTTAAAATGTACTGTCCAAATTCATTGAGCATCATTGCCAGCTAGCATAAATAAAAAAAATGCACAATAAAAACATTTTACTTCAAAACATTGTGCAATCAAAACGGGGAGCTTTGGAAGTTTCATATTAGATATATAGCTCAAAATCATCCTTATAACAGATGGTTCAAATTCAATGACACATTACTAGCTAGCTACCATAGATAAACAAAACACACCATTTCATTAAGCTTGAAATGTTTTATTTTTAAACTTTTTTTTTTTTTTGTTGGGGGAATCATAGTATTCCCTCTGCCTTTTAATATAATATCCACTTTATTGTAAAATTAAAGTGGATAAAGACAAGAGATAACATTATATTTTATATATAATATATTAGAGATGTCGATGCCTTACTTTTTAATTTTATATAAGATAAATGTGTAAGAAGAGAATTGATTTGATATATTGTAAAATACTTCGAAAAAAAAAAAAAGCACATGCACACGTGCGAGCATATAACCCCCCCCCCCCCCCCCCAAAAAAAAAAAAAACACCCACCCACCCACAAACGTGCACGCACGCCCAAGCACACCCATGCAAGCCTCGCACACGCCCGCGCACATAGACAAACAGCCCCACCCCCCCCCCCCCCCACACACACACACACACGCCCATACACACGCAAACACGTGGGTGCTCACACACACACATGAGGTTTAACTCGATTTATGGGAAAGTACTTCTAGAAAAACAAAACACACACACACGCACACACGTGCGCGCGCTCACACACTCACACACACACACAAGCAAGCCCACGCATCCGCAGACACCCACCCATCCACCCACACGCACACCCACAAAACCCTCACACATACACCCACCCACACATGAGGCACACACACACTCACATCCCACCCAACCCACACACACACACACACGCAAGCCCACGCATGCGCAGACACCCACCCATCCACCCACACACACACCCACAAAACCCTCACACACACAACCACCCACACACGAGGTTTAACTCGATTTATGGGAAAGTACTTCTAGAAAAACAAAAAAACAAAAAACAAACACTCATATATATATACACAAATACACACATTACATATATAAATAGGTATATATGTGTATATACATGTCTCTCTCTCTCTCTCTCTCTCTATATATATATATATATATATATATTTCTTTACCAAAATGTCAAGCTTTGGCGCATAATATAGTTTTTCTTGCAAATAAATTTCTTCTTTAGAAAGATTGATTTTGTAGTATAAAATAATAAATTTATGTAAAAAAAGAATAAAATATTAAACTTATAGTAATAATTTGGTGGTCAAGGAATTTAATAAAATGTATTACAAATTTCAAAAAAACAAATTGTAAATATAATTCAGATATATAAAAAACTGACTTTTTTTTTACCTGATAAATAACTAACAGTTGCACAATTTGAAATTTAAATATTTTATTTGACATTTATAATTGAACCTCTGAAATTTACAATCATTAAAATCAAAATTTGTAATTTATTTTTTTTAAAAAATTTATTGGACACTCAATTGTCATTCAATTTCCCTTTTTAGAAAATAATTGTCATTCACCCAATTATTTATTGGGTAAATTTCCTCTCCAATTTCCTTGTTTAGCCAATGTGTTCCATTCATATTATCTTTGTATTAAAAGGCAAAAATACCTCGAAAGTTTCTACCAATGGGCATTAGGTATCAAGAAGTTATCAAGGGGGCAATTTTACATGGAAAGTTTTGAAAAGGGATAATATTACATTGCCCTAACTGATCCAAACGGTAGAATGTTAGTTGATCGATTTATGTTGAATTATTAGCATGCCCACATGGCATCCACAACGCCTTTTTTTTTTTTGGGATAAAGGGTATTTTTACCCTGGAAGTTTTCAACTAAGAGTTGGAGGCATTAGAAAGTTTTTAGGGGGCAATAACGCCCCAAAAGTCATAGATGTTTTGTGTTAGTTCTCTATGTGTTTTGATGATGTCTAACAATTGTAATAATCAATGGGTTAAATTGCAAAGCTTTAAGTTCAATCAAATTTCATTTGAGTTTCTTGAAAAATGATTTAGAAAATTAGTAACTCAAGTTATTAAATACAACTCAAGTTACTATTCATTTCTTCCTAAGAGCATAACTCAAGTTGCCAAACATAACTCAAGTTATAAAGTTTAAGAAAAATCAATTTTACATAGATCATAACTCGAGTTGCCACTTAGTAACTCAAGTTATGAAATGTACTTCAACTGTTTCAAAAGCTCTTCGCGATATCAGATTTTGATCATCTGATATAACTCGAGTTGGCTGAGGAATAACTCGAGTTATGAGCATATCAGGAAGTTTTGACTACTGTAACATACTGATATAACTCGAGTTACACAACATAACTCGAGTTACAATATCGCGAGTGCTCTATGTTTGAGAAATCAATTAAGATAACTCGAGTTACATAACTCAAGTTAAGCTTTATAACCCAAGTTACTTTATCTGAAAATGCTTCTCTATAAAAGAAACAACTCGAGTTACTATAGCTAACTCAAGTTACTTAAAATGAATTTTTGTCTCTGTTTGAATTGATTTAAATATAACTCAAGTTAAGGTTAATAACTCGAGTTGATCTTCATTGACAAATATTCACTGAACATGCCAATAACTCGAGTTATCCATGTACAACTCGAGTTACCTGTATCAGTTTTTGAATTCATCGTTCTCGTAATCTGAAATCTTATAATTATGCATTGGGTACTTGATGTTATTGTTTCTGATCATTTCTAACCAAGTTTAACCAGTTTGCTAGTGAGTTTCAGACAGGATTAACAAGTTTTAAACTTCAAATTATCATAAAGGAAACTCTTGTCAGACGCATTAAATGTGGAACCAGAGTCGAAGCATGAAATGGAAAATGGTCTTCTGAGCAAGCGAAAAGCATTCCGACCATTCCTAGTCAACATTCTACCTGAGTCTCGACGGACAATTTGAATAAGGAATGTCAACGGAGAATAACGGACGAATGTCGAAAGCATACGAAGAGACAGAGCAACATAATCTCAACAGATCGATATATTCACTACTCACAATGGCTCGTTTAATCTCTTCTCAACGATCATTAATGCTATCGTCTATAAATAACGGAAGCATTCAATATTCCAACCACCGAAACGCTATGCATTCAATTAGCGATTAAGAGCATTTATTGTTTCAACTCTAAGAGCTAATATCTTCGGATATATCAATCTTCAGTGATTACTTATCTACTCTTTTAGAGAGTTCTTTATTAATTATCTTTCTTGTAAGAATCTCAAAGTATTGGGACTTTGAGATTGGGTTACTTGATTACAACTTGTAAGATGGAGTAAGTTCTAGTGAGAGAATTACTCCGTGAGTTATAGAGTATGTAATCATTTGAGTTAGTGGAATCCCTGGAGAGTCGAGGACCGGACGTAGGTCAAGGATTTGGGTAATCGGTATAAATCCATTGTGTTCAATCTCTCTTTCCCTTACTCGTTCATCCCGTTTTGCATTTAGTTAACGAGCATTTTCGAAGAAAATTTTGTATCCCCAATTCACCCCCCCTCTTGGTGATACTCCATCTTTCATTTTGTTGATTGTTTTCATATCTAGGATGCTATCATCAAGCACAAAACGATCAAATAAATTGGAAAAAAATAATAATAAAGGATTCATAAATCAAAACACATATATATGAGTAGAGAAACTTATAAACCACAAACTCAAAATCAAAAGCAAAACACAAATTCCTCAAGTCCATAAAAAGGAAATGGAAATTTTAAGTTTATGAAACTAGAAGTTATAACGGAAGAAAATAGAAAACATAGAAGAGGAGAAAGCTGCTCATCAAGAAACTCTTCTCAAATTTGGTATGTCCCGCTTATGATAGATATGGGAATGCTTCACATAATAAATTTGTGAAGACTTTGTTGATGAATGGCCTTCCCATCTTCTGCCTTCTCTGTTTTCTTCTGTTACATCTTCAAGTTTCCTTAACCCAAATTTTTCATTTGCATCTTTTGGATTTGGGGATTTTTCGTTTGTTTTTTATTATGAGTTTATCGTTTATTTGTTTCTCTACTCATATATTTGGTTTTGATTTATTTGTTATTGATCTTTGTTGATTTTTTGGTTTATTTGATTATTTGGTGCTTGATGGATATGTCTCATATATAAAATAAATCAACAAAAAAATCTGTGGCTCCTAGGGCAATATTGCCCCTTGAAAATTTTCTAGGTGCCCATAACACTTTAATAGAAACTTTTGGGGCAAAAAAATACCCTGGGGACATGGATGCCAAGTGGGCATACAACCTCAACATATTCAACTAATAGTTAGCCATTTCGATATGTTAGGGTGGAGCAACATTGCCCGTTTTTAAACTTCCAAAACAAAATGTCCGCTTCGAAAACTTTTTGGTGTCTAATGCCCATTAGTGGAAACTTCTGGGAAATTTTTGCCCTTTAACCCAACATTTTATGGTTATTTTTGCATATATTTTGCAGTTTTGAACCGGAAAATATATGAGTGCTAAATGATAATATTTTCTTTGTAATGACTGTAAAATATCCTGATTATATTTTACGATTATTTATTTTGTTTGTAAGAAAAAGTATAATTGAGTCATATAAATATAAATACCAATTTAATAAATTAATATTGCGAAAAATAATAATTTTCCAATTTAACAAACTATTATTGGTTAAAAGAAATTACAATCACTAATAAGAATTGCATTTAATCTCCAATTCACAACATAAAACACTTTTAAATTTTAGAACCACCCTATACCTAACAATGTCAAAATCAGAATACAACTCTAACTTTCTAAGTATATTGGCAACTGCATTAATCTGCAACTTCTTTAAATTGTAACACTTTTCTCTTCAGAAGTCTTATCTTCAAGGGCAATGGCAATAATATCACCAATAACTTCACTACCATCTTTGAGGCGACCCAGAAGCTAAGTAATGAATGAAAGGTATAACGTTTGGTTCAAAGATTGCAAACAGTCATATATAGACACCTTTTCATTGTCATTATGATCCTTCATTCTATAAAAACCCTCAAAATCTCGTTCCCTCACAAACATTCTCCATAATGTTGTGTTGCGTTGCAATGGACATGTTGAGTTTATTTCCAGAGTCACTTCTCTTCACAATAGTCTCTTTACTTCCCTTCAAGGAAGCAGCCATAATCTCCATTCTCTCCAAAAGTTGGCTTCATGCCTGGCGTTCAACCCCCAACATAGACTTCAACAAATCATTCTTCGTAAATCCTGAAGATGATGACGATTCCCCACCAGAAACCAGACGTTCTCAGAAACTTGCTTTCGTTAACTTCATCAATAGGTTCCTTGAAAAAACTATCAAGAACGCCTTATAGGAAAGTTCTCTCTCAAGTTCTCAAAGCCCTCGGAATTCTCAGAGACCTTCCAACGTTGTATTACTTTCGCTTTTCAAGGTGGGGTTCGCCAGTTAGAACTCGATTTCTCAGAACTGACGTGGGACAAGGACGACAACGACGAAGAGTCCGGTGGAGATGATCATCTCGTTCCTTCCTTTCGCCTGCCGAGTTTGGTTATTACAACTTGAACGGGAGAGGGAGAGAGGTTGCTGCCGTATTTCACAGTTTATCTTTACAACAGTAAAATCTCCGTCTTTTTATATTTTACAATATCCTCTTTAACCGTAAAATACTGAGCATCAAATATTGATGAATCTGTATTAGTGATGGGAAAAAAAAAAAAAAAAAGAGGAGCAAAAGTGAAAAAAAAAAAAAAAGTCATTAAATGTTTAGATAACTTTTGTCATTGTCAGCTCTTATAAAAAAGACTGAGGCAATTCAAATTTTTGACTTTCAGACAAAGGACCAAAGCTAGTAAATGCTGGTTTTTGTATTTAGTATCCTCCTTTTTTCAAAAAAGGGAAAGAGTGCATCTGTCTAGAAATGTTTGGGCGTTTCCGAATCCCAACCATAAAATTCTTGGGTTCGCATAGGGGATCAGATTCAGTATGCCTTCTTAAGTAACAACTTGAGTTTGGTTTATAAGGAGTAGACACTAGCAATTTGAAGTTAGTGGATCCAATTCACAACCTTCTACTTACAATGGAGCTTCCACATCACATTTCACAATAAAATCTACATCTCATCTAGTGGGCGGACCCAGAAATTTTAATGAGAGAGGAAATAAAAATATTACTAATATATCATAAATAAAAGTACTTAAAATACAATACAGACCTAATATACTAAAAAAAATTAAAAGAAATCTATTACAAAAATTAAGATCACTTTACATGACTCTTACTCTGCATGTTTTCATATTGTTAAATCCATCTATAATTGAATATGTGCTAAAACTCAAAGCAATTTCTTTTTTAATGTATCAAGAAATTGGTATTGCATTCTATTTCAAAGTCTATTCTTGATTATCTTCATAACATAACAGAGAAAAACAAATTAATCATCAACTTCACTCAAGGTCTCTTTGAGTTCATCCCTTTGTGATGCAATAAGCTGCAATGAAGATGGAAAGATGATATCAAACTTAATTCTCATGTTTCCTTTGTTGCCTGGATTGCTTCCCGAGGGCATGCCTTCATCTTGGACCACCATCTCAGCGTCTGGTTTCACAACTTCTGTCATAAAACTTCAATTTCTCTTCCATCCAACGTTGTAACTTTGATTGTTTTCCCAGTGAGAGCCTAAAAAGTTGATATCTTTTGGGTTCACCAAATCATTCCCTTCCCTTTTGAAAATCTTGTGAGGTTTGTCTTCCTGTACAAATACCAAATCAGCAGGAGAAGGAGATCCTAGTTCTTGGTTTCCTTCTCCACGAAATGTTATCTTTGTGCCTTTCTTCCAACCAAGCTTCACTATTTTTACTACCTCCAATAATTTTTTCCCTTAAATTTTAGAGGGCGGCAGCCAACCCTACCCACTTGTTCTTCCTCTGATCTCATCTCATTTTTGTGAAAATTTTGGCTACTACTTTTCCTGTGGAAAGGAAAAAAAAAAAATCTTCAAATGAAAAAATTCCTGCAAACATCCTCAATTTTCAAGAAGTTTGCCACCTTATTTATAGAAATTATTGATAATTTTGATGGGCATGAAAAGAAAACGAAATAGACCTTCACTGTTTGAATAACTTGAAATTTCAATAATATCAAATAGCTAAGAGGAAAGTTTGAATTTAATACCATTTGGTATCCTATTGATTTGATGTTTCTAGGACAGCAAAGGCTTGAAGTAGCGGTGTTTGAAGTATCCTATGGATTCCATGGGTGATTTCTGCATAAAAGTTAAGGAAGATAAAGTTTGAAGACGAAATTTGATGAAGATTGATTTACAATTCTGTGTCTCAACACATCTAGGTTCATAAATTTTATTTTATAGATGAGAGATAAGCATATATGGAAAGATAAAACCATGGGTTGTCAAATCAGCGTACTCTAGAAGTTTCATCAACGATTAGGTTTTGGGATACAAAAAAAGGCCGCCAACATAATATACTTTAAAACAATGGGCTATTGAAATTATGAACTCCTCAAAATGTTAAAGAGGAACGGTCGATTCATTGAGTGTCATTACCCAACTAGCATAAATAAATAAAATGCATCATGTCATTAAATTTCAAGATATGTGAGGTGAATACATTGCCTGTGGTATATGCAAGACATAAAAGGCTCCCTCCCCCCCCCAAAAAAAAATAAAATAAAAAATAAAATAAAATCAAGAAGACATATAAGGTTTAGAGAAGTGAAATTGTGTACTTTGAAAGTTTCAATATAATGTGCAATGAAAACAATTTACTTCAAAACAACGAGAGATCTATAATATTCTGATTTTTGCTTAACTAAAATTCCTTGTGCAATGTATATATTTAGTAGAATGGAAATGTGAAATTTTGGCCGAATGCTTGATTTTCCCAAAACTTTAAATTTTGGGATATGTGTTAATATAAAAATATTTGACATGGGATTGATATTCCATTGAATATTTGGACCATAATTTTGTCCAAAATGAAATAAAGAAGGTTATTGGGATTTTTCTTTCAAAAGTATACTTAAGGGTCAAAATGTCAACAATCACTTCTTTTTGCTCAAGTAGGTGCAATGTGTCATATTTGGCCAAAAAGAAAAAGAGAAGAAGAAGGGAAGAGAGAAAATTAATTGATGTGCATGTGACATATTCTGATAGTTAAAAGTGTCACTAAGAAGCTTCTTGTCTAAGCCCTTGGATTTTAGCTAAGCGTACATAACGGAAAGGCCAGGAATTAAGTGATCTTGACATATGTTAAAGTGCTTTCATGAAGCTACATACACACTCCATATATATATATATATATATATATATATATATATATATATATATATAAATATGCCCATCTTTCTAATAGAGTTATGAGCACATAAGGGACACCTAATTATTGGGCACCTAATGTAGACTCAATAAGAATAGTACTCCTACCTTTAATATAATATCCAGTTTAGGGTATAAAGTATATCTTATATTAAGGATAGATAGTATTATATTTTTATAATATATTATAGATGTTTTACTTTTTAATTTAATATATTGTCGCCATCAACCATTGAGACTAATGTGTTTTGATTAGCTTTTTGAAAGCCGTTCTAAACCATATAGGAAGAGTTTAATCTTCTTATTATTCTGCTACAGAAATAGTTATGTATTTAAAGTTTTAAATTTTATAAAAATTAGACTCCAAATTTTCAGAATCTATTTTTATTTTTATTTTTTTTGGGCGTACCCAATTTATGGAAAGCGAAAGAGAGCAAAGGGGAAAAACCCATCTTTTTCGCTGCCCATTCACAGCGAAGAAAGCAACGGAAGTTTTGAAGTCTCCTTCCAGTCGGGGACTGAGGGTATTTTCCCTTCCTTTTTTTTTTTCCCCATCGTCGGGAGCTGAGAGGTACAGATCGCCATTTTGACGCGACAGATCTACCTCGAGCTTTAAGTTTGAAGTCTCCTTCCAGTCGTCATCTTGCTTCTCTTCCTCTTGGTAAAACTTTCTATACAGTTGATCTTCTTTTTCTTTGATTCAATTTGGTTAGAGCTTTGAGATTTTCTTGAATCGACATATAGATGGTTGTTGGCTCAAATTGGGGCAGTGGGGTTGTTCAATTGGAGCTTTGATTGCAATCCAGTCATATTAATATGATTTTGTGAATCCTTATTTTATACCTGAAATTTTTCTACGACCACTGAACAATTTCTGATTCCAAAGACTGAAAATAGAGTCAACAGAGATGAGAGTTTTTTTTTACTCTGATATTTCTTTCTCTAAAATAGCGCCAAGAGAGGGGAAATTTTTGGAGGGAAATAACTCAACTTCGGTCTTGCTGAAAGTTTATTTTCCTCCAGAGTCAAACGCAGACGTTTCACCTGCTGAAAGTTGCTGATGTGGTAAGAAGATCAGAGGTAATTCTAAGGCTCCATAATCTAATTTGGATGAGTACTGTTTCTCCGGCAAGCTGATTTTTTCTTCTGATGCTGTAAGTTCAATCAATCCAGAATCTAAAGGGACTCATGAGATCTCTTTTTCCTGTTCGCGTATTAAGGCAGTCTCGATTGCTGAGTCCGGATCCTTGACTTTTTAATTCGGATTTTTATGGTCTCATGTTTGATCATTCTTGACATCAAAGTTACGATTCAAGTGTGATTTGGCTAAAAATTAGCCCCACTGATCTTCAACTTTGACATTTGAAGCTTAGATTCTAGATTATCTATTTCCTACGTTCTGAAAATTGAGGAAAATTGCATCCATAAAGCTAGCAAGATTCTGGGCTTATTAAGGAAAATGAGTAGGAGGCTGGTCTTGAAGCATCCAATTGCTCTTGTGGGCATGCTGGTGTGTGTTAGTTGCCTTTTGATTGTGATCGTCACTGTTCTTGAGCTTCCAGAGGCGTTGCCTAGAAATAGGGAAATGGGGATTTACCATCCAACATTCAAATCCAATAAAGTGCCTCAGAATTTCAAATTAGATAAATTTGGAGAAATGATGGTTGAAATGTTGCCTCAAGATCTTGCCTTTACAATTTTTATTCCTTCAGAGGAAGCTTTCAAGCGCAATTTACATTTATCTGTAAATGAAAGCTTGGTAACAGAGAAATTTAACGATACCTATGCAATTCTCACTCGTATATTGGGATTTTCGGCTGTCCCTCGGGAGCTATCTTCAATTGATGTACCTCTTGGTGAGCTGGTGTCCTATGATTCTCTATCTGGGTTCCAATTATACATCACAAAAGATATCAACAGAATGCTATTTGTGAACAGGATTCAATCAAAAATCACAGATGTTAGAAAGGGTAGGATTGTTATGCATATTATGGATGGTGTTATTATGGATTCTGACTTTGAGCAATCTGTTCTATCTGATGATACTGAGGAGTAAAGAGGATTAACTGTTTGCTGTTTTAGATATACACTTCTCTGAACTGAGGAAGGATCCTTGGATCCTGTGAATGGACATTCTTGCAGCGAATGAGAGATGGAGCTGTGACAAATCATGAGATGGTGGTTGTAGAACTTATTAATGATCGCAGTTGGAATATAAACCTTCTCTTAGGAGCCATTGACCCAAGAATCTGTCAATTGTACAGAATATTCCTCTTTCTCATGCAGGCAGAACTGACAAGAATTTGGGCAGCTGTGAAGGATGGAATATATAATGTCAGATTGGGTATAGAGCAGTGTTACAAGCTAAGGAGGAAGAAAGAATACCTGTCCGTGCTGGCGTGCTTCCACTTCAGTATCTCTAAACTCAAAGCTCTGCGAACAGTTTGGAAGCTGAATGTGCTTCCAAAAATTAAGAGTTTAGTTCTGTCGCGTACTGAATAAAGCACCAGCCTCCATTATGTCCTATATGTGGTAAGGATGATGAAACATTAGAACATCTCTTTTTATTATGGGGTTGGGCTCATATGACCTGGTTTGGTTGCCCAATTGGTTTGTTAATACTTAATAGACCCATATAAAATCCAATGTATTGGGATTTGGATGGAGCGGCTTTTTCTTGTTGACTTTGTTCATTGGGACTTTGGCAAGGCATATGTAGCCACTTTGTGCTGGTTTATTTGGAAAGTGAGATGTAAAATGGTCTTTGAGATGGTAGAGCCTAAACCCCAAGGTGCTATTGATCTGGCCAACCAGAGTATTAGTGAATACTGGGATGCTAACGCCCTGTTTGCTGCATCCATACTTCCTGCAAGAATCTAGAACTGGCTATCAATGGAGAAAACCACAGGTTAACACCATTAAAATTAATTTTGACGGCTCCTTTTACAAATGCACTGGCAGAGTTTGCATACATACAGAATTTTTTTTCCTTTAACAAAAATAGGTGGCATAAATAAGGGTAAGTTCAGTTGGAGGGCTGAACATACATAAGCCCAGTTCTGATATAGATTCATACTGAATCTTTTTCCTTTAAGAAGAATAGGTGGCATTATTATTCCTGTCTTCATTTTTCCTTATATGAAAGGTATAGAGGTTGTATCATAACTTAGGCCAGCTTAGACATGTAACTGAATCAGTCAACTTGGCTAGTTCAATTGTTAACTTCAAGCTGTTTTGGCAAAAAATTGATTCTTGATTTGATTTGTGGCAGACTGGTAAGTAATCTTTTGTTGGCAGGTGCACCTATAGAATTCGAACTACCTGATTCAAGTACAATATTCATTATTTATGCATCAGATTTGAGTTTTTTTTTCCCATAGTCCACTGCTTTTTAAGATGATGCTAGGAATCATGTTGCTTCAGTAAATTTCAGATTCTCTCCAAGAAAAAAGAGAAAACATCATTAGAAGCACAACTTTGTTTTAACTAATTATGGTGATGATGCAGTTTTCTGTAATATGTCTAGGCATCAAATTATTGGACTAATGTAGAAACCCATATCCATACAAGAACACAATCATCATTCGTCTCATCATGACTCCTTGCTCGGTTGAAAATGCCATTTTTTAAAGATTCTTAAAGAATAATAGTGCTATTGATGAATGTTTTTCTTTTGGCCTATTGCAAAGCAAAAATATGGCTCCTTATCTGGATAAGGTCAAGGTCACTCTTTATTTATTTCACCTTTGTTGCATTTAGGCCCACTCCGTAAATACTCTA
The DNA here is from genome assembly GCA_019022655.1 of Acacia acuminata. NCBI lineage: Eukaryota > Viridiplantae > Streptophyta > Magnoliopsida > Fabales > Fabaceae > Acacia > Acacia acuminata. The sequence goes on along the minus strand of JAFJYI010000267.1, from coordinate 14,290 downwards.
AGCACTCGTCCGTATGTCAAATGGAATTCTCTGATTGACCTTGTAACATTACCCAAATCTGACACTTTGTGTGTATAAATAGTTCATGATTTTGAAAGACCGAGTAAAGACTTCGCATATGATTGATTGGGTATGACTTAAGTATGTGCATTGTTACATCCGAACTGACACAAGTGTTTGGCATTGAACTGGGTTTTTAAGCTTCCCCCCCAATCTTTTGAAGTTTATTTCATCGTGGATCAGGATTTTGATCCCCCAGCATCTCGGGAATGCTCTGTTTTGTTCATTTTGTGGCATTTGAGTTTGCCAACTTTTGCAGCTTAATTGTGTTCCATTTCAATTTGCTTTGCACTTGCAAATTGTCTATGTGGAAAAAAGAGGAGGTTGATGTTAGTTTCTTCGCCTATTGAAATGGACGACTCTGTTGTGTATAGGTAATATGCACAAAAAACAATCAGAAGGTCTTACTTTTAACCCCATTTCAGCTTGTTGACTTTGGTTTTTTATCCCATTGTTGCTTTAAATTCGTACTCACATCAAATACTTGAAAACTTAAAAGCATGATTCATAATTACAGTTCCTATGTCCTTCATAATACTCTTCTGATGGATTCCAAATCGGAGGCTTGGGAAGCATGTGGTAATTAATTTTTTTTTATAGTATTATCCGGTATCAGGTTTGGGGTTTGTAACTATCTATCTCAATACATGTATCTCTTCTGAGACTCGAATATGAGATACAAAGGGATCTAACAAGTTTTTATATCGCTAGATCAACTCTATATTAGTAAAACATCTGGTAATTAATGATAATAATTCTGGAAAAAGAAAGAAAGAATTGGACAGGGATGGATGATTCTATAGTTGAGGGGAAATTGACTATTAATGATACTAAGAATTAAGGGTACGTTGATGGACTATGGTCTTTTGACTTTTTGGTTCATAACATAACCTACCTTGAAGTTAGGCAACCATGATATCAACTCTAAAAATCCTTGGATTTTGACGATAAAATGTGGGTTAAGACATAAAACAAGGGCCTTTGGAGTTCAGTCATTCTGGCTCGTTAAATAAATTCACGTGACGATTGATTTGGATTCATCAAGTTTTGCTTTTGCTCATAAATCTGTGTGTAATTGTGTATTATGTCATTTGCTCATAAATCTCTGTAATTGTGAATGTCATATCTGGATAATCAAGTTGATTTTGTGCCTTCACCTCTAACATAGCGTATAACCTTGATTTCTGTGCACTTGGTCGCCATTATCTGTTGTTGAGATTAATTCAAGTTAGAGGCCAACATTATCTACCCAATTTTAATAAAATATTTTTGTGTAAACCAGACAAAAAATGTGGAGCAATAGATGTTCACACAAAAGTCATTTTAACAAAAATTTGGATCAGTTTACAAGTGTGTATTTAAACTGACATAAGTCCAGGGCATTTTATAATTGGTTAAGGTGCAATATTATTAACAAAGTTTTTCTTGAGAAATGCGATACAAATAAGTTTTGAAAGGGTAAAAATATTCATAAACAACTTAAAAGGGTGAACATTCATCAAAACAATTAAATTTGATGGGTTAAGGTGCATTTTGCTTGTGGAAGTTTTGTTAAAGGAGGCCCAGACCTTTTGGAAGTTTTAAGTGCAAATTTGCCGGAAGTATTAAAAAGGTATCAAATTTACCCAAAAATGACGGAAGTCTACGTAGATCGTTAAAATGTGAGGTGGCATGCCACCTTATCACACGTGGCATGCCACATCATCAATCAAAAGTATCATTTTTGTCCTGGAAGTTTTCATTGAGGAGGAATTTTACCCCGGAAGTTTTCAATGAGGAGGAATTTTGCCCCGGAAATTTACAAAAGTAGCAATTTTGCCCTTCTTTCTCCCAATATTAAATTTGACTATTAGATCGAAACACCACACATGTCATGCCTTGAAAATGTCAAACTTGGAGTCGAGAGAAGGAGATCCTTGACATGTTGAGCTCAAAGCGACGAGAATTTGTGAAGCGGCGGTCCACGAGGACTAAGCCCAAAAATCGGACCACTGGGGGCTCGGGCTTGAAAAATAAGCGAAAATTTGAAATTGGCCCTGCGGGGCCTCGAAAATCGGGTTGGCCCTGGTTTGTATAGGCGATCATTTGTTTAGATCATAAGTGATGCTTCTTGTGACCAGTTCGGCTTCACAAATTAAAGGCTGCGCGAGCTCAACATCTCAAGGATCTCCTTCGACTCCAAGTTCAACCTTTTCAAGGCATGACATGTGTGGCCTTTAACTAATTTAATAGTCAAATTTAATATGCGGAAAGAAGGGCAAAATTGATACATTTTGTAAACTTAAGGGTAAAATTGCTCCTTAGTGAAAACTTTCGGGGCAAAATTGCTCTCGATTGAAAACTTCCGGCAAAAATGATACTTAACTCTTATTGGGTTGATGAGGTGGCATGCCATGTGTCATGAGGTGGCATGCCACGGTACACTTCGATCAAACTTAACGGTCAAAATTAACGGATGGGCAAATTTGCTACCTTTCTCATACTTAGGGGCAAATTTGGTACCTTTTTCATACTTCCCAGGGTAATTTTGGTACCCAAAAAACTTCAGTCTTTGGATGCTCCAATAGCAAAACTTCCGTGGTAAATTTGATATTTAACCCAAATTTGATCAAATAACTTTTAATTATAAGAGAAGAAAACCCTGGTGAAATTTAAAGGTTTTGGTGAATTTACATTATTTTAAATTGTTTATTGGTATTCTTTCCCAGTCTAAAAATTATTTGTGCCAAACACTTCTTAGGAAAAAATTTGTTGGTAAAATTGTATCTTAACACTTTTATGAATACAGATAAGTTTTATTGTAAAGCAAACAATGCCCTTTTAGGACATTGTGCCCACTAAAAGTTTCATACGAAGTTAGGTTTATGATAGGAAGAATTGAAGAATATAGAAAGAGTATGCTCTCCAAGTTTCATCAAATGACTTAAATTCTTTAGTATGAATGATTAAGATTCACAAAACCATCCATTACATAAGTGAACAAAATGTACCATTTTGTATAAAACGTATACCATTTTTGTGCACACACGTATTCAAAATGTGAGTTGAACCTTGAGATGATGTAACGTGCAACTGTTTTCTCGTTGTAAGTCTCATAAATAGTTGAGATCAAACAACAAAATAATACTCCTCTCAGGTTAATTATAGAAACACTTTCGTAATACAAATTACATTATAAAAGTATTCCTATAATTAAGACCGAAAGTAATATAATTTAAATGGGCCTGCTCTCAAAACAATGTGAACTGAAACTTTCACATGAAATTAGGTTTATGATAGGACAAACTAAAGACGTAATATCAAAACGGTTTGTTCTCAAAGTTTCATCAAATGACTTAGGGTCGGTTTGGTACACGAAATTAATGGGAAAGGAAAGGAAAATTAAAAAGTTCCTCCGTTTGGTACGCATTTTTGGACCAATCTTCTTGGGAAGCTAGGTTCTCGGGCCCACCCCGAGCTCACCAATCTTCTTTTATATGTGGAAATATCAAATCCCACCAAATTTAGTGGGATGGTTTCCATGTCACTATTCACATTTTGTGACAAATTTACCCCTCAAATTTCAAATTGGCGGGAAATTTTTTTTATACAAGTTTGAACCTGATAAGATAATATTTTAGCAAAAAAAATTATTTTTCTTTTTATTTTGAATTAATTACTTTTGAGGGTAAAATAAACATTTCTTGATTCTTTACTAACTACTATTCCTTCATTTTCTTCCTACCAAACAATTCATTTTCTCTCAAACCATCTTTCCTCATCTTTCAAAATCTTCCCTTTTAGTCCCTTCCTTTCCCTCCTCAAATTTCCCTCATACCAAACGGAGCTTAATTTCTTTTGGATGAATGGTTGAGAGCCACATAACTTCATAGCCATCATTTGCATATGTAGGCAAAATATGCCGTTTTCATATTTTGAAAAGTGTGAGATGAACCTCGAGATGACGTAGCATACAACTATTTCCTGGCTCTGGTTCTCATGAACAGTTGAGATCAAACAATAAAACAATGTAATTTTAAAAGCAATAGTAGCATGATTTTTATCCTAGATGTAAAGAAAATAAAATGAACATAAATATAATTTAATTCATTCCATAATTTTTCTTTTTTTCTTTTAATTAAATGGGCAGAAATTAACAACCTCAAGTTAGAAGTGGGATTAGACCTGTAACCTCCCTCTTATAGAAGAATTTTGATGTCCCTAGGATTTAAGGCCTCATGCATTCATAATCAATTATACATTTCTCTTGGTCAAATGAAAAATGTTTTCTATTTTTAGTTATGGAAACCAGCGAAGTATTATCTCTCTCTCTCTGTTTTTTTTTTTAACTGATAACGTACTTAGACTACATAATTAATTTGGAGGGTTTTTTTTTTTTTTTGGAATCCATGATATAGACTTTGTTTAGAAATTGCTAGATTTTGACAATGAACTATAGTTTGTGACAGTAACATTTTCACGACAGCAAACCCCTTTTCATTGCAATGAAGCTCAACTAAGAGAAATGGAGAAAATATATATTTGAGGCTTGGAGAAAATTAACCACCCCTTAATGTAAAATGGTGAGTGATTAAATACACAACTTAACCTGGAAACTATCAGCCTGTTTAGCTAATATATGAGTACAATTTAGAAACTCTGCAAAAAAATCAGAATGGATATTCCAGTTTCTTGCAATACGACATGACAACAAGGGTAGTTTCTTCACTAAATCCCTCGTACTCAATCGGATAATACGCTGATGGTTCCAAATTAACATGTGATTAATGTTTTGATTTCTATAATATATAGCTGCTGGTGAATCAGCTACCTTCTTATATGCTTGTCAATATCAATTCTCTGATTTCTTTCTGGCCACATTACGAGAATGAAATCGCGCCGTTGTAAGTTCTGGTAATGCCAGGAGGTACATGAGAATGTTACGTTCCCTTTTGAATGATGTGGTTGTCAAATAAAATTTAAGACTTAAAATTACCATTTTAAAGGGCAACATTGCTTTGTTTCTTAGACTTTCAAAGGGGCATTGATGAGCCAAACAAAACTTTCGGATATATACTTATGAGTTATGACTCCTTCAAAAATACTTCTGAGGCAAAAATAATCCTGGAGCCTTTTGTTTGAAAGGCAAAGATAAGATAAAACCAATTAATTTAAAATTGAAAGAATATGAATTATATCGAACAACTTAGAAAAAGCTGTATCTTAATACCTTTTGGTATTCCATTGATGTGATCTAAAAATGCAAATCCAAGTGGAAGCTGCTAGTTCAATTCCTTTTTTCATCACCATTTAAATTCATGAAAATTTTCATGAAATCTAGAGCCAATAAAATTTGGTAATTATCAATTTATAAGTTTGTGTCAAAACACACAAAAAGATAATGGCATTTTTTTTTTTGATATATGAAAGTTTAGGTGGGGGTAGATACCGGTAACCCATCAAGGCCAGGGTATGCCTCCAGGCTTAAAGAACGTTTACAAAAATTCTTATAGATCGCCCACTAATAAAGCCCTCATATCAACCAGTGGTATCGAACCTCCTTTTTTGGGGTGAAGGCCGACGCTTTAGTCAATCACTGTGCCACCCCTCTTTGGCAGCTAATGACATTTTATAGGGACAAATAACTGTTAAGGTGAAGAAAACAATGGGCTCTGGCAAAAATGGGGAAAAAATGTCAAGGCACCAACTAAAAATTAATGGGCTACCTCAATAGAATTTGATTTGGAAATGTCATTAAATCACTCAAATCCATATCCAATATATTTATTATAAGGTACCAACTAACAAATGTATTTGATCTTTTTTATAAGGCATTTACTTTTTTCCAAGGAGTATTAATTATCTTTTTCCATGTATGCTCATAATTATTAAGGATAGTGGGTGAGAGTAATAAATAATATAATATTACAGTTTAGTGTAATTATTAGGGATAATATTGGAAGTTACTTAAATTGTAAGACAACTTTATTGACTTTAACTATTTTTATTAGTTTGTGAGAATTGTTAGTTGGTGCCTTATAATAAGGAGGAGAGAATATAATGAATATTTGAGATTGGCAAAGGCATCAATGGTATGGGTGATAAAACGTACTATTTTAGTGATATTAAAAAGTGTGATTTGAACCTTGTGATCATAACGAGGCAAATATCTATTAGTTAAGTATAATGAACAGTTGGGATTAACCAATAAAGTAATATAATTTATTATGAAAGCATTACTAGTATGATCCTTATCAAAGATATGACAAATATTAGGTTTATAATTAAAAAAACCCAATATGTGCTACAAAAATAATATGTTTTCTATATTTAATCAAATGACTCAAAATTTTTAAATGAATTACTGAGATACAAAACAATTAATTGTATAAGAGGGCAAAACGTAAAATTTTAATAATATTGAAAAGTGTGATATGAACATCGAGATGATGCAAACATAACTATTTTCAGGGTCTCACGAATAGTTGAGAACAAACAATTAAAATAGTAGGCTTTCAAAGTAGTTTGATCAGATATTAGGTTTATGATAGAAATTAAAGTTTAATCAAATGACTCAGAATCCTTATGATGGATGGCTGAGATTGGTAGTCCTTAACTGCATAAGTGGAAAAAAAACCTAATATTTTTATAATGTTTAAAAGTTTTATTTAAACGGATCATGCAACACATATAATTGTTTTCAAGTTTCACAAATAGTTGAGATTAAACAACTAAAACAATGGGTTATCAAAATAGTGTGTGAAAGTTTCATCAAATGTTAGGTTTATAAGAGAAAAAACAATTGTGGGCTATCACTAGAGGGAAATCGGCCGGGCCCGTGGGCAAGTTCGTTTAGGCCTGGCCCGTAGGGCTCTAGCTTGAAAAATATGCCTAAAATTTGAAATTGGCCTGCAGGCGGTACCTGTAGGGCCTCGGGCTTGATCGGGCGGCCTACAGCCCTGCTATTCTTGCGTAGCATTTTCATTTTTTTAAAAAAAAAAATTAGTCAAAAGAGTGAAGCCTTATTTAAAGTGAAGCCCAATCAAATATCTATGAAATTGATGATAGTGATGAAGAAGAAGACAATTGACAATGATAATGGTATGCTTTTATATTTTATGTGAGTTATTTAATGTTACTTAGTTTAATGCTTCTTATATTTTATGTGAGGCAATTGTGGACAATGGTTTGTTTTTTATTACTAATTAATGAATGTGTTTATTTGTTGGATGATTTGTATTGTTTAAATATTAATGTTGATAATATTTATTTGATAGATTAGAATTTTAATCGTTGCAATTTACTAATTATATTTCTTTGAAAAAAACCCAGGAAAAAAATAATTAAAATTTGGAATAGTAATTTTCAGGCCCTGTAGGGCCGGCCCTGGCCCTAGTACTATCGGGCCGGGCTTTGAAAAACATATGTTTTCCTTATCTCAGGCCCTGGAGGGCCGGCCCTGTAGAGCCCAGGCCCTGGAGGGCTAGGCCGGCCCTGATTCCAGCTCTAGCTATCACAATAGTGTGATTTCTACTATTAATCAAATCTCCTTATTTTCTTACAATGAATAAATGATATTCACAAAGTTATCAATTCTGTGAATAGACAAAATGTAACATTTTGATAATTTTGAAAAAAAGGTATTTCTCATGAATGGTTTCAACTTGTAAAGCGGTACAATTTTGAAAGCAATACTAGCGTGGTCCTTACCCTATATACAAGGAAACTGATATGACCATAAATATAACTAAATTATTAAATAATCAAGTATATATAGTTTGCTTCAGAGGAAGAATGTTTCCTTCTTCTTCTTCTTCTTTTTTTTTTTTTTTTTTTTTTTTTTGGTTTTGGAAATGAGTTATCACTATTTTTTAAAGATCTATGCCTTTCCTTAATTTTTAATTTGATACATATACTTTATTTTTTCCTTATTAAATTATTAATAAACTTTCAGTTAGCACCATTAGCCCTTATGACTTTGCTAAGTTAGCAACTTTATAGTGGCTGACAGTACTAACAAAGCAAAGTTAAAAAATTTAATAAAAGGAAAAAATACATGTATCAAATTTAAAATTGAGAAAAGGTACAAGTATGTACAAAATGGTTTAACCATGTTATTTGTCAATTCTAGTATGGACCAAAGCACGAAATGGTATATTTATGGACAAATCTGGGTATAAATCAGAGGTGACACTTCGTCGACCTTGCCTAACCCGCCCAAGCAACCATTTGTATTGCCAAAAGAGTTCTGGGTACGATTGTGGTATATCAAAACACGACTCAAAATTTTGTAGATGCTGCTCCAAATCAGTACCTACAAAAGTTGCTCTTCTTTTGCCCCGTTTGCTTCCTGTATTCAACCAACAATTATATCATCAGCAAAAAAATATGCAGTTAGGAATCTCCTTTTTAATAGGCTCAATTAGAACATTTACCACAAGGTTAGACAAATAAGGGTTTAAAGTTGATCCTTGATGTAAGGCAATCCTTATAAGAAAGTCTTTTGTGTCATCTCTAGATGTTCTAACACCGGTTGTTATTCCCCCATACATGTCCTCACTGGGTTTGATATATGCAACATGAACCCCCTATTTTCTAAAGCTTTTCGAAGTACATCTCTTGGCACATGTTCATTAGCTTTTTCCAAGTCAATGAAAACTATATGCACAAGAGAGATAAAAGCAAAAATAAAATGAAAAAGAACTCAAAAACTCATGATTGATTCTGATCACAAAACCAAACGAACAAAGTGGTTTTGTCTTTGCATTCTTGGATCCAAAATAGAGATGTTGATCTCCAAGTTTTCGATTTGACCATTTGGTTCTCAAAGTGTGCAGTGATTGCACACTGGTAAGCATTGTGGATATAGCTACTGGTTAGCTCATACTCATCTAAAAGCTGAATATGCTTAAATATATGGATTGCTTCAACCTTTAATATAATCCGAAATGTATTATATATCTCTGAGTTGTGTGATTTGTAGTTTAAGTGAATTTCGTAGAAATACAGATTCATTTCTATTAAAAGTTTCATCAAATACATCGTGGCTCTTCATCCATAAACAATTTTAGATTTTTTTCCTTTAAAAAATCATACAAAATTTAAAACTGCATATTTTTTGCACTTGATTTATCAAAATGTTACTCAATTTATGTAGAATCTAATGATTTAAAAAAAAAAAAAACATTTGAGGAGTTGGGAAAATTTAAGAGGTATTGGGCACCCCAAATTCCCCTTTGGGTCTGATGAGTAATCATCTTCTGAAACATCAAAACCGACAACTCTAAACCAGAAACATCAATCTGATCCAACTTCTTCTGTCCAAGTTAAAAAATTCTATGGTGGCACATTGAACATAAAGTTTCTTAAGCTTTTTACACCGGAAACAGACTCAAATTCTCCAATGTAACATCATTGGAGAATTATTACAACGTAACATGTCTCTTGAACAAACATGAACATTAAAATGTAATTAATAAAAGGCGATGTCTAAGTGAGAGAAGACTGAGCAAGCACTGAAACATGGCATATTATTGTTTGATTCTGAAGCATTGTCTTGTGTGAACAGAAAAATGTTCATCTTCTTCAAAAGTCTGGCACAACTGCACAAGCTTAAATAATGTTGAATATATACATAAATGTTTAGTACATTTTGGAGCCTTTACATCCTGTGTTCTTCTATGATTTTCGACGAAGACGTTAATTCTTGCCACCAGCTTTCTGCATCTCTTCTTGAAAACCCCAAGCAAATCGTACCCTTCTCTCACTAACTCCTCCAACTCATGCCCACCATCATCACGAGCATCACTGAATTCGTAAATCCTCCCAAACGTGTTCATCATTTGGTTGAGAGAACATGTGGAACAGAAGCTCGTATCCGGACTACTCCTTGAGGGTCGATCTGCGAAAGCCGAACACGGCGGCCCGAAAGAGAAAACTAAAACACATTTCCGTTAGTGATTGGTTTACTCGAAATGAAATAAGAGGAGCGGTGGGTTTGGTTGTAGGAAGAAGCTTCAGAGATATGGAAAAGATTCTTAGAGAGAGTGAGAATTTTTGAGAGAGAGAGATATGGAAGGAAGCTTTTAGTACATGCACAATTTACATGAATTAATCACTCTTTGGCCTAAATTTTATATTACTGATAAATTTTCTAGGTGGAATATGATTAATATACTCCCTTCTTCATATAAAAGTCATTTTACTTTTTTTTTTTTAGATTAAAGAAGTTTATGATTCTGTGGCATGATTTTGATATCAAAGAAAGAAAGAATGGATATGATTATATACACCAACATCAGAATCCATTCCACTGATCAGCCTTAAATTCAACAACAATCAACCATGAAAAACACTAAGGATTAGCACTATATGAATCATATCAAACAACCCAAAAAAATAAAACTCAAATTTCATACATTTTGGTATTCCATTGATCTAATTTCATTGAAAAGGCAAACTCCTTTGAAAGTAGCTAATATAAGTACTTGCTACTTCTTCATCACCGTTAGATTTCATGAGCGATTTCTTCATGAAACCCAAGGCAAATAAAACTTGGTGAGAATTAATTTGCAAGATTTTGTATGAACACAAATAAGCTCATGCCATTTTATAGAGTTAGTTAAGTTTAAAGGTGAAAAAAACAATGTGCCTAGCAAAACAATGTGCTCCGAAAGTTTCACAAAATTCTAGGTTTATGGTTGAAGAAAACAATGGGCTCTTGGAGTAGCGTGTTTTCTAAGTTTGATCGAATGACTCAAATTCTTTACAAGGAAGGGCTGAGATTTACAAAATCTTAAATTGAATTAGTGGACAAAAATGTAAAATTTTCAAAATCTTGAAAAGTGTGATTTGAACAATGAGATCATGCGATATGTATGTAGCTGTTTTCGAGGTGTTATGAATGGCTACGATTAAACCACTAAAACAGTGAGCGATCAAAACCGTGTGCGATATACAGCAGTTTTTGAGGACTCATGAATGGTTGAATTGAACAACTAAAACAATGAGCGCCTAGGAAAACAATGTGCGCCATTGAATATTATATTAGGTTTATTATAAAAACAATGGACCACCAAAATAGTGGGTTTTATAAGTTTGATCAAATGACTCATTCTTTTGAGGAGCCGCTAAGGTTCACAAAGTTATTAATTGAATAAATGGACAAAGCGTAAAATTTGAATTTCAACAATATTGAAAAATGTGATTTGGACCTAGAGATCATGCAACATAAAACAATTTCTTAGGTCTTATGAATGGTTGAGATTAAACAATTAAAACAATGAACTATCAAAACAAAATAGTGCATCGAAAGTTTCATCAAATTAGGTCTAAATTTATGATAGAAAAACATACATGGGCTATCAAATGACTAAAATTCCTTAGATGAATGACTGAGATTCACAAAATCATTAATTGATTGCATTAGTGGACAAAATGTACAATTTTTATAATCTAGAAAAGTACTGTGATTTGAAGCTCGAAACCTTGTGATAAATAGCTATTTTCAAGGTTTTACGAAAGGTTGAGATTAAACAACTAAAACAGTTGGTTGTCAAAACATTCTGGGCTGAATCTTTCATCAGCTAATAGAATTGTGATAGAAAAAGCTATCAAAATAGTTTTTTTTGTCCTTTGATCAAATGACTCACATTACTTAAATGAACGTCTGAGATTCAATTAGTCCTTAATTGCATAAATGATATTCTTGAAAATTGTAATTTGAACTCAAGATAATGCAACATATATAGAGCAGCTCTTGAGGTCTTATAAATTGTTGAGATTAAACTGCTATAATAGTTAGCTGTCGAAACAGTACGCCAAAAGTTTCATTAGATCTATATACAGCAAAATAGTGTGTTTTATGGTTAAATAAATAAATCAAATCCCTTTTGATGAATGGCTGAGATTGACAATTGGAGGATTGGGCATACATACACTCGAATCTTGTATAGTTAATACTGAAATTATGAACCTTAATTCTCTTTCCCCATAGGCTTCCTTTTCTTGTTTTCACACTCTTATTTTAATTCAAATGACGGTAAGCCTTGGAAAAAAATAAAAATATAATTTTTTCCCATATTATATAAAGGTCATGGATTAAAAGTACTTCAAATACAATACAGACCTAATATACAAAAAAAAAAAAAAAAAAAAAAAAAATAAAATTTAAAAAGAAATCTATTACAGAAATTAAGATCACTTCACTTGACTTTTATTCTACATTTCTTTCATATTGTTAAACCCATCTATAATTGAATCCGTGCTAAAACTTAAAACAATTTCTTTTTCAATATATGTAATTAAAGAATGATCAAGAAATTGGTTTTGCATTTTATTTCAAAGCCTATTCTTGATTATTTTCATAGCATAGCAGAGAAAACGAATTAATCGTCAACTTCACTCAAGATCTTTTTGAGTTCACCCCTTTGTGATGCAGTAAGCTGAAATGAGGATGGAAAGATGATATCAAACTTAATTTTCATGTTTCCTTTCTTGCCTGGATTGCTTCCCGAGGGCATGCCTTCATCTTGGACCACCATCTCATTGTCTGGTTTCACAACTTCTGTCATAGAAACTTCAATTTCTCTTCCATCCAACGTTGTAACTTTGATTGTTTTCCCAGTGAGAGCCTCAAAAAGTGATATCTTTTGGGTTCACCAAATCATTCCCTACCCTTTTGAAAATCTTGTGATGTTTGTCTTCCTGTACAAATACCAAATCAGCAGGAGAACGAGATCCTGGTTCTTGGTTTCCTTTTCCACGAAATGTTATCTTTGTGCCTTTCTTCCAACCAAGCTTCACTAATTTTACCTCCAATTTTTTTTTTCCCTTAAATTTTAGAGGGCGGCAGCCAACCCTACCCACTAGTTCTGCCTCTGATCTCATCCCTTTTTTATGAAAATTTTGGCTACTACTTCTCCTGTGGAAAGAAAAAAAATCTTCAAATGAAAAAATTCCTGCAAACATCCTCAATTTTCAAGAAGTTTGCCACCATATTTATAGGAATTACTGATAATTTTGACGGGCATGAAAAGAAAACAAAATAAACCTTCACTGTTTGAATAACTTGAAATTTCAATAATATCAAATAGCTAAGAGGAAAAGTTTGAATTTAATAACATTTGGCATCCCATTGATTTGATGTTTCTAGGAAAGCAAAGGCTTGAAGTAGCGGTGTTTGAAGCATCACCATCATCTTCATTATTGGTGTTGGATTCCATGGGTGATTTGTTCAAAAAAGCTAAGGAAGATAAAGTTTGAAGATGAAATTTGATGAAGATTGATTGGCAATTATGTGTCTCAACACATCTAGGTTCATAAATTTTATTTTATAGATGAGAGATAAGGCATCTATGGAAAGATAATATTGTGGGTTGTCAAAGCAGCGTACTCTAAAAGTTTGAGCAACAATTAGGTTTTTGGGACACAAAACAACAGGCCACCAACATAATATACTTTAAAACAATGGGCTATTGAAATTATAGACGGCTCAAAATGTTTAAGACAAACGGTCCAGATTCATTGAGTGTCATTACCAGTTAGCATAAATAAATAAAATGCATCTCATGTCATCAAATTTCAAGATATGTGAGGTGAATAAGTTGCCTGCGGTATATGCAAGACATATAAGGCTTCTTTTTTGTTTTTTTTTCCTTTCTTTCTTTCTTTCCAATCAAGACATATTAGGTTTAGAGAAGTGAAATTGTGTACTTTGAAAGTTTCAATATAATGCGCAATGAAAACAATTTAAGGCAAAACAATGAGAGATCTATAATATCTTGATTTTTTCTTTACTAAAATTTCTTTTGCAATGTATATATTTAGTAGAATGGAACCGTGAAATTGCCGACTGCTTGATTTTCCTAAAACTTTAAATTTTGGAATATATGTTAATATAAAAATATTTGACATGGGATTGTTATTCCATTGGCTATTTGGACCATAATTTTGTCTAAAATGAAATAAAGAAGGTTATTGGGACTTCAAAGCTAACAATAGTTAGATTTGAGGTTTTTTTATCTTCATGTGAGACTTGATATTTGTTTAGAAATAACAATAGTACTCATGCCTGTAATATAAAATCCAGTTTAAGGTATAAAGTACATCTTATATTAATGATAGATAGTATTATATTTTTATAATATATTATAGATGTTTTACTTTTTAATTTAATATATTGTCGCCATCAACCATTGAGACTAATGAGTTTTGGTTAAACCATATGGGAAGAGTTTTTCCTTCTTATTAT